>CAJHNH020001469.1:480619-508119 GCA_905116865.2 Candidula unifasciata
TTGCAGATACGGCAGACTAACACGCAAGTCCAAAGAGACAATATACGCAAGAAGTTGTTGTCTTTATTTATTTGTGGTTGAGTCATTAAGTTGTTTGCCTCGCCTTCGGCTTTTCATTGGTTCCGTTTTGTACTCCTTTCCTCGCGAGTGCAGATGTATTTGATGTCCCTGGAAGGTCTTCGCTGGATTAAAGGATTTATATGTTTGTATGAGGCATAATTTTAGATAATACGGCAAGGATAACAGATGGTCTCTAAAATACTGACAAGGATGTGTGCTATAGAGGTGGAGAATTTCATCCCTGGGTGCTGCGTCGTCTCGAGGCATGGTGTCCGCCTCGAGTGCTGGAGGTTACGGGATTAACCCCCAGGTAAGGGCAGGGATTTTTTCACGTGGACTTGGACTTCTAGTATTTTCCACTGCTCTCTGGGTAATGAGACTAGACTCCCATGTGCATTGTTGAGCACGTAACAAAATCCTTTGGCAGTTGGTAATCGAAAATATTAGCCTAACGTTGCTGCCCAAGCAAAAATTTGGAGTTAAAAGTCTACCCATAGTATTTCGGGACCCTAGCTGGTGCTTCAAAGCCTGTGCCCTGTGCTGAGCTTCTTCAGACTGAGACCTGAGTTTGAAAAAGAACGGAGCATTTATGGGTTACTACTCGTGTGCCATGATGTTAGTCCGTTGTTCACACATCAATCCCTGTCCTAAGTGGTCTCGCTAATAGCCTAGAGTTTCAGAAGAAGATCGTTGAACACAAGGGATGTCAACGCTGGTCACTAGATCCCATGCTTGCGCCTTCTCTTCTTTGTGCTCACCGGCTGTAAACATGTGCCAACAGTTCTGGTTGTTCACCCACTCCTTGATCCAGAACTTTAGTTTTACATGCACATTTATTTTACAAATCTGGCTGGGTTTCATGCAGAATGCTAGTTCCTTGCCTCTCAGGCAAATGCACTCCGACTTTGAAGAAAACACCACTGATCAGTTGCCTGTTACGACATGTTTGTTTAGGAACAGGGGTCTATTCTCTGTTCTCCAAAATACAGCTCGGAACCCAAAAGGTAAGTCCCATGCTGTGATTGTGGAGAACTTTTGTAGTCGCGAGCCGGCTTGAGGTCGTCATGGGTTAGGAGGATTACAGTGACTTCCTATGGCAGAATATAACACTGTACCCTGGAAAGTCAGACAGGTGCCAACAACGACGCCGCTATCATGGCACCAACATGCACTCCCTCTAGTTAGATATTATTATATCTGTTTATTCGCGTTCGCCGGCTGTAATACAAGCGAGAAGATTGATGTAAATTTAACAAAAAGTACGATAATGTAATAGAGCTAAAGGAAAGCAGTGTTAGAAGCTTATTTGCTGGCGCTAAAGTCGTGCTTTGGAATCCTCATTATGCAAGTTTGCGTGGTATCGTTATAATTCTAGTTTTTTAGACCAGAACATTCAGAATTTTGAATTTTTTTTTTTTTTTTTTTTTTTTTTCAGATAAACATACTTTAGCGATACAGTAATTCAGTCTGCTACCAGACAGGGGTTAAAACTAACCCCTTATTAAAAAAACGTGGCCACATAAATAATTGTGATAATCTTCTTCTTCGAGTTCACCAGCTGTAAACTACGGCGGAGACTTCTGATTGTTCGTCCACTTTTGGACTGCAGTCCTGTTAAAGAACCTGAGTTGCGTGTGCATCCGTTTGACAGATTAGACTCATTTGTGTGCAGACTGTTGGTTCCTTGCCTCTCAGGCAGATGCAATCCGAATTCAAGAAAGCTCCACATAGTTCGACTTTTACGACATACTTTTGGGTAGGCAGTGGGTCTATTCTTGTTTTCCCTATAATAGGGTCCCAGAACCCACACGGGGAAATTGTGATAATGAAATGTGCCACAACACAAACTATCTCATGAAAACTTGTTATTTTATTTATTTATATATATATATATATATATATATTAATAAAAATAAAATAACAAGTTATGTATATATATTAAAGATTACTATCACTGTTATAGTGTACGCGGAACAATAATAAACCAAATTAAATAACACCAATAACTGCACCGTTACGTGTCAAATAATTTGTTTAATAACGATTTACGTTCACATAGTCTATCTTCACATTGCAGCCTACTAAAGTGTCGCGACACACAGTTCAGAAGGTATGGTCTACACCAGCGTGTCAAATTTGGGTCAATTAAAAGTCATAAGGATCGTATTTAGGTTATCATGTCGCTTAGAAAAGGCTGCATGTGGCCAGCGGGTTGCATGTTTGACATGCCTGGTCTAAGTAGTTTACAGTGACTTTTGACTGAGGACTTAGTTTACTCAGCTTTCTCATAGGTTTGAGGTTTTGAACACCGCATCAACATCGTGGCACACATAAGTGCTCCGTTTTTCTTCTAACTCAAGTCCAAGTCCGAAGAAGCTCAGCACAGTGCACAGGCTCTGTAGCATCGGCGAGGATCCTGAAATACTTAAGGTAAATTTGTAACTCCAAATTTTGCCCTGGCAGCGCTGTTAGGCTACTCTCTTCGATTTTCAACTACGATAAGATATTTTTTTTTACATGTGCAACGATGCACACGAGAGTTTGATCTCACTACGCAGAGGCCAGGTGGAATTAATAGAAGTCAAAGTCTACGTGAGAAAAATCACCGCCCTTACCGGTAATTGAACCCGAAACTTCTAGCACTCAAGGTGGACACCATTCCTCGAGACCACGCAGCCACAGCGTTCTCATAAATGAGCTGTTTCCTTAACCCCACATAGTTCACACGGTTTTCGTGTACTCTGTGATACTCGTTTGTTTTGTGCTTTGCTGACAGTCTCGTATTTTTCGAGCCCTCCCCTCCACCGTTCCTGACAGGCAATACACTATCCTTTTCTAATTTCGTAAACGTCTTTGCTACCCCCAACGAAAACCATTATGGGTCGGTTCAAGTTCTAGGCCAAAGAACATCTCTAAATTACTCCGCCCTTCACACGATGTCTGTCCAGTCCCACAAGTGACACGCTTCCATTAGGGACTGACGAAATTGTTTTCGACAAAAGTAATAAATTGTTTTGTTTTCAGAAGTTTCCAAAACACACCCAATGGTACTACATGTTGAATTTTTTATTAAAAGTTAAAAAAAAAAAAAAAAAACATTTTAAATGTATTTAAATAACTAGCTTACATTTGATAGCCAGTAGCATGTCCTTTGCAGAACTTTGCTCCAATAACAATCTTCCGGAAAACGTCTCGATCGCAAGAAAGATGTCCCGCGTCCGTTACACGCCACATCCTGCACCCATCTTCTCTTTAGCCTTTCTTTTCCTCTCTTCCCAGGCAAATACCCCTGCATTACTGTTCTCTCAAATCTTTCGTGACGTTTCAAGTGACCGAAATATTTCAATTTTCTACGTTTTATCGTCTTTAACAGCCAACTTTTTTCAATATTCAGTTCTTGAAGCATGGATGCATTTGTTCCTTTCTTTACCAACGATATTCTTAGAACCCATTTATAACATTTGTTTTCTATGTCACCTTTGCACTGTTCAGCTTGTTTAGTAAGTGTCCAGGTCTCACAGGCGTTAATGGAAAAGCGAAAACAATCTAACTTTTCTAGTTCTGGCTGTCTCACTTCAAAATTTATTCAGTTCTTTTAGTCTTTAAAGAGCAATTAATAGTCTTCGCTTAATTTATTTTATTGTGTCACTATTGTTGGTAATCAATGACCCAAGCTATTCAAAATTTTCCACAACCTCCAATCTTTCCTCATTAACATATATCCTTTCTCCACAGTAGTTTTATCTGTATACATTTCGATGTGTTGTGATTTTCACTATTTCTTTGGGTTAAGATTAAGAATTATTTGAAACTTGTCTGTAGTCGCCGTGGCGTTGGCTGCTAAACGCCCGCTGTGTATCGGAGAGTTGTGGGTTCGCGTCCTGACGGAGCATGATTTTTTTTTTTTTTTTTTTTTCAAAGATGACCTTGACTCCCAGATCGACCTAGCCTTGGTGCAGTCCTGGGAAGTAGAGGCGTAATTCTGACCACATCACCCACAAAGTGCCGATTGGTCTATAACAAATATAGGTCTAGCCATATTTTTATAATACGCCTAAAAGCGTGGAAAAGGGACCTTTGTTTTACTGATACCAGTCTGTGAAGTGGACAGCAATACTATATCATTGGCATATCGGATCTTTTGTATTTTATGGCCACTGATATTAAGGGCTTCATATTTTTCTCTGGCTATATCATCTCTGACATTTCTCATTGCCCGGCTCGCTAGCATAGTTGGCTAAACCGGATTGCGCGGTGACCGGGTGACCAACGTCTTGTGGTCCGGGTTCACGCCCAAGGGTAGGCAGACAAGCCACATTTCTCCCAGATTTACGATATTTATCATGGAATCAAGGCCGAAGGGTTGCGATATCCGTAATACCGAGCCTAAGGGTCAACAACTCATGGCTTCTGATTACTAAAAAAACAAACATTTCTCATTATATTTACCATGTAAAGGTTAAAGAAATAGTGTGACAGCACACAGCCCTGATGGATTCCTTGTTCGATGTCAAACCAGTTTGATGTCTGGCCATCCATTCTAACCGCTGTTTGTTGGTCTAGATAGAGCATTGTTATGATGTGTACTACATGTGATGGAAGGCCCATATTGCTCATTATTTCCCAAAGTTTCTGATGTTGTCAAATGCACAGTCAAATGCCTTTACACGATCCACAATACATGAAAATGGGTTTACATTAAATTCTCTGGACTTCTCTATTATTCACTTCATGTTGACGATGTGATCTCTTGTTACCCCTCCTTGTCTAAACCCAGCTTGAACCTCGTTAATCTTTTCATCCATTTTCTAATGATGTCGTCCTATTATGATTTTTTGTATAGTTTTACTTGCATGACTGATCAGGGCAACAGTTCTTTAGTTGGTGTATAATTTCAGGTTGCCCTTTTTCGGTATTTGAATGAATATACAGTTGTTCTGCCAATTATTTGGCTATATAGCATATTTCCATATCTTTTTATATAATGCGTGATAGATGTGTATGCTTTCTTCCCCTCCCGCTTTAATTAGTTCAGCTGGTATCTCATCACATCCTAGTGATGTACTATTCTTCAGGTTTTTTTATTGCCCAAGCAATTTTTCTAAAGAGGGTTTCAGGTTCTGTCACTGCTGTCACTGGTTCGTGTATATCATACATGTCCTCACAGTCATTCATATCATACATTCCACTGCAGTATTCCTTCAATCTTTCTAGAATTTGTCTAGATTCTGTCAAGGTATTTCCCAACTTGTCACATATAACATTAAATCGACGATGAACATGTCAATAACTTCATTTCTTTGAACATTTCGGAATTTCTTTCATTCTTATGATATTGCTCTAATTCAGTACATCAATTATGCATTTATTGTCGTTGTTGTTTTCCCCTTTCCTGTGTTATTTTTTACTTCACTGGTTAAAGATTTAGACTTTGTCTTGCTGCTATCAGATTCATCTCATTTCTTTTTCAGTTCACTTGGTTTGTTTTTTTTTAATCTGTCGTGTCTGCTGTAATCTATGGTTTATTTTGCTTATTCCTTGTGGGAACTAACTTGTTGGCTGCTGTTATCAAGATATCTCTAGCTTGTGCTCCAGTTCATCAAGAAGCATTTATTAGGAATTGATATTTTTTGTCCATGACATAAATGCTCTTTTTCTTTTCTCCCAGCTTGTTGCAAAACTGTTTGGTGGCAATGAATGTCCTGGTGCAATAGTTTTGTTATCATCAATGCATATTTTTCCAAATTAGTCAAAAAAGAGCAAATTTGTGTTTTAATCTTGTTAAACAGAGAAAGCCATAAAGCGAAAAACTAAGAATACATTTTGATACTGATGAACAGCGATTATCATCTCCACAATTATATTCTAAAATTTTAAAGTAAGCTTTTTCTTGTGTTTTCCAGCATTAGATGGTTGATCTCCCACTATTAGTTTAATCTTAAGTCATTTCCTCGTGGGATGCAATTTTTTTGTTTTTCTGAAGCCCCACCCTGGCTTTTGCTGGGGGCCCTGAATATAGCCAGGCCGTAGAAGATTTGGCCTAGCCATACATATGGCATAACGGCTGAATGGGGTTTCTGAGACCACTCCACGGGTGATCCTCATCCGCATGGTGGCACTTTCGGTCACCGGGTGTTTATCGCTTGTGTGATATTGTAGTGGGGTACAACTACCTACCTACCTACTAGTCTACGTAGCCGTCATCCTCTTGTTGGATGCAATGTTTTTTTTTTTTTTTTTGAAGCCCCACACTGGCTTTTGCCGGGGCCCTACATTTAGTTGGGCCTGAAATATGGCCTAACGGCTGAACGGGGTTTCAGGACCTCTCCACGGGTGATCCTCATCAGCATGGGAGCACTTTGTGTCATCGGGTGTTAATCGCTTGTGTAATGTCCTGTGCGGTACAACATACATAGACACATACTATTAGTTCCCTCCATTCGTTTATTATTTGTTCATAATGTTCTTATTTAATAATTTTCGCCTGTTTTCCTTCGGTAACACCTAATGGATCCAGGGAATCAATGGTATATTTGCAATAACTATTGTATCCGGGTTATTTTCACTGTATTTACAATCATTATTCTTTTTTTAAATGGGCTCAACACAATACTAAAATTTAAAATATTGAAACAAAATTAATGAAGTAAACATCGGGCGTGGTCCTAGAGTTGTCGTTTTTCTCGGCAGTGGTCAGATTGTAGTACACTTTTTACGAAAGTACTGAGTTTAGCAGCCGTACTTCCACTTGCCGTACTTCAACCGACGAAGCTTTTAATGTTTTTGGGACACGAACAGACAGCGACTGAAGAAAGCAATTTTATTATTTCCCCTAACATTTTAACTCCCTACTTCTGTATTATTCATGGGAAGTACAGGAACCGCCGTTATGTTGACCACACAACCCCCCCCCCCCCCCCCCCCCCCCCCCCCCCGAGTGCCGATTGGTGTATAAAACATAAGTCTAGCCTAATATGCCCAATACGCCTAAATGTATGGAAAACGGTCCTGTTCTTCACATTTGTCGGCGTCTGTGGCTTAGGAGTTACGATCGCGCTCTGTAATGTCTGGGTGCTGGGTTCGATCCCAGCTACGGGCCTTGCGCCTTGCGTTGGTTTCTACAGTGGTATCGAGAAGCCGACCGTCCAGAGGGCGATGGCAAACTACTGGACATAAACTTGCCTAGGAAAACCACAACAGACCAAAAATGCTGGGGTTGGTTCTGCAACGTCCTGTAAAGGATACGCAACTAACTAACTAACTAACTTTACATTTACTTCAACTCCCCATTATAATCATATTTTTATTTCTCTCGCTTTGTTTTTCCACTTCAGTTCACACATTATGAGTTTCTTTAAATTTGCCTTTACCCTTCCAATTTACATTTTACGTTCTTAGCCGCTTCATATTACACACAATTCTGGCCACATCCTTACTTTCGCTTGCATAAAGTAGAAAGTAAAGTTAAGGACCCGTTTCCCAATCTGTAGGAGTGTTGGACATACCCGGATCTACTATATTTTATAGACCAATCAGCACTCGGTGGGTGATGTGGTCAATATCTCGCCGGCCACCTTGACTAAACAGGGTTTTACCATTTAAGGCTGGGTCGACCTTGGAGCCAACGTAATTATTTTTCAGCTCCAACTCTGTCAAGACCTGACCTGCAAACAAACGCCTAGCCGCTACATCGCAGCGTCATCCTACTCCATAAAGAGTCTATGGTTTTTTTTCCCCCACCCTTTTGTTATAACGTATTCTATAATAATTGCCTATTAACAAAGTATTATCAACATACTGAACAATGTATTTGCTGTCCCATGATGTGTCGACCAAATTAGCAGAAGAGGATAGACACAAATCGACATGAAGGACAGAATGCAAAAAACACGACAGCGGGAAGAGAGAGAGAGAGAGAGAGAAGAGAGAGAGAGAGAGAGAGAGAGAGAGAGAGAGAGAGAGAGCGAGAGCGAAGAGAGAAAGAAAGAAGAAAGAAAGAAAGAAAGAAAAAAGAAAAGAAAGAAAGAAAGAAAGAAAGAAAGAAAGAAAAAAAAGAAGAAAGAAAGAAAGAAAGAAAGAAAGAAAGACAGACAGACAGACAGACAGACAGACAGACAGACAGACAGACAGACAGACAGACAAGACAGACAGACAGACAGACAGACAGACAGACAGACAGACAGACAGACAGACAGACAGACAGACAGACAGACAGACAGACAGACAGACAGGACAGACAGACAGACAGACAGACAGACAGACAGACAGAAAGAAAGAAAGAAAAAAGAAAGAAAGAAAGAAGAAAGAAAAAGAAAGAAAGAAAGAAAGAAAGAAAGAAAGAAAGAAAAGAAAGAAAAGAAAGAAAGAAAGAAAGAAAGAAGAAAGAAAGAAAGAAAGAAAGAAGAAAGAAAGAAAGAAAGAAAGAAAGAGAAAGAAAGAAAAGAAAGAGAAATAAAGAAAGAAAGAAAAAGAAAAGAGAAAGAAAGAAAGAAAGACAGAAAGAAAGACAGAAAGAAAGACAGAAAGACAGAAAGACAGAAAAGAAAGAAAGACAAGAAAGACAGAAAGAAAGAAAGAAAGAAAAGAAAGAAAAAGAAAGAAGAAAAGAAAGAAAGAAAGAAAAAGAAGAAAGAAGAAAAGAAAGAAAGAAAAGAAAGAAAAGAAAAGAAAGAAAGAAAGAAAGAAAAGAAAAGAAAGAAAGAAAGAAAGAAAGAAAGAAAGAAAGAAAGAAAGAAAGAAAGAAAGAAAGAAAGAAAGAAAGAAAGATCGAAAACAGTGAGCAATGATTAGCAAGTATGTGTATGTGGAAGATTAAATTCTATAAGAAGAGAGAGAGAGAGAGAAAAAAAGAGAGAGAAAGAAAGAGAGAGAAAGAGAGAGAGAGAGAGAACGATAGCGACTGACAGCATGAACAGACAAGAAAAAGATAAAGTTCAAGAGGCTAGCGCAAAGTAAGGGGAAAAATGGAGGTCTGTGTGAGTGTCGATCATGAGAGTGAGAAAGAAGTTCTACAGTAAAACCTCGTTAATTTGAATTGTGAAGCACCGAAAAAAACAAAATTTCGTGATAAAAATAATCCTGCTAACAAGTCACTAATAATAATTATAAATCCTTACTAGGACCAACATTTGTTTTCCTCTAATTCGTCTTTTTCTTCAGCATTCGAGCCCTCGAGGTTCATTATTGCAGATATCACCCAGTGTTGCCACTTTTCTTTGACAAAAAATATCCAAAACGGTGTCAAAAAAGATCTAAAAGGATCTAAATCTCCGTGAAAAAGATCTAGAAAAAACATCCAAATTGAAAAAATAAAAAAATACATAGCTTTTGTTATGACTTACCCTACACAATCATGTCCTCACCTTCACTGATGTCTGCCTCACAAGATCCACAGAATAAACTTAGCTTGGATAATGAAGTTGAAGCTACAGATCCAAAATGACCCTGGTATGCTTTAGCTGTTCAAATTTCTTTATAAGTGGAACAGTAGGCTTATTTCTCTAGTCTCATCAGGCCGAATTTTAATGGCACGATAGCATTTAAGAGGTCAAATTTCATCCTGTTTTTTAGGTTAGATTTGATATAATTCCTAGCACTGAAAACTCTTTCTATGTCAGCATTTGAGAGGGATAGTATCATGGCAGACATGGCACTTTAAAGAGCTTACAGAATGGACTGTTTGATGAGGCATCTTTAAATTGTCTCACTTCACTCCAAAACGCTTTAGTTTCTGTTTTGTTTGTCCATTCAGCTAACTTTATTTTGGTTAACTGATATTCTGCTTCCGCGACACTATTATCAGTAGTTGTTCTCTTCATTCTCTGTTAACAGTCCTTTTGTTTTTAAATCATCAATTTTTGATTCAATTTAATATCCAAGGTGTGGCTTGGGAGCCAAATAGCTCTCTATAGTGCAAGTGAGCAAATCAGCTTTAGAAGTTGGCAACACCAGTCTTTTACCGAGTGAAATAGCGAGGTGAGATCATCAAGTAATTTAACTTTATCAACAAGTTTAGATTCGAACAGTTTATTAACTTTTTGCACTTCCATTAGAATTGGTTATAAAAAGATAATGAATGACAATTGTTTTTCATCACTGTACATTCCACATAGTATTTCATTGACAATGAAAGAAACAAAATCTATAAAATATCTAACTCCATATGAAAAGGTTCTAGAAAAATATTTACGATCTAAATGTCAAAAACAGTATCTAAATGCAATGAAAAAGATCTAAATTTGGATATAAAAGATCCAAAGTGGCAACACTGCCAGCCTCCATTCATCTCACTGGCTGGCCATCTCTTCCCAGTTGGTGACACCGAGTGTTTGCAGGTCTGTCTGGACGTTATCTCTTCAAAATCTTCTTGGTCTGCCTCGTGGTCTACTACCATTCATCTCAGCCATCTGACATCTTTTAATATGTTCAGTCCATTAGCTCTCATAGTCGGCTCTGTGGCTAAGTCGATGCGAACGCTTCGTAATGGCAGGATGCCGGGTTCGATCCCAGCTGCGGGCCATGCGCCTTGCATTGGTTTCGACAGTGGTATTAAAAAAAAGCCGATCATCCAGAAGCAATGGCAAACTACTGGACGTAAATTTTCCTAGAAAAACCACACAACAGCCAGGTGCTGTTGGAGTAGGTTCTGCAACGTCCTGTAAAAGATACGCAACTAACCTATTAGCTCTCATGATGCAGTAATAAGTAGTAATTTAAACAGAAAATGAATTTCGTGGCTGCTTCTCGCTCTCCATTCCCCGTTGTTTGCATCTCGGATGGGGTTTCTTTTAATTAACCAAGTGTTATTTTAAATCAGTTTGTATTATTGAGGTTTTGCTTTAAAAAAAAGGAAGGAAAGGAGCAGTGTTGGGGGAGGATAGGGCGTGATTGTGAGCTTGAGTGAAAGAGAGACAGAGAGAGAGATGGAAATAAGAGAATATTAGAGATGAAGGGTCATAGGAATGTGTGCCTTATAAGAAGACGTTGAAAAGTAGGTAGAAAACATGGATAAAGAGACGTTAAAAGAATAAAAAGAAGATATACTGACTAAGTTGTCGAGCGAGTTTTGAGACGAGTAAGATAGACAGAGATATGTAAGAGAGGGGGAAAGAGACAAAGAATGAGAGAAAGAGAGAGGGGGGAAACTTTAGTTGGGAAACGACGACAATATCATCGAGACAGTGACCCGCACACCAAAAAGAAACAAAAACACACAGAGAAAGAGATAACGAGAGAGCGAGAGAGAGCGCGCGAAAGAAATAAACAAGAAAGAGAGATGTGAGTGGAGGGATATGAGGAAAGAGAGAGGGAGAGAGAGAGAGAGAGAGAGAGAGAGAGAGAGAAAACAAGAACAAAAATATTTCGAAAGCGAAAGATAGTAAACTCAATATAGACATTCACAAAAGTATAACAGAATAACCGACACACAGTCGTCAGCACACACCACATATCACTGTCAGACTTGCTGTCGACATAACATTTTCCAAGACTTCTCCAGATCGTTACACTTGCATTCATTTACATTGATGATTCAGCTTTGTGGTTCTCAACTGGAAACATTTGGCCTAACAGTGGTTCTTGCTTTGTTCTAGGGATGAAATGAAACTAAAGAACCTCTTTCACATCTATGGCACTTGTGGCATATTATGTTTCACTTACTGTTTTATTTTATTTTGTTTTAGTCTAATGGGTTACACTGTGATCTTGTCGGCATTATCCTTTTAGTTCACTCCGTCTCGGGGACTCCTAGATTTATTGAGTAGTTCCCGGGATAGTCTAACATTATAGCGGAAAAGAGTTAGGGTTAGTGTTGGTCAGTTTTCATTTCATACCCTAACACCCCTATATTATTGGACTTTCTCATTAACTCTCCGAGAAATTTCGAAGTCCCTGAGATGGGATGGATTAAAAGAAAAGAACCATCTTTTTAATATCACACCAGCTGCCTCTAAAAATATGCCCCGTGCTCTGACAGCGGAGGGTTGGTTGCTTATCTGCGTCGTTTGGGTCGCGAGCTCAGTTACCCATGCGGATCGCAGCGAGACTCTCGGCAGGCGTCCAACCGCTCTGCTGAGAAAACCCTATCCGTTTCCGATAGAACCCGGCACTAGCAGTGACATTGATTTTTCGACCTTAACTTGTAATTGTGTTTAACTTTTAGGAAATTTACTGGTAACTTGTTAGGCTGGTTTGGCCTAGGTACCAATGGCAACCCTACCCCATCTCCCGCCCACAGTCTGCCTGGTAGGGACTCTAACTCCAAACATCTCAAGCGATGGTTGCTACTCTTCTGTCTCCACCCTTCACAACATGTTTTGTGAGACTGTTAAAGGTAAAGCAAAGGAGAATTTTCGGCGCCTCTAGGCGTGTTCTGCATAAAGTTCTAGGCCTATAATTATAGACCAATCTAACCTCGTTGGGTGATGAAGTCAACCTCATTCCAGCTGCCTTTGCTTCCCATGACTTTACCTCGTATATATTTAAGGCTGGATCGACCTTGAAGCTAAGTTCATTTTAAAAAGCAGAGCTTAGTTTGAATCTGAAACCAACATGTAGCCGCTACACCACGACGGCTACCCTTGTGAGTCTGTAGCAAACACGATATTTGTGTTCAGCTGCTTCCCATGATCCAGTCGACAAAGAAGCCCATGTTACTTCTTGCAACGATGTTGCTGGGGCTCATTCTATGCTGATTTCAACTCTCTACCTCCTTCTTTACGATGTTAAATATGGGCACACAGAGGTATAGCCAAAACACGAGGATGACGTTATACAGTTTATTGTAGTCTATTGTTGTAATAGACTCTTCCTGGTCGTTTACAGCTTGCTCCCGACTGACGGCCACGACAGGTTTACAACAGACAAGAGATACAATAACCTTTCAGTATGAAAATGTTAGTAAGATCAACGAATTACTCTTTGCAGATGACCAGGCCTTTATAGCAGATACAGCCATGAAATTGCAACAACATCTAACATCCATGAATGAAGAATGTAAAACAAATAATATGAGAATCAACACTGAAAAGACATAAGTAATGTCAATAGGAAAAAAGAAGACAGATCTAAACATAGCAATAGAGAACAAAGGCATTAAACAGGCATCTGAGTTTAAATATATGGGAACTACATTTACCGAAGATGGGAAATTGGATAAAGAAATTAACATTAGATGCAGTAAAGCAAACCAAGTATTTGGACAGCTAGCTCCCCTCTTACAGCATAAGACAATCCCAATCAGCACAAAGAGACATCTTATTCAAAGCATATTTATTCCAAATCTGTGCTACCAGTGCCAGACATGGTCAGTCACAACAAACCATAAAAGAAAGTTGGTAACCATGGAAATGAGATGTCTGAGAAGGGCTGTAGGAGTGACCATAAGAGATAAGATCAGGAATGAGATCATAAGAGAAAAAGTTGGCACATAACCAATTCTAAATTACATACAAAGACAGCAAGTGAAATGGTTTGCCCACTTAGAGAGAATGCCTTGTGACACCATACCATACAAAGCATACATGGAAAGAGAAGAAGGTCGTAGAGCAAGAGGTAGACCAAGAACAAGATGGAAGGATAACATCAGAGAAGCTCTACAACAGCACGACGTGCCTATGGTCGAGGCGGCCAGAAGAGCCAGAAACAGAACCTTATATCTCCCTCGAAACCCACAGCGGTAAAATAGGAAGTGAAGAAGAAGAAGAAGAAGACCAATGGGTAATTCACTCGGGGATTTCACATCCAGATCTCAGCACCATAAAGTTCACAGTCACTGGCCATCACAATTCAGAATCAGTTCTCTTTAGATATTCCTGGCTTTCCAAGTCATCGTTCCCTCAGCTCACAATCGACGTTAACTTCGGCCACTCCATACAAAACCACTTGCCTCTCACACGGTCAACCAACAACTGCTTCTGTCTCATTTGTCCTTAAAAACCCTTGTTCCCCCCCTCACGGGATTTAGTCTTGTGAGTATTCAGTATCACAAGTGAATATCACTTCTCTTGCTTCATCCGTCTCTCACCTGTCTGTAATACCACTACATCATCTTAGGAAAAACTTCAGACCTACCTGGGAATTCCCTTCATTACACTTCTAATAGCTTTCATTCTGGGTTCGAACGCATGACACCCAGTCAGCAGACAGGCAGGTGTTAACCAATGTTATTATTGTGCTTAGATTTTATTTCGATTTGATTTTTTTATGACATCAATTTAGTCACGTTAAACGGGCTGAGTATAACGTTTAGTATTTTTGTTGACTGCATTGTGGTGTTGTTTCTCCTTGAATGTGTCTCTCTGGCAGGCATTTTCATGGCGCGGGAGGCCTTAAGGAACATAATCCTGATTTATTTGTTAGCTAAAGCTGCTTTTACCACCCATAGAGGAATATGTTCGGCAACCCGTTTCTCCGGTCGTCGTACTGGTCGACGTACGCCAGATCTAATTGTATTTACCAATTTAAATAATGCACCTGTAACGCTGCATATGTTGGCAGAACTAATCGACGACTGGAGAAATGGGTTGCTGAACATATTTCACTATAGGTGGTAACAGCAATGCAGAACACTAACACCTCAACAACGAATCAGGTGACTGGTCGACAAAATCTATCATCAGCAATTGCGCGCTATATTCTAAATTCCGTGCACATCATTAACAGGGATGATGCATTTCGAATTATTTAAATTCGACCAACCGCAGATTACTCCGCGATCAGCCGGTTGAAGGCAGATCTCTGTAGGCAGAAAGAAATGGTCATTACCTTACGGTTACCTTGGTGAAACAGTTTAGAATGTACTCGAATTTGTGTTTCAGTTTCTAGGATTCAGCTATTTGCAATATTTTAATCAATTGTTACTGTAGTATGCACCTGACGAGATACAGCGAAATATGCCAGGCAATAAATTGTGCAGTCTATTGTTTGTGTCTTCTTTGTTCAAATTCACGTCGGGAAAACACTGCATTAATTGTATTTCTTTGTCTGCCTTTCTAACACCCAATGGAGCACAGACTCTCAACCAACTCACGCCAAGTTGTTCTATCCTTTGCTATGGCATGCAGCTCTCCCCATGTCCTCCCATCTTTGCAACTTCACACTTCACACTCTAGATCCCTTCTCCGTGTGTATGTGTGTGTGTGTTTTGCATTCCTTTATTTCTATGCCACGTCGATGATCCGGGCTCCTTTCTGTTTTCTCCACACCGCGTCATACTTATACATGGACCATAAAAGAAAGAAAACAAGAGTCGGTGACCTTTCATAAGTGTTGTGCAGACGTCACGTTACACAGTGACCCATTGTGCCAACGTAAGATTGACATTTAACTCCCGAGTCACAGCGTACACAACTAAACGCTTAGCCGAGAGCCCAGACATCTCGGATTAACGAACTTGGCTTCAAGCTCGACCGGCCTGACATGGGTACACGGAAAACACCTTTGAGTTAGCGTAGCGGCCGTGATGTTAATAACCACATCACCTGATGTGTGCATCTATGTATGTTTGTATGTCTGTATGCGTGTAAGTATGTATGTATGTATGTTTGTACGTAGACAAAGGGCGTAGTATGGTATAGACATTACCATTCGAAAACTAGAAAGTATGATAAAAAACTATGGACAGAAGCGACCAGCACTGTACTTTACCGTCAGCGGAAAGATTTAAGAATAAATAATACGTGTCTCCTATTTCGGACCTGTAGTAACCGATTGTGGTAGTAGACGAACAGAAATGATTAAAAAAAAAAAGAGAGAATAACGAGACTAAAACTGTCTTTAATAAAAAGTGAAAATTATTGACAGCTAGAGAGATAAACCACACGGTAATAATTAGTATCATCAAATGTTATGTATGCTCAACCTTGCTGAATGGTGAAGAAGCTTAAACAAATGAACAAACAAGTAACGTAAAGATGCCTTTTCACGCTTTTAGGCGCATCGGACATATAAGAAGAGCACCCATATTTTTACAGACCAATCGGCACTAGGTGGGTAATATGGTCAGCATTACGCCGGGCGTCTTTACTTCCCCAGTACATACATCCTGGTACACATTTAGACCACCGACGCCCCATAACGATAAAAATCTAATCAGTCAGCGGAGGTTGGGGGGGGGGGTGTTCAATCGTGGTATGTTGGAATTATGAGTTGGGCTCGTAAAGTCTAAGCCACGGACGTCGCTGACAATGAACAAGAAACTAGAACATCGAACTGAGTCTTTGGAAATGTAGATATACAGAAGAATGTGTGGTATTGAATGAAAACTAAAGCAATCAAACACACACTTTCTGATGAGACTGTGAATGAAAACAAATTACTAATTTTTTTTTTTTTTTCAAATAGACCTTTCAGATGTTTCAGTCACAAAATTCATCATTTTTTTTTACCAAGCCGTACTGGAGGGAGAAATCAAAGGCAAGAAAGCAAGAGATATACAACGGTACAAGTGGGAGTTCCTCAGGAGATGCAGGAACATCAGTCTTGTGAGTGTACAGCTAACATCGAAGGAATAGAGTTTTGGAGATCAATTGCAGCTAACTTTCATTATGGAGACGGCACCAGATGTATGTATGTATGTATAGAGCGATGGACGCATGCACGCACTCATGTAGGTTTGTGTGTGTGTATATATATATATATATATATATATATATATATATATATATATATATATATATATGCACGTAGGTATGTATGTGATGTATATTTTTAATCATCTATACATACTTTATTTGTATATATACACACATTATGCCGGTCTGCCTATTTATTTATCTATCAATCCATCCATCCATCTATCTATGTTTCTATATGGTGTGTGTATGTATTTGTGCCAGCTCTAATGTAATAAGGGGCATGAGTATACATACACTAGTCTGTTGAAGTACATGTTTAAGCCCACTCATTTTATTAATACATATCCAGTGGCCAGTGCTTCCCAAAAGTCGATCATTGACCAGAGGTAAAGAAGACCTTCCCATTGAAACCATTTGCCATAATCCGTATTGATTGTTCATGTGTGAGCAAACGGAATCTAACTTATCCAGAAGCAGTTCGTTTTCCGCCAATATCTATAGGGGCCAATTTCTGTCTTTCAGTCACGTAACTTTAATTCATCTGCTTGCCCTCGATGTTATACTACATGGGTTACATTATCTATATTACTTTTCAAACAAAGCGGGCGTAACGTTATCACTACGTCTATCATCATCATTATCCTCGTCATCATCATCATCATCATTACATGACACTGTGTGACTTTGTGACACCAGTTGCTGTTGACATGTGCGCACGCACACGCACACACACACAACCGCCCACCCACACACCGTCACACCTACCCTCACACCCCCACACATACACCCCCCCCCCACACACACACACACACACACCCACACACACAAAGTGATCCCTCATCCGCAAATGTTTCGATAAGATATATGGATGACAAGGCCAATATTTCGGTGGAAACATAGAATGCTCATGATCTTTGTCTACTGAAAGTATTCCAGTTTGCTGCCAAATGAAACTTTATTACATATTGTAGTTACCAAATCATGAATTTGGTGAAAAGCGTCCAGCTCAACACTCAAGAGAAACAGTTATAGCAGTTGCCGTTCAATGTAACGCACAACTTATTTGATTTTACTGTACAAACACTAAAAAGGTTCGTTGCCTATACTTTACAGCACGTTGCTGAACCAGCCCTAGCATTTATTAGCTGTTGTGGTTTTTTAGGTTCAGTAGTTTGCCATTGCTCTGAGCGGTCAGCTCTCGGTGCTACTGTCAAAACCAGCACAAGTCAAATCGTCTTTTTTTTATTATTTTTATTAGTTAAAATTCTTTATTATGAAATCTGTCAAGTGTTCTAATGCTGGTGAATGTAAAACATCAGGAGAGTTTGTGAAGCTGCTGTGTCGAGTCATTAGATTTTCTCACCTCTTTGTTGTATTTCTCTAACAGAACCTTTTTATACAATGTTTGATCGTTCCATAGATCAGCAGCCTGGGCATTTAGTGGACTGTCAATATTTGGTTCTCCAAGTAAGCTCTGTATTGACAATAACACAGTCCGAACATCACTTCTCCTTCAAAATGTCCACACAGATATTTCCTTGGCTGTCCACATTTGGATGATAGCAGGGAGTCTCAAACTTCACCTTGACTGCCTCGATAGGGTATGTCGCAAGAAAATTCAGTGACAACTTGTATGCCAGATTCTCATACACAGTTCCGCTGGCTCCTTCAATGGTTTCAATCCACTTGAACATGTTGTCACCTTCTGGAAATGCAGATATCCCAGACATCATTAGTGTCCGAAGTTCTTTTTCGAGCCTCTTTGTAACATTGTTGGCTGCTAATTTCACCGATTCGACTGCTGATTCTGCCATAGTAGTACACGTGAAAGTCTCTTAAACTTGAAAACAACAAATATGGAATTAACTTTCACAGTTACACCTGCCACAAGAAGATGGCTTTGCTTTCGATTCAAAACTAAACTACCGAACCCGGGACCCCAGCATTACGAAGCAACGCCTCAACCACAGACGCCGACTTACAAACACTGTGAATAATATAAAGATCTGAAAAGCTACATAGTCAGTTGCATTTATCTTAAGAAGTTAGGTAGTGTAGAACTGCCCTGTAAAAAAAGGAAGTGGGTGTGATGTAGACCTGACCAACCCACCCAATGCCTATTCTTCTTTAAAACTGTGAGCTTACGCAATATACTTAGTGAAAGCATCTGTGATGTAGTCGCGAGACAAACGCCTCTGGATCTGAAGGCCATGGGCTCAAATCGGCATTTAACCAGATTTGTTTCTATAAATGGCTCCCAGGTCTACCCTGACTTAAATATGAACAAGGTAAAGTTTAGGGAAGTAAAGGTGGCCTAATATGAACGATGCGCCACTGGCAAGTAAAGGTAACCTTTACTTTTTTTTTTGGGTACACCTAGGGAGCCGCTGTAGCGTATTGGACAGACGCTTGCCTGTTGGCTGCGAGTTTTCAGATGTGTAAAACAGACCGCGGTTGGCAGATCCACCCAGTAGTAAATGGGTGCCAAGTAATGCCTGTGGAAGTAAACGCGGCAGGTGTGATGTCGACCACATCGTCCACTGAATTTTGATTCAATAAAAAATTACGAGTCTAGCATCGTATGCCTGGTACGTCACCAGAGTAAACAGGGTCATTTAGTTTACTTTACTTTGATCTGCCTTATTTTACGTTATTTAACTGAGATTCGCCTTATTTTGCCTTATTTTACTTTGCTTTGCCTTGTTTGACTTTATTTTGCTTTGATTTGCCTTATTTTACGTTATTTTACTTTAATTTTAAATTACTGAACTATGCTCACAATACGCTTCAAGGAATGGGAACGATTTTTTGTGTGTGTGATAATATCTAACATAGAAGTAGCGTGCGGGGAATAATGATCAGTGGAGATATGCGAATCAGAATCAAGTGGTAGTGTATCACAGACAAGAGGCTAACGGATGGAATTGTCGAAAGTGGAGATCGCTGTAGTAAAGGGTCTGGTGAAAACGTGCCTAAGAATATTTAGGTCAAGCATCTGAGGTTTCTCAAAGCAATCGGGTTAGTTCGACGTTAGTCACTCCACTTCGAGTAGGTCACTTTGCATTCACAAGTTTGTAAGGCTGGTCGACTTTCCTGAAGGCTATGGGTGTGTCCTAATATGTTGTTTGGTTTCTTCAATGCATTTACGTTTTCCTTCCGAGTAAGAGAATGTGAAATAGGTTGCAGCACTCTCTAGGGGGTTGTGTTAGACCCAGCTTATCCACGTTTTTAGAATGTTAAAAGCGCTGGCGAGATATAGGAATAAACTCCACAGGGGAGCATGTACAGCATGGATCTACCAACCGTCAGTAGAAGTAATCTCTCGTCGACAAACGTTTCGGCCCACGAGCTCCTAGACGTTTTCAGAGAGTGGGCCCACCTGAGTTCATGAAGCTCAGGGTTGGTTTCCCTGCTGCACGAAATTACCGGATGGTGTTCGGATAGGGACAATACGACTTGGTGATTTGCTGAAGGTACTGTGAGGTAAGAAGTCGTTGCGGTAGCATAATTAGAGCAGTCTGCGTTCCTGGACGACCGAGCGACAAGCTTACGATTGGTATACTTGACACATGTTAAAATATACGACATGCGATATCAACAGCACTGCGGAACACACTATAACCATGTGCGAAGGCACGGGGCTCAGGAACTACCAATCAGAAGTGAGATAGTGTGTATATGGGCGGGATCTGGAGGGACTAGCGTCGATCTAACCGATAATCGCAGTGTTTACTAAAAGGCAACACCCGTGGTACCCCGTATCCCGGTAAAATAAAGCTTTAGCACCATTTTTTAATGAATGCGTGTAATATACGCTCTCTCTCAAACAGAAACCACAATTAAGATCGCTAGATAGACAGACTGATTGTGTTCGTCGGTTGAAACACACGACGGAAGTATGGAATTACAATATAAAGTAATGAAAATAAATATATATATATTATAAAGTAAAGTGAAGGATCCTTTTCCGCCCCCACTCTTTTTTTTTTATTTTTTTCTGGTTGTCTACTGCGTATATGATGTTTGTCATTTATATTTCAAGAAAATTATAATAAATAAATGAAGATTTTTGAACAGGAAGAAATGTTGAATGTTGAATCAAGAATCGACATCACAGCACTCGGGACACCCCTATAAGCGCCCCGTCCCCATCTTCAGCAGAAAGCGAAGAGTTAAATTCCGATGGTATCAGTAACTGTCGGATTGTATATCCGTCTCGCCTTTCTTCTGAGTGTCGAGAGTCGGCCAGATTCCCTTGTAACTCCTCGCAGTGCCAATCTCCTCAGACCGTAATGATCTATCTGTGCATCGGTACTCTTCACTCGCTTCCAAAGGGCCCTCACAAAATTCAGCTTGGTACAGGATGAAAATATAACCGAGCGACAAGCTTACGATTGGTATACCGGACACATGTTAAAATATACAACATGCGATATCAACAGCACTGCGGAACACACTATAACCATGTGCGAAGGCGCGGGGCTCAGGAACTACCAATCAGTGAAATATTGTGTATATGGGCGGGATTTGGAGAGACTAGCGTCGATCTAACCGATAATCGCAGTGTTTACTAAAAGGCAACACCCGTGGTACCCCGTATCCCGGTAAAATAAAGCTTTAGCACCATTTTGTTTAATGAATGCGTGTAATTTACACTCTCTCTCAAACAAAAACCACAATTAAGATCGTTAGATAGACAGACTGATTGTGTTCGTCGGTTGAAACACACGACGGAAGTATGGAATTACAATATAAAGTAATGAAAATAAATATATATATATCATAAAGTGAAGTGAAGGATCCTTTTCCGCTCCCACTCTTTTTTTTTTCTGGACGTCTACTTTCTTCTGAGTGTCGAGAGTCAGCCAGATTCCCTTGTAACTCCTCGCAGTGCCAATCTCCTCAGACCGTAATGATCTATCTGTGCATCGGTACTCTTCACTCGCTCCCAAAGGGCCCTCACAAAATTCAGCTTGGTACAGGATGAAAATATAACTGAAACAGAAGCTCTTCAGTGTTTAAAGGAGATAAACGCCGGCAGTGAGAAAAGAAAATGCACGGAAATGACCGGGGGAAAAAAAGTACAATAATTGTTGCACTGGGCTAAGAGACTATGATCATAGAGTAGTTATTTAAGACGTGAGATGACGATAATCATACATGTAATGACTGTAGTGTGTAGAAATATCAGTGGTGGTGGTGGCTGTATTGATATAAAGATTATGGCTACTATGATGGCGATGATGATGGCAGCTATGATGGCGATGATGATGGCAGCTATGATGGCGATGATGATGTCTGCTGTAGTTGCGATGATGATGGCTGTAATGATGTGATGATGATGGCTGTAGTGATGGCGTTGATAATGATTGCTGTAGTAATGACAATGACGTTGGCTATGATAATGTGATGATAATGGCTTTAGTAGCAATGATGATGGCTGTAATGATGTGATGATAATGGCTGTAGTAGCGATGATGATGACTGTAATGATGGTGACGATAATGGCTGTAGAAGCGATGATAATGGTTGTAATGATGGTGATGATAATGGATGTAATGATGTGATGATAATGGTTGTAATGATGGTGATGATAATGGATGTAATGATGTGATAATAATGGCTGTAGAAGCGATGATGATGGTTGTCATGATGGTGATGATAATGGCTGTAGAAGCGATGATAATGGTTGTAATGATGGTGATGATAATGGATGTAATGATGGTGATGATAATGGTTGTAATGATGGTGATGATAATGGATGTAATGATGTGATAATAATGGCTGCAGGGATGTGATGATAATGGTTGTCATGATGGTGATGATAATGGATGTAATGATGTGATAATAATGGCTGCAGGGATGTGATGATAATGGCTGTAGGGATGGTGATGGCTGAATTATGTGATGATAATGTCACAACCAGCTGTCCAATAGCTTTTACGTATCAGTAATTATCTATCACAGTGGCTGAATTCTATCAACTGAATTCCATTTGGTAGTTTAGTTTTCCGCTGATTCTGACAACTGATTCTACGACCATTCAGCTTCCTTGCATGTACAGTTTTTACCTCTCTGTCATTTGACATTCTCTTTATATGCTAAAGCCATTTTAGTCTATTAGATCTCATTATGCCAGTGATAATTGGTGATTTGAACAAATTATGAATTTCGTTGTTGCTTCTAAATTTCCATTTCCCGCTGTTTGCATCATGTCGTTTTCTTAGATGACCCACTAAATTTTCTTTCTTTGAAGATTATGCTAACGGCATACATGATTTAAAAGCATTTATTCTTGCTTTCGGTGTGTATTTGCTCATACTGTAATGGATTCTTATATTCTCCAGAAAATCCTGTTACAAATCTGTAATTCGGGTATTATGTAGACGATCCTTGAAATTGGAGATAAGCTCGTTGTTTGTACTGCCCTCGGTCCGTGTATTCTAGAATTAAATTACCCAGTGAAAACATAATCCGTTATATGGTAAGAAAAGCTTTGAAAGACTTTTTCACAAATGCTTGGAGGGTATATTATAGACCAAGGAATCCAAACAGAGAACCTCTGTGGCTCAAAGGCAGAGAAATCTGCAGTTGGGGTAATTCAAAACAAAGTTATAGGCACAGCTGAAAACATATGCATCTTTCTGTTGTCTCACATATCCTGCGGTTTCAAAGAGGATTAGACTGTCTGGGTAGAGATAAAAACAGTTGGTTTAAGACAACCCCCCAAAGCAATAGGCAGTTACTGACGGCTGAAAATATGAAAGCAGTAGACGAAAATAAAGACAGTACGAGACCGGAGTAATTGGGGATGTACGGTAATAAAGAATCACAAACACGAATCCATTACTGTAAAGCTCTTTATTATCCTCAATAAACGTGAATGTAGATTTTTTTTCCTGCAAGTCCTGCCAGCTAGTAACTGCAAAACGTTTTTTTTTTTTTTTTTTTTAGACTGTTGTTAAATCAGCATGTTTTTTTTTTTCACAGTAAATTCAATGTAAATCGGTGTTAGCTATCAGCGTAACGTCACATACACAAATACTTTCAGTACTTACCATAGTAGTCCGTTGTGTTAAAACAAGAACTGTTGCTTCTATCTAGCAACGGCATAGTGCTACGATTTTTAGTGACTTCTGATTCTCTTCACTCTCGTCTGCAAATGGAGGAAAAAAAATTATCCTTATAGGTTTTCCCCAATCATTATCATAAAAATGAAAAGTAATGGTTCATAGTAAATAATGAAAATAATGGTAATGTCATTAGGTTAAAATGTGCCCAGTCACTCAATCAGCCTAAATGAAAACATGAGACTGATGCCGAATATCCACCCACGCGTTCTTAGACTGAAAGACAATAATTGACCAACTTTATATTATCCAGTATTTCAACAAATCTAGATAAGCAAACTAGTTTTGTTGACCTCACAACGTGTTCAGTTATACGTCTATTCTGAAGTTCGTTTTATGTGTCTGTTTACCTGTTTGCCCTGGTGTTTATCAAACAAAATGAACTGATTATGTTAGTAAATAAAGGTGTTATTCTATCTCAAGTAAATTAAATAGAGCAATTAACTCTTTCTTGCGCCTTCAGACGTAATGGGCATATAGGGCTAGACTTATATTGTATAGACTAATCAGCACTCGGTGGGTGATGTGATTAGTGTCACACCGGTCGCCTTTACTTTCCAAGACTTCACCTGGTACCCACGTAAAATTTGCCTAAAAAAACCCACTGAAGGCTGTATTGACCTTGAATTCAGGCTAGGTTGTGTGTGTGTGTGTTTTTTTTTTAGTCTGTCTCCGTTCGGATTCGAACCCACGACCTTCGCGGGTGGGTCTGTAGGCTCCCCGTCCCATATTAACCAAATTTTAAGATAGTAAACAAACAACTCTGTAGAAGCATCGTGACTTGATGAGCCAAGAATTACGAGTGAAAATGGTTAGTTGGGGAAGTTGTCCTGCCATCAGCCTTGCGTTCTGAATGTCATGGTTTGTTTTATGGACTGTGCTGTTCAGCTCAGGCATGACATTTTTCCGGTTATCCCTAGGATTGATTTTGGTTTAAGACAACTAATAAACATCATGGCACAAGGGTAGTAACCCAATGGGGCTCCGTTCTACTTGTAACTCAAGCCTGTGTCCGACGAATCTCAGCACAGTGCATAAACTCCGTAGCGCCGGCGAGGATCTTGAAAAACTTTGGGTAGATTTAAAACTCTAAATTTTGCCCGGGCAAGGCCGATATTCTGTTCGTTTCGATTTCCAACTGCCAAGTGATTGTTTTTACTGCGCAACAATACACACAGGCGTCCGACTCATGGAAGTCATCACTAAAGCTAATGAGTTCAAACTTTACTTGTTTTATAATTAGCAGACACGTACTGGACACACAAAGGTCATGTCACAACAGTCTCATGCAGTTGAGGAGGCCGTCTATATCTGTATTCTGTGTATAAATTATTTATGTGTAATATGTTTTTGTTTTCTTTCTTGATTTCTGGATGTGTCGTTCGTAACCCACTCCAAACCAAACTTTCGGTGGTTCATTGACATCGCTACCCATCTCGGCATCTGTGGCTGAGGCGTTGCGAACGCGCTTCGTAATGCCAGGGTGCCGGGTTCGATTCCAGCTGCGGACGCTTTTTCTTACATTGGTTTTGACAGTGGTGCCGAGAGCTGACCTTTGAGTGAGCAATGTCAATCTACTGAACTTACAATTTGCCTAGAAAAACCACAGCAGTCACAAAATAATGGGGCTGGTTCTGCAACGTCCTGTAAAGGATCCTTAACCAAGTTTTTAACACATCAAAATAAAACGATCGTGTATTTGTTTCGTATCGTCCCTTCTCCTCTCCCCACAGGTTTTGCTAATTATAATATTTTGAACCTTCACTGTGTAGGTTTCGGGCGCCATTTTAGTTAACAAAAGAAAAGACCCACGGCAGCCCTAGAAAGCATGTCATAAAGGCTCCTAACTTATGGGTGTTTGCTTTGAAGTAGGAGTGTCTCTACCTGAAAGAAGAGGGACCAATAGTCTATATACACATAATCCAAATCTGTGAAACGGGTGTGCACGCAAAGCTTCAGTTCTGAAACAAGGCCAAGTGCAGAAGTAGACAAACAATCAAAACTTTCCTTCGGAGCGGTTGAAAGCTAATATTTGAATGTTTAGGTCTTGAAAAAAAACAGTACTAGTATTTGTTAATTATATCTTAATCCACGAATATTCCATGATTGTATCTCATTCTAGCTTATTTTCTTTAGCCTGTTATTGGTTTGCTTCACGTGTTTCTAGTGTGAGCGCTCATGATATCACGATTTTTCTGTAAATTTCCCCATAATTCTCGGGCAATGTTGTTTGAACAATTAATCTAGTTGAGTATTTGTCAAAAGTTCGTCCTTATTTGAACACAATAATGCTTAATCAAAACATTATAAATACGTTTTACTCTTCAGAAATCGCAGTAAATTTTTTTTTTTTTTTTTTTTTTTTTGCAAACCTTGAAACGTCAAAATATATCGAAACACCGGCATTAAAAGGATAACAATGTTCTTATTAAATCATAGGACGATAGAAAAGGCTTTGATAATATGGATCAAACAAAATGGCAAAGAACTCGTTTTCACTCCAGTGCAAACAAACGAACGAAATAATTTTATTTCCCACAAAGGATTAAAAAACTGGGAACGCAGGAAAGTCTAAACTGCCGTTCTAATCTCCCTCCTTTCATATATCATTTCATGCATACTTTAGTAAACATGTAATAAGCATTAAGTACAATATTAACACCAGCCAACTATTAATTACAGTTTTTCTCTGTTTTCTATTTTACCACCAACTGATTTTGTAACATCTGAGTTTTCTTGTCTTCTTTATCGTCTGCTTTACACGAGTTTACCGGAAATTACAATCTTCAATGGCATGGGTCTCTTACATCTAGAGGTTTCAAGTGATTACATCCCTTGGCAACACAAGAAAGTCGCACGTCTAGAATGTCTGATAATGAGTGTAATATCTGGGCACACGCTAGTCACCTAATGGAAAAACTATCCAGTTTTACTACACTGGATATACTGGGTTCTTTTTAAGCTCTCTAGTTTATTCAATTAAGGAAATTCTGGGTTGTTATCTAGCGAACCGGAGACAACTTTGATTAAGCATATAATACATTCTCAGAAAAAGACACAATAATGGTTCGGTTAAATTCACTTCCTTGGTTTACTGTATCACGTATATACTCTTATTCTTACAGGAAAAGAGAGATTATATGGCTTATAAATATCGCGAAAATACAAAAATACACAAAAATAGAGGTAATCCAGCAGCAGATAATGTCATTGGTATAGAAAGTGTATGTAGGCTTCCACACACTACAGCCCATGAGATGTGAGGTTTCGTGGCAATTCCGTTGTCTGTCATTCTCCATTCCCAGAAATTCGGAAATTCAATCCAAGAAGTGTATTTTTTTTTTTTATTAGACAGAGTAGATCTCTGAGCCATGCAAGTTAGAGTAAAATTAGCTGCCCTGGATGGACTATCTCGGGGGACAGGCAACTAACCACTTTGTCACAATGGCTTCTCATGAACACAAGTAAGTTATGAATTACTAACTATTGACTCTTTCTGTCGAGTATAACTGATGTTTTAGTGACCAATAAACCAGACATCTTGTTAAAAGCAATAGTGGGTTTTTTTTTTTTCTTTTTTTCTTTTTCCTTTTCTTCTTCTTCTTTTTCTTCCTCTTCTTCTTCTTCTTCTTCTTCTTCTTCTTCTTCTTCTTCTTCTTCTTCTTCTTCTTCTTCTTCTTCTTCTTCTTCTTCTTCTTCTTCTTCTTCTTCCTCCTCCTCCTCCTCCTCAACTTCT
>CAJHNH020001469.1:513119-565619 GCA_905116865.2 Candidula unifasciata
AAACGTAGGAAAATTCATCATCATTATAATGTACAGTTCGTTCATAAGTTCCTTTGTTCTTTCTTTCGTCTGCTTTTTTTTTCAGTCTTTCATTCATGTCGGCTCTGTGGCTAAGTCGATGCGAACGCTTCATAATGCCGCGATGCCGGGTTCGATCCCAGCTGCGGGCCATGTGCCTTGCGTTGGTTTCGACAGTGGTATCAAGAAAGCCGACAGTCCAGAAAGCAATTGCAAACTACTGGACGTAAATTAGCCTAGAGAAACCACACAACTGCCAGGGGCTGTTGGGGTCGGTTCTGCAACGTCCTGTAAAGGATACGCAACTAACCTTTCGTTCATTCGCATCACCAAGGACAAATAGTTTGTGCCTTCGTGCTAGGAAACAGTTCATTTAATATAGGGAAATTCATCATCATCATCATTATAATATACAGTATCAATAAGCGTAGGCTGTCATGTTTTGTCATCTGACACCCCCACCAGAATCATAGATCAAGTCAGTGTTCTCGTCTCACCCCATCCAAATGACCAAGCATTTCACGTAAATATCGCTAGATCTTCTCCCTGGCGAAGTGGTAAAGCCGTCTGCCTCGTAGGTCGTGGGTTTGCTTCACGGCTGCGCCCTTCAGTTCACGAGTGCAATTTTTACAGAGATGCCTGATGATTGTCACTGGAGCTGCGGAATCTGTGCTCTGCGCGGCGCTCTCAAGAGGCGGCTAGCCATTCTGTGGAGAGAGACCAGGCCATATAGGAATTCACCCGGTGCAATGAAGTCGATCCTCTCGACTTAAAACTTTATTTTTTACCTTCTTCTTGTTCTTTTTTCCTGCAATAGTGCCAATTGTCACCAAGTTCCTGTGTCCATTGCTTCTAAGTAAGTAAGTATATTTTCCCCCACCAGGACATCACACAGAGCGATGAGCACCCAGTGACACATAGTGCCACCATGCGGATGTGGATCACTCGTGGGCAGGTCCCGAAAACCCCGTTGGACCATTAGGTTATATTAGGACCTCCAGCAACAGCCATGGTGGAGTCTCAAAATAACGAAAAGCTGCATCCCACAAGGGGACGAAACGTTTCAGAAAAGCATCCGCTATCTACGTCAACAAATTTAGTAGCCTAATTTTAACTTGATAATTTGGTTTGACCCGTAAATAATGCTTGTAAAAAGATTTCGCGCCACTGGCGATTGACAAAAATAGATAGATAAATCAGTGGCTGGCTCGATTGTCTGACTGTGTGCGTGTGGAATGAGAAGAGCACTCTGACAGACAGCCTACAGATATGGAGAAATAGACGTCCCATGGGCAGATAATGCCACCTTGAAAGTCGGTTAATGGACGTAGCGTTTGCTGATGGCTCTAGTAGCGGAAGTCGTGTCAACATCTCCTACCTCGTGAATGTCTAATTAGTCAGTAAACTTCCGGAAAGTAGGCTTGACGAAAAATGTCCATGTTCTACTGTAGGAATGTTTCGCTGACTCAAACATTGCACCCTAATTGAAACAATGCTCAGGTTCAGAAACAAGAGTTGAGTTGAGTCAAGAATTGACATCACAGCACTCGGGCATTCTCATGCGTGCTCGGACCTTATCTTCAGCAGCCAGCGCAGAGCTACAATACTGATAGTACTGGTCATCAAGACTACAAACAAGACTAAAGTCCAGAAGTGGACGAACAAGAACTTTCCGCCTGAGTAAACACCAGGTGGACGGAAAGAAGAACATGATACACACCTGACCATTGAACTTAGTTCCAAGACCGAACCCTTTCTAAAATAGATACCATGGAATTTTCCAGGAAATAGAGACGGTCGGAGGTTTATCACATGACCCATGAAGTACCGATTGGTCTGTAAATATATGAGTTTAGCACAGTGGTTCTCAAGTTTTTTAATGCAGCCACCCTTTAATACTGTTGGTAAAGTTGTGGCAACCCCTAATCATACAATTATTTCCCTTGCTACTACATAGCCTCAGTGAATATGTGTTTTACCATGGTCTTTGACGAACACTGTGAAATGGTCGTTCGACCTATAAACTGGTCGCGACCCACACGTTGAGAACCGCTGGTTAAGCACCATATACTTCATATTAT
Organism: Candidula unifasciata; assembly: GCA_905116865.2. Classification (NCBI taxonomy): domain Eukaryota; kingdom Metazoa; phylum Mollusca; class Gastropoda; order Stylommatophora; family Geomitridae; genus Candidula; species Candidula unifasciata. Next base: position 515,219 of record CAJHNH020001469.1, read on the forward strand.
AATGGTAGGAAATGAATCCTTAACTCTTATTTACTTACATTGCTTTTCGTTAATTTATACTCTGCATGTGGCCTTGGGGTCCGGACAACAAAACAACAAACAGCAGGACACGGGGTTCCAGTCCACAGTATCGCCTAAAGTTTTGCCTAACAGAGATTACATAAACAACGTCTAAGCATGAACGTCCAGTGGTCCTTTATTGCTCTAGTCCTTCACGAATCCTCACTCGGCCAAGTGTAATGTAATTCTACTGACTGGTTTTTTAAAGGACTTTCTAAACACATTTATTCAGTTTATTTGTTTTATGTAACAGTATATTTGTGACTATTTTCATTGATATTGAATATAATTTTTTTTTTTAACTTCTGCAAAAATTTATCATAATCTAATTTTTTCCCCGCAGCTAAGTGTTTGGCTCTCTGAGTATTTCTTTCTTCTCTCGTTGGTTTGAAATAAGTTGTGTTGTCAGTAACTGTGTCTTCTTCTTCCTCTTAAATAAAGTTCGTTGGTTCGTTCGTTCATTCTTCTTTTATTCTATTGCTAATGCCGCAAGCGTCACAGGGAGGAGTTCGGTGTAGTTTTCTGCCTGTCGCTGGTTGCATAGCTTATTTTAATATCATTCTACTCCCTCTACACAGATCAACCTCTGGAAATTTTATATTTTGTATGAATTTCATTCTTGTATAGCTGATTCTTTGGTCCGTATAGTTTCCTCTGTTCCCCCCCCCCCCCCCCCCCCCCCCCAGATTGGAGTATGCGTTCTACTGTCTGGGGCGACTTTCCACATGTGCGTTACAGCATAACTAGAATGTCTTTGCATTGGAACCCACAGGGGCATAGGAATAAAGGAAGTCCAAAACACACATGGAGAAAAGACCTGGAGAATGCAGTAAGAAAGATAGGGAGGTCATGGGGAGAGCTTTATGTAATGGCGAAAGATGGAACGACCTGGCGTGAGTTGGTTGGGGGCCTATGCTCCATTGGGGGATAGAAAGGCAGAAGAAGAAGAAGAAGAAGAAGACATGTCTGATACACCAGTCTTAAATTCCGTGTACATATGGCTGTGTCAGTCTGTTGTTCCATGTTCTGAGGCACAGGATAAAGTCGTGTTCTGGTCTGTCCACAATAAGATAGATAGTCACCTTGTACTGGTATTGGTAGTTTTTCTGACTGATTTAATGACTTTTTGCTTTTGGTGGTTTGTAACTGATAAATGCAAAACTATCTAAAACCATATAAAAGTATAACGTTACAATAAAACACTCAGTTCATTTTCGAGCAGTCACGAATGGCGACTCTTTCAACAAATTTAAGGAATCTTGCTATCGGCTGATTGTAGGGAATAGACAGTCAAAGTCAGTAGCCTGGCATCTAAACGTGCATCAGAATACCATCAGTCAGCTTTGGCACCGGTTCCAAGCCACTGATTCAGTTGAAGACCTACATCTCAGTGGACGATAACAGTGGCAGAGGATCGCTTTATTCAGCTTCGTCACCTCAGAGACAAGTTTACAACAGCTTCCTCAACTGCAAAGGCTACACGTCATATGTCTGATCAAAATGTTCGGAAGAGATTGCAAAACGTTGGATTTTTGGCACGACGACCACAGCGTGGACTTGTCCTTACGCGTCGCCACCACCAGAATCGACTTCTTTGGGCAACCAACATCGTCCCTGGCCAGGTGACAATCAGTGGAGACCTGTCTGGTTCAGCGGCGATTCTTTCTTTTTGTTGCAGCGTCTTGATAGACGTCGTAAAGTCAATCGTAGGCGAAATGAAGGTATAGAGCAGAATTTTACTGAGGAAGCTCTGCGGCACGGTATTGGAAGTGTAATGGTGTGGGGAATGATAAGTTACAACGGAAGGAGTCAACTGTTGCACATTGAAGCAAGCTTGAATCCCCAACGATACGTGAATGAAATTCTTCGACCACATGTCCTTCATTCTTTGAGATACCAACAGATATATTTTTCAACAGGACAACGCCAGACTCTATTCTGCACAGTTGACCACGCAGTTTCTGTTGCCAATAACATCCAAACCCTTTCCTGTCGATCCCTGTCTGCAGACAGGAGTCTTACTGAGCGCCTGGGGTATGAGCTGCAAAGACACGTTTGTCGCTGAGTCGCTGCTCCAGCCAATAGTCGTGATCTGTTCCAGGTACTCCGGGAAAAGTGGGCTTCCATTCCACAGGCCTACATTAGACGTGTGAGCGCAACTATGCCCAGGAGATACAAGGTCACTGATCCATGCAAGAAAAGGCCACACGAGATACTAAGGGGAAAGACCATACGCCTAAAATTATTGTGACCCAGATGCAAACAAAAACACACAAAAAATTACGCCTGTCAATTGATTGATGGAACCCTAAAGTATTCTTCTGTGAAATTTGAATAATTTCACTTATCGCATTACGAAGATGCAGAATGTCAAAATTAGGAGTATGTATGTTCCTTTCAGTAGCCATAAGTGCGTGTGTGGGTTTTTGTTTTTTAATCAATATGTAATAAAACTTAAACAATGTAATATATAGAAGCGATTGATTGTCTAGGCCTCTTAATATTCCAATGCGTATCAAATTCAAACGAAGTCTTCCGAAATGTCTGTAATCACTCTGCCATCACCAGAAACCTTAGAGACAAGCTGGCCACAGACCACCCCGAAGCTGCTAAATCCTGCTCTAGGACTCAAATCCTGGGCCTCCTCTAGGCCTTGCTAGGCAAATTTCCTTTTTGCTTACAGACATTCGATTTAATCAATTGCCTGCAAGTGTCTCTCTCTTAAGACTTCTTTAGTAGAATTTAAATTGGGTTTAGTGCCAGGATAGAAAATGGGAGCTTTTTGAAACTGTTGAGTCTGAATGCAGTGGTAAACAGTATCTGATGAAGATTTCACATCTGCGATTCTTCTAAAGGTGATAAGTCTCTTTCACTGGTGCAGATCTGGTTAATGTTAATGTACCAACGTAGAACTAGTTGTGTAGTGAGAACTAAGTAGTTATAATGGGGTTTGCAGCATCGCTGTAGACAAGTTACTCTAAGGGGGCCGAGTTAGCGTAGTCGATAAGAGGCTCGCTTTCAAATCCAGGTGCAACTCGCTGCAGCCCACGGTTGGTGTTCGAAACCGGGCGGTTCCCGGCGTTCACCCAAGCCTCTTGGAAATGGGTACCAGTGTTGACACTCTGGGGTAAATGGAGGAACGTCGCTCGCTGTAGCTACGGAGTTACGTGCGAACGGCCACACAAGCGGACAATTCTTATCAGCTGTCCGTATTGGTGGCAGAGCACTTATGGTTTATAATCGTGTGCAATGACGGCTGGTTCACATCTCCCGACTTTACCTTTTCTTCAAGTTACTCTATAATTTCCCAGTTTATGTGCCAGTGAAAATTCACACGAAATGTTCATCATATCCCATTTAAAGCCAGTGAACCAACAAATAGAGAGCATATGCATAAGACATTCGTTAGAGGCAACAACACTAATAGAATTGCATTTCGTTGTTGGAAGAAGACAGTCACGACACGTCGGTTGTACACACGACATAATAATGCACAAGACACTTAGCCAGACAAAAACCGACCGACACCAGTTTTTAAATATCACAACACACACCAAAAAAGCCCTGCGGTATTGATGAAAGGCATTCCACACGACATACACAGCTTACATAATTGAATAAGACATCTAATTTGGTAGCATAGGCAAGAGAACAGTGGACTCCAGTTTATATACGAAACCCGTTAGCAAACCCTTGCAAGAGGTTAGCAAACCCTGACCAGAAGCAGAACACACTTGAGGGCTCCAGCGGACTGTTCCTCTACACGACAGATTGGACCGGATGCGCTGAGAATTAAGGAGTTAGATATAGGCCGCCTTTTGTGCAAACCATCCAGATATGGAACACATTGTAATTCTGCAATTAAAAACAGTTAAAACAGCGAGAACTAAGATGCCAGGTGTAACTGAGTTGTTGTAAGTGCATAATAGAACGAACAGTTATATAGCGATGACAAATGTTTCATTTATAAGAAAATGGATATTCTCCGATTTGTCTCTTTTGTTTTCATTTTTTTTTTTTTTTTTTTTTTCAGAAGAGGAATTGACAACAAAGTGTAACCTATCAAGACAGACATACAGACAGATGTAATAATGAGAAAACATCCCTGCTGGGAAGAAAATTCAGTTTGCTGTTCTGCAAGTTTGTGTTAACAAGGTTTTACTCTCTCTCTCTCTCTCTCTCTCTCTCTCTCTCTCTCTCTCTCTCTCTCTCTCTCTCTCTCTCTCTCTCTCTCTCTTTCTCTTTCTCTCTCTGTTCTCCCCCCCCCCCTCTCTCTCTCTTTTTCTCTCTAGCAAGTTTGTGTTGACAAGGTTTTACTCTCTCTCTCTCTCTCTTTCTCTCTCTCTTTCTCTCTCTTTTTATCACTCTTCCTCTCTCTTTCTTTCTCTTTCTCTCTCTCTCCGTGTGTGTGTATTTGTGTGTGTTTTCGTATGGTGTAGTGTGTACTACATTCATACCCGCATGTCTCAATTCAGATACGTTTATAGAAGTACGATGATAAAGAGTTCTGCCCCGCAAACCGAAGTGTCACTTCTGCACGCCATGGTGTAAATCTGGCGGCACATATTCTTCTTGAAGTGTCTGACTAAATTTCCAATCCAGAAGTTTCATTGTACAGAGTTAAAATAGAATATATTTCGGCGCTAGATAAGATGGGCAACATTTCAGTCTTGCTAAATTGAAAGCAAAGATGAAACCCAGTTAGCTGATTTAGTGAAATCTGCTGTTCGCTGATAAACCTGCAAGTGTTACCCGGATGCAGGAAGAACTTTCAGAATTTAGTGGATTGTTTACCCCCAATATGTGGTGTCTTTTACCAAACAATAAGACTGAAGGAAACAAGAGGTGATATGCGAATGTGAGGGGGTCACACTTTCAATGTTCATGTTGTTTATAGTGACTTTCTATCTTTCTACTTCTTTCTCTGACATTGACAATTTGTATTTTTTTCTGGGGTGGGGGGGGGGGGGGTATTATATATATATATAATGTTTCTACGGCCTCAACTGCTCCTGTGTAGAATGAACCCGTATTTGGATATCTTTATCCTACTGTTATGCCTTGTGTATGTTCCAGCATCCCTGTTGGAATGCGGGCGTGGCGGAAAAGGGGAAAAGATGGGGCCTGTTGAAAGAAGAACTGTCCCCATACAAGTATGTCGTAAAAGGTGTCTACTTAGGGGGGGTTTGATAGTGTCGAATGTGTTAGGCAGATAATCTTAGCTGTAAGACGCAACCAAGCGATACATCCTGACGACAACGACGACAAGAAGGAGAAGAATCCTATTATATATTCTACGCTTTATCTTTTTTTTTTTTTTTCTATCACTAAAATATTTGTCGGTTTTCCTGTAGCGAACCGTGTCTCGCTTACATTTTATTCAATCTGGACACTATCTCCTAGATTTAGGTATTCTAGAAAATAAAAAACGACTCGCAGAATCATTGAAATCCACAAATAATCAAATCCTGAGTCAATCAAAGCCAAAACCTGCAACAATAGTATACCAGGATGTGTGTTGTAGCGTCAACCAGAACTGTTCCCCTAAAAGGATATAATTCAAAAGCTCCCCTGTCTTCATTATTTATATTGGGAGAAAGAAGTGCGACCGTGTACCATCAATATTCACTTGGAATAATAGGAAACCCCGATGCGTCTAGACAGCCTTAATGTACATATGGTGGGTCTGACCAGACTGGCCTCCCATCAACTCAGATTAGTTGTGACTACCAAACCACTGTGGCTATTGCATTCAACTGTTTTGAATCTTGCTTATTAAATCATAATGTAATTACCTAATTGTCGGAAAGCTGAAATCCCCTGAGATGTGGTTATTGAGAATAATTCTTAGACAATTGTAGACAGGATAAAATACAAACTCTGAGATACTTAACCCTAGGCGGCACTGTTTCGCCTCACTGATGCAATCAAGAAACTTTATATGACAAAATATGAGGTGTGGCTGCAAAAGGAAAGGAGAGAGAGAGAGGTAGGGGGGGGGGGGGGAGGGTTTCTTTATGGTGAAGTGATCAACCCCTTTGCCACCCGCTCTGTAGGTTAGGTATTCGTTTTGCGGCTGCTCTGTTTGGTTCCCGAGTGCAATTTTTATGAGACACTTAGATATCCTCACCGGACCTACGATGTTCGAGCTTTATGAGACGCTTTCTACATGCTGCTAGCCTTTCTGAGGAAAAAGACTGAGTCGTACGGAATAGCATCCGTGTAATTAAGCCTGTCAGCTCGACTTTAACTTTCAATTATATGAGACACATTGAAAGAAACACCAATGTTCCTTATTGTTCTTATCATTCCATCATGATCATTATCAGTTTTTGACACATAAAAATTGTCACGTTCAGCCAGCATCCTTAAAGGCGGAGCTTTGGGTTATAAGTGTGACTAGGTTATGTGCGCCATTAAAACGGCTTAGCACTGTACGCCACCAAAAGCCCTGAAAAGGACTTCTGCTGTGTTGATGCGATTAAAGGAGACAGACCCAAATACTGTCTCAAATGGCGACGAAGTCGTATATCGGCCAACCAATGGGCGACACAGTCGCCGATGTGTTTTTATACCTTTTTTATTTTTAAGGACTGACTGACTGACTTTCTACACCACCAGGACATCACACAAGCGATAAACACCCGATGACACAAAGTGCCACCATGTGAATGAGGATCACCGTGGAGAGGTTCCAGAAACCGCGTTCAGACAATTGGCCATATTTATGGCCTGCCTATATTGTGGCCCCTGGCAAAAGCCAGGGTAGGGCTTAGAATAACAAAAAATTTCATCCTGAAAAAGACGTAAGGATTGTAGTAATAATGTTTAAGGACTGTGACTGACTGACTGACTTTCTACCCCACCAGCACATCACACAAGCGATAAACACTCGATGACACAAAGTGCCACCATGTGGATAAGGATCGCCGTGGAGAGGTCCCAGAAACCGCGTTCAGACATTTGGCCATATGTATGACCTGCCTATATTGAGGTCCCTGGCAGAAGCCAGAGTAGGGCTTCAAATGACGAAAAATTAGGTCCTGAAAAGGACGAAATTGAAAATAATAAGTAGATTTAAGGACTGTGACTTGACTTGACTTTCTACCCCACTAGGACATCACCCAAGCGATAAACACCAGATGACACAAAGTGCCACCATGCGGTTGAGGATCGCCGTGGAGAGGTCCCAGAAACCGCGTTCAGACACTTGGCCATATTTATGGCCTGCCTATATTGCGGCCCCTGGCAAAAGCTAGGGTGGGGCTTCAAATTACAAAAAATTTCGCCCTAAAAAGGACGAAACTTGATGATACCAGCGATTAGCAAAAAAAAAAAGGACTGTGTAAGATTGGTGTAGGGATGTAGCTTCCCTGCACAGCCTGGGCAGGTTAGGATTTCATTTTGTCCTCGACATAAAACACGCCATCCATTAGTGAGGATCGAACTATGGGTTCCTGCATGAGCTCAGCGCCCTAATCACTCGGACAGCTGTTCAACAGAAGAACAAGGGCCGATAATAAAGTAACGACTTTCATAATTGCGAGTCAAACGAGCGCTGATCACTTCGACAGGGGACATAACTGCTTGTGAATTCATTAGCACTTCAGAAGACGATGGGAAAAATCCAAGTATTGTAGCACCTCGTAATTCGAACAGGTTAAAATTATAACATTTGGAATTCGAACATAATGTTCAAGTGAATTTTGCCTCCAGACTTGAACATCACCTTCGAAACCGTACGCCTGGCACATGTGAGTCATGAGCTATCATACAGCGATGCCTAGCTCATACGAATTTCGATTTACCTACCAAACAATAATCTCCCTTAATACTCCTTCTTCTTCCTATTTCCATATGCTGTGGCATTATTTTTATCTAAGGTATAATAAATGCAATGCTTTTATATCTTTTCTTTATTTGTCTATGTTGATATTCAGATATGATCGTCATTCATTACCTTGTACTGTATTGTGGTGTGGGGGGGGGGGGGGGGAGTTCAATGGGGAAATTGTCTTTGAACTGGAACGACTTGGAATTCGATTGCCTTGTCTGAACGGAGTATATTCGAATTCCAAGCTTTAACTGTATTAGATATGCCCTAGTTTGTCCATGGGGGCTGGCTGACCCAAAAAAAATACTAGTTCAGCAAATGTGTATGCATGTTTTATAGATTACTACACACTAGAAGACCTGGGACAGATGCAGCATAACAAGATTATTGCATGACTACATAATAGAAGACCTTGTACAGATGCAGCATAAAAGGATTATTGCATGACTACATAATAGAAGACCTTGTACAAATGCAGCATAAGAAGATTATTGCATGACTACATAATAGAAGACCTTGTACAGATGCAACATAACAAGATTATTGCATGACTACATAATAGAAGACCTTGTACAGATGCAGCATAACAAGATTATTGCATGACTACATAATAGAAGACCTTGTACAGATGCAGCATAAAAGGATTATTGCATGACTACATAATAGAAGACCTTGTACAAATGCAGCATAAGAAGATTATTGCATGACTACATAATAGAAGACCTTGTACAGATGCAACATAACAAGATTATTGCATGACTACATAATAGAAGACCTTGTACAGATGCAGCATAACAAGATTATTGCATGACTACATAATAAAAGACCTTGTACAGATGCAGCATAACAAGATTATTGCATGACTACATAATATAAGACCTTGTACAGATGCAGCATAACAAGATTATTGCATGACTACATAATAGAAGACCTTGTACAGATGCAGCATAAAAAGATTATTGCATGACTACATAATAGAAGACCTTGTACAGATGCAGCATAACAAGATTATTGCATGACTACATAATAGAAGACCTGGTACAGATGCAGCATAACAAGATTATTGCATGACTACATAATAGAAGACCTTGTAACAAGATGCATGCATACAGAACAAGATTATTGCATGACTACATAATAGAAGACCTGGTACAGATGCAGCATAACAAGATTATTGCATGACTACATAATAGAAGACCTTGTACAGATGCAGCATAACAAGATTATTGCATGACTACATAATAGAAGACCTGGTACAGATGCAGCATAACAAGATTATTGCATGACTACATAATAGAGGACCTTGTACAGATGCAGCATAACAAGATTATTGCATGACTACATAATAGAAGACCTTGTGCAGATGCAGCATAACAAGATTATTGCATGACTACATAATAGAAGACCTTGTACAGATGCAGCATAAAAGGATTATTGCATGACTCCAAAATATAGGCTTAGATGGAAAGGATGTTAGAACTATTAGTAACCTATTCTATAAACGAACAGCAACCGTTAAGACACAACAACATCGACTTAGCGCAGGTAGTGGAATACCCCGGAGGGCGTTATTTCCTCAGACTTTCAACTTAAATAGCATTTCCTGGCACCGTTTCCTCCTTTTTAACGTGTTTTTTTACCATTTCTTTCCTATAAGAAAAACGGTCTAAGACATTAGCAGGAGTAGTAGTAGCAGCAGAAATAGTAGTATATTTGTAGTAATAATAGAAGTAACAGAATCAGGTCGGCTCTGGCTAATTCGATGCAAACGCTTCGTAATGCCGGGATGCCGGGTTCGATCCCAGCTGCGGGATATGCGCCTTGCGTTGGTTTCGACAGTGGTATCAAGAAGCCGACCGCCCAGGTAGCAATGGCAAACTATTGGACTTAAATTTGCCTAAAAACACCACACAACAGCCAGGCGCTGCTGGGGTTAGTTCTGCAACGTCCTGTAAAGGATACGCAACTAACCATAGTAGTATCAGTGGTTGTTGATGTCTGATTTTGTTGTTATTTACGTCTATAAATGGTAATAATAACTGCTAACGTCATTTTGTTTTAACTGGTCTACGAATCAATGTAAAACGTGTGAAGCAACGCATGTAGTGAAATCGAGCAGCAATATACAATCATGTAAAATATACACCAACATCTCAAATAAAATATTAATGAGCCTTTAATAATATCAAGACCAAAAAACACATGGAGAAGGGTGCTAGATCTTGTAGTTAAAAGGAAAATGGGGAGAGCTCCATGCGATAGGGAAGGATATAACAACTTGGCATGAAGCACTCAATCTTTCATCATTTCCCCTCAGAGATGACCATTCCTCCTAATCAATATATTTTTTTAAACTTTGTTTTTGTTGTTGTATGAAGCAAAACCTCCCATTATTTTTCGTTCTACAATACGAGAAATCTGCACCGTGTGGTATGTCCAAGAAACTAAGTTTCCGAGACACGATTTTAGTTTCAAGTCAATTCTCCTGGATGCGCAGATCTTGTTGAGTGTCAGAAGTCGTTTCTTCGCCATCCAACACATTTCGTGAATGGCCGAGTACATCTTTTCATAGAAAATATGGGTCAAGCTTGGTTAATGCCATACAGTCTTACTAAATAAAATGGTGCTGTATTTAAAAACTTCCTGTGCTTTTCTTTCTTTCTTTCTTTCTTTCTTTCTTTCTTTCTTTCTTTCTTTCTTTCTTTCTTTCTTTCTTTCTTTTTTTTCTTTTTTTTTTTCTTTCTTTCTTTCTTTCTTTCTTTCTTTCTTTCTTTCTTTCTTTCTTTCTTTCTTTCTTTCTTTCTTTCTTTCTTTCTTTCTTTCTTTCTTTCTTTCTTTCTTTCTTTCTTTCTTTCTTTCTTTCTTTCTTTTTCTTTCTTTCTTTCTTTCTTTCTATCTTTCTTTCTTTCTTTCTTTCTTTCTTTCTTTCTTTCTTTCTTTCTTTCTTTCTTTCTTTCTTTCTTTCTTTCTTTCTTTCTTTCTTTTCTTTCTTTCTTCTTCTTTCTTCTTCTTCTTCTTCTTCTTCTTTCTTCTTCTTCTTCTTCTTCTTCTTCTTCTTCTTCTTCTTCTTCTTCTTCTTCTTCTTCTTCTTCTTCTTCTTCTTCTTCTTCTTCTTCTGCTAGTACTATTATTAATACTACTACTACTTCTTCTTCTTCTTTTTTCTTCTTCTTTTTTTTTTTACTTCTTCTTCTTCTTCTTCTTCTTCTTCTTCTTCTTCTTCTTCTTCTTCTTCTTCTTCTTCTTCTTCTTCTTCTTCTTCTTCTTCTCTGTCTTTTTCTTTTTCTTCCTCTTCTACTATTACTTTATCTTTACCGTACGCCTTCAGAAATAGACCAGTCTATACCCTGTTCCATACCCTTCCCGCAGGGCTATGACAGACGTGTAATTACTTTAAAAAAGCAGTGATTAGATTTAGCATGTCACCCACCCCCGCCTCCCCATAGAGTTTGTTCTAAAAACGTACTGCAATGCCCAAAGAAGTTTTCTCAGCGCTGAACACGATGGGTACACAATATTTAGCTACCATTTAACCAATTCTACAGTTGCACTACAACTTGTTACGAATCAGATCTTTCAGCTTGCAGGTCGTTTGTAATCGTCCTCTCCGCAATAAAAATTGAAGGTCCCTTTTCCACGCCTTTAGGCGTATAGGGCATATAGGGCATATAAGGCTAGACCTATATTTTATAGACCAATCAGCACAAGATGGGTGGTGTGGTCAGCATTACACCGGCCGTCTTTACTTCCCTGGACCACACCCGGTACCCACTCAAAGCTGGGTCGACCTGGGAGTCAAGGTTATTTTTGAAAGAAGTCCGGCTCCGCCGGGGAGTGAACCCACGACCTTCTGATCCGCACGCGAGCGTCTAGCCGCTACGCCACTGCGACTCACCCTCTTCACAATGTCTCTTTATTAATTCTCACTCACTAGTGGAATGGGGGTAAGCAATTTGCAAATACCTTTATTGTGTGTGTCTCTATGTCCGCTTTTATTTAACGGTATAATCAAAAGTGCATGATAATAATTCAGTAGATTAAATAATTGACGCGTTTGTGGTTTCGGATAGCGTTAACGATATTTGATTACATGAGTTTAATGATTGGGGGTTTAGTTGAAACAAACACTTAGGAGACAGGTTGATTTTCAAAAATCTCTGAGGCGTGCAAATTATAAATTGTTAAGCTGAACGATAAGGTCTTCTGCTGGTATAGACTGTCACGGCAATATTCTGTTAAGCCCCACCCTGGATGTGGCGTGATGCTGACCACATTAACCGTTTGTGCTGATTGGTCTGTAAAAATATAGGTCTAGCCCTATCTGTCCTATACGCCTAAAGGCGTGGAAAAGAGTCCTTTAGTTTTTTTTTTTTTTTCTTTATATCCTGGCCTTTGTCGGCGGCCCTAATATAAGGGAACGGCTGAACGGTCTTTCCTGCACTTTTGCCTGTGCGATTCTTATCCGAATGGTTGCACTTTGTGTCACCGGATGTTTTTCTCTCGTTGTGCCGTCCTGGTGGGGTAGAAAGTTACTCACTCTCCTCCTGTTGAGCCAGCAAACAAGAATATTTATAATAGATTAGAGAACATATCCTGTACAATTTCACGTCATCATTCTGCAGTTTTGTTCTTCAACGTAACAGTGATGAAAAGCAAGTGGTCCAGTGCTGATGTAATATACAATGTTGTAATGTCATAGATAATCCCTCTTACTGATCACACTCCTGCTTTAACATCACCCAGTTATTGATCACACTTCTGCTTTAACATCACCCAGTTATTGATCACACTCCTGCTTTAACATCACCCGGTTATTGATCACACTCCTGCTTCAACATCACCCGGTTATTGATCACACTCCTGCTTTAATATCACCCGGTTATTGATCACACTCCTGCTTTAACATCACCCGGTTATTGATCACACTCCTGCTTTAATATCACCCGGTTATTGATCACACTCCAGCTTTAACATCACCCAGTTATTGATCACACTCCTGATTTAACATCACCCGGTTATTGATCACACTCCTGCTTTAATATCACCCGGTTATTGATCACACTCCTGCTTTAACATCACCCGGTTATTGATCACACTCCTGCTTTAATATCACCCGGTTATTGATCACACTCCTGCTTTAACATCACCCGGTTATTGATCACACTCCTGCTTTAACATCACCCGGTTATTGATCACACTCCTGGTTTAACATCACTCGGTTATTGATCACACTCCTGCTTTAATATCACCCGGTTATTGATCACACTCCTGTTTTAACATCACCCGGTTATTGATCAAACTCCTGCTTTAACATCACCCGGTTATTGATCACACTCCTGCTTTAACATCCCCCGGTTATTGATCACACTCCTGCTTCAACATCACCCGGTTATTGATCACACTCCTGCTTTAATATCACCCGGTTATTGATCACACTCCTGATTTAACATCACCCGATTATTGATCACACTCCTGCTTTAACATCCCCCGGTTATTTATAATGTAGCATGCTCTAACTTAGTTAATTTTGCTTTCTGTTTTGTAAAACGACTAGTGCCAATTCGTGAAGCGTTCCATATTTTATTTAGAATTGTCGCCGGTGCTACGGAGCACGTGCTCTGCACTTGACGTCATCTTTATCGAGCAACAAGGAGAGAGTGAAGACTGGTGAACAGAGATGAGTGCTCTAATCAACTCAGAAAAGGCAACCGTCTTGTGAGGTTTTTTAGACAACAGCATTGTTAGAGCGAATGTTCCCAAACTCAAAATACATGGCAGTCACCAAAAAAGTCAGCCCACTGCGGTACCTGGGTATCACCTTTACCAAGTTTGTCTTTCAAAGATCACATAGAAGGGGTTTGTGACAAAGGCTCAGAAAGGTCCTAATGAACTAAAGATATTGGCAGCAATAGACATAGAGCAGAGAATGCTGTTCACACTCTACCAGCACTTAATCATCTCAGTGATTGATTATGGATGAGGGTTACTCATGATCTCAAAGAGTCAGCTAGAGAAACTGGAGCGCATACAGAATGAAGAAATGCGACTGATCCTGGGTTGTAAAAGAGACACCCCGATTGTGTGCATGCGATACATCCTTGCATTGCCGACTATTGCAGATAGGCTAAAGGTGCTGCAGGCTAGGTGATACCTCAGAGTAGCTGCAGACAAAGAACACCCTTTGTATAAAGCTTTGGCCTCGGGTAAGGGTCAGAGGTTGAAAGGGTAGAAATTGTGGAGGGTTAAAGCAGAAGACACAATAAGACAAGTTTGCATGCTGGAGCAAACTGGGCGAGGAGAGGAGTGGGTCAGAGTACTAGTGGACGAGTCTGACCTGTGTAGGGTTATGATCACATTGGGCCCGGAGTGCAGAGATTGGCCAGCTTGTGCTACGTAGTGGGAAATCCAACAGTTGATTCCCGACAATTCACGCTCAGGTGATCTGATTATCTATACAGATGGTTCAGTGTTGAGAGGAAAGAGAAGTGTCTGAGGGTTTGTAGCGAAAGCTAGTGGAAAATCTTTAGTGCAAGACAGCCTAGCATATGACACCACAACATCTAGCATGAGAATGGAGGTTGAGGCGGTAACTGCAGCTCTCTGGTGACTGGAGAGCAAGATGCATACACATGTCGTGATTGTAACAGTCTCTGAGAAAAGTGAAGACAGGGATGCTTTGAGCAGAGTGGCAAGCTTCACTGGGAAGGTCACGGGTAGTGAGCACACTTCGGATTATTTCTTGAGGCTAGGCCGGCGTAGTGGGTAATAAACATGCATACAGATTGGCTGGATCTCCACCACTGGGTGGTGAACTGACACAGGACAAGGCAGATGTGGTCAAGGCGCTTTGGGGAAAATAACGGAATCAGTAGAGAAAGAAGATTATTATGGCCTAGAGAAAATGCGGCACCTAGTGTAATCAGAGGGTCTGGCCGGCTCACTACACTCAGAGAAAAGGCAAGACGGACAAATAACCAGTTTGTGACCAGTACTATCAGTACTGAAACTCTGGCTGCTGAAGATGAGGACGGAGCACCCATGGGAATGCCCCGAATGCTGTGATGTCAATTCTGGACTCAACACAACTCAACTCGAGACAGTAATAATTTAAGTTCGTTGATTACCAAGTGTTTCTTATCTTAGTTAATTAGCGTGTACGTCTATAAGAATTAAATAACAACGGTAGGGGGCAAAATTGGTTAAAATAATGTTTGGAATCACACAAGATATTTTAACAGCCACACGAGAACTGTTTAGTAAAACATATGCTGTTAGAGAAATGAGTCAGCATGTCGTTAGTTAGCTTGTACCGAATGAGGTACGCAATCCCTATTCTTACTCTCTAAAATTAGTAAATACCGGTAGTAAATACACTGTTATAAAAAAATATTTTAAACTCGATCAATCGGTCACGTGTCAACCTCGCCTTGAATGGTCGGGTGCAATCAGTTTCCAACACTCTCTGTACGGGTAAGAAATGTTCTAGATAATGGGATAGATAGATGGTTGTAGAAACAGAAGCTTAAAAAGATAAACGTGTATGGATAGATAGGGGTGACAGAATTTCTAGAGGAACAAAAAAAAAAAGGTTTAAAAACAACCAAAAATGTTAATAAAAATTCATTTAAGGGGGGAAATGGGGGTTGGGGGGGGGGGGGGGGTTGAAGAAGGATAAGGATAGGAAGTGTGAAGAATGAACACGTTTGAAATAAAATGTAAAGTTACAGAGATAGATTGGAGTAAAAGGATAAGTGTAAAAGGAGGTTTTATAAGGATAAGTGTGTGTTGGTAAATACACATAAAAGATACAACTGAAAGGCTGATAGATCTAAAAAAAAATACATTTAAAAGAAAAGTGGAATTTACTGTCTTGACTTGTTGTGTTTACCATTAGAAGGCCGTATAGTGTGAGGGGAGATTAACAAAAGAGAGGGGGGTGCATGATGACTTAAGACCGCAGGGTTAGTGTGGTCGGCAAGAACTGTACAGGTTAGGATTTTATATTTTGCCTCCAACATCGAAGTGTCCATCTCTTCCTGTGGATCAAACCCGAATCTCCCGCATACCAGCCCAATGCACTAACACCTCCACCAGCCGCTGCTCACTAGCTGTACTAAAGGCATGTGATATAAATAAGATTATAAAATGATTTGAGACTCATGATGCAGCCGGCCATAAACCTGTTCACGAAAAGTACTGGCAAAATGGAAATAGTCAGTATAACTGTAATTGTACGGTTTCTAGTGTTGAGATGTTTTTTCCAAATATGGAGTCAATTTACAAAATGTGGATTCAATGCGGATTTTCCCATCAGTCTCCATTATATGCAGTGACTTAAACTTGTACTTTATGTCAACAGACAAATCCAATTCTTTTCAAGGTTAATTAAACACGCATCCGATAAAATCAGAGAAAGATACCTTATAGCCTTAGTCTAGTCGACTCTCTAGTGTCTTCACTGTCTGTTTTTAGCACTTTAGGGCCGAGAAGGGGGGGGGGGCTGGGCGGGGGTTGGGGTAGGTCTTCAGGATTTTAGGCCGCATGGCTCTGCAGCCAGCATGAACTGTGCAAGTTAAGATGTTTGTTGACCTGACAGAAAAACATCTCTATCCCTTACCGAGGACATAAACCAGATCTCCAGCGTGAGATCCCAGTGTTCTTGCCTCTCGGATCTAACATAAATATAAAAGAAACAACAACAGTAAAGCAGTTTCTACACCTTGGAGTGCACCGAGTATATCTGGGAGGGGGTCGGGGGAGGGGTAGAAGGACGTTTTCGTAACGAAGTGGTAAAGCTATTTGCCCCGTTCTCTTAAGATCGCAGGTTCGTTTCATGGCTACGTTGTTCTGTTCAGGACTGCAAATTTTACTGAAACACATAGGAGTCGTTGCCGGATATACGGTGTTCATGCATTATGAGACGTTCTCAGTAGGTAGCCGGCCATTTTCTGGATCGAACGAAAGAACGAACGAACGAATAAACTTTTTTTAAAGGGTTAAGAATTGGGCACGCAGGCCCGTCTAAAATTCTGCCCTTCGAGGTCTCCCTCCGTTCTTACATCATTTTTTTTTATACATCAAGTAATATTAAAAATTAGCAATGGGGGCATGTAATCTGTGCTCAGATAGTATTCGAACAGTTTCCGATTGTATGTATAAAGATTAGTGGTACTTTTGATTTGCTGTGGCAGATAGTTCCACAACAGAGCTGTCGAATACGCTGCACATTGGAGACGGATTGAGGCATATGGGATAAAACCCGGTAGATCCTTTCGACTTTAACATATGGGCATATGTTTTGAGCTTAAATTTTTTATAGACAAGATCGGTGATGAGGTACATTTGAGGCCGACCACCTTGAATTCCCATAAAATGTCCTTATGACCGATTTTTATCATGAATAGACTGAAAATTGTAAATATTCGTATCCAATAAGAATTTGAATTTACGACCAGCCAGACGATAATCAGTTTCGCTATCACATTGTAAACATGTGCTGATGATATAATGCTTTGCAAAAGTGTGACCTTCCCTTACCCTAAGCTCGCAAGAAGGTGAGCTGTAATGAACAAAACACTCTAATCTGTCGCTACTTTAGGTTACTTTATAACCGTCGAGGTTCCCCAATATATTCCTGTGGAGTTGAACCGGGTTTTAGGATTTGTACCATGGGTATTCTCGTCCAAATAGTGACTCTTCTGTTCACCCGGTGTTAATAGTTCAGTATACGTCCTAGTGGGAATTAACGAGAACTGATGATACGTCCTAGTGGGAATCAGTTTTACTCATTCACTCCCTCGTCATCAAATCATGTGCCACCCTTTCTTCAGCGTTCCTCTAGACACCACACTCACCACTCGAATGGACACAAAAGAAGATTCAACTTTCCTGTCCGACCTCACCATTATTTTTGAAGGTGTACCACCCTTTCTTCCTTAAGTATCGCCAATGATTTATTATCTCAGCCTTCTCTTGCTCATCAGCTAGTATTGATCTTCATCACCTAATAATTGTTCCCTTTTTACGCGTCAAAGCCACTCTCGTCTTCTGTCATGTTCCCTGCTGGGCTTAAGACAGAAAGCCCACAAAGGAAAACACTAAGAACGGATGAATCTCAGATAATACTAACTGTCTGCTGCCATCTTTTCCCATTGTCTGTGCAATTATTTGTGAGAAATGTGATTTTGATGACAGAAAATTTGTTTCCGGCGTGGGCACGCCAGATCAAATCATTAATATTTCTTACACTTCGGCGGATGCTAATTTTGAAAACAAATAGACGTCTCTAAATTAGGTAGTGTTTGTGCCAAGGAGAATCGGTGACAGCTTGGCGTCACATAGATTAATTATTCGCTCCAGGTGAAGGTTAATGGGCCTGTTGTGGCCGTTACGGGTTTGCCAGTCATAACTTCAACAGAGGTTGAATGTTGAATTAGGAATCGACATCACATTACGCGGGACACTCCCATAAGCGCCCCGTCCCCATATTCAGTAGTAAGCAAAGAGTTCCAGTTCCGATTGTACCAGTAACTGTCTGATTGCAAATCCGTCTCGCCTATCCTTGAGTGTTGATCGGCAGCTTTTTCCTGGTAACTCCTCGCAGCGCCATTCTTCTCAGACAGTGATGATCTGTGTGTGCCTTATAACTGTTCATGCGCTCCTAAAGTGGCCTGACGACATCTAGCTCATAGACCAGTTTACTACCAAGTGGTGCAGAACCGGCCTGTCTATCTGCATGCTCGTTTCCCAACACACCGGCATCACCTGGAGAAAATATCTAAATGACGCTATCTACCTGGGAGCTCTGAATCGATGCTTGCCACTCTGCACGGGGCTTGCCTGTCTGCACTTTTCTCAAAATGCTTTGTGAGTCGGTTACAATTATTGCATGTATGTTCATATGATTCTTAAGCCAGCAGAAGACAGCAGAGACTGCCTCCACCTCCATTCTCAAACTATACGTTGTGATATCATATGCCAGGCTTGGCTGCACTAAACAACGTCCATTCGATTTTTCTATAAACCCTCAGGCACTTTGTCTGCCTCTCCCCCCCCCCCCCCCCCATTCCCACCCCAACGCAGAGCCATCTGAATAGATAATCACATCACTTGGGCGTAAAATTCTCATCAACCATTTGTTGAATTTCTGATTCTACAGCGCCAGCTGGCCAGTTCCTGCACTCACGACCTAAAGTGATTAGAACCCTACACAAGTCTGACTGTTGCTTGGAAACTTTGATGTACTCCCCTCCTCACCCAAATTTATCAAGAAAAGTAAAAGATCCCTTTTCACGCCTTAGGCTCATCGGGCATATGGGAAGAGCACACATATTTTTACAGACCGATCGACAATAGGTGGGTAATGTGGTCAGCATTGAATTGAAAATGAAAAAAAAAAACAAAAAAAACAAAAAAAAAAACTGGGAAGACTTCAACCTGCCACTGGGGCTTGGTTTGATCTTGATCTTGATTGGTGAAAACAAAAATTTCAAAGTACGGCGACGCTTAACCGGCTCCTATCTGAGCGTTGGTTATCTTTGGCCAGGTTTCTTTGCGGTTTATTCTTGTTGGTTCTGTGTGATGTGTTGCCACATCTGAGTTCAGTTGTTGATACTGCTTTCCTTTGTTTGCTTTCCATTGGGCTCAATCTGGCGTGGTTCGGGCGGTAGGTTGTCTTTCGGTATGGCAGGGAGGGGGGTAGCCGTTCTGAAAAGAACGGTTACGTTGCCGGGGTAGGCTATTATGCGGGAAGATGGGCGGGACTGCTGAGGTGTCTGAGTGATATTGTGCTTGGCGGGTAACTGTCCTAAAAGGGACAGTTGGCTTTTCCGGGGTAAGCTGCTATCGTTCGGGGAATGGGTGGGGCTGATTTGGTTCTCTCTGGTTTGATCGGCTGTTTGGTTTCCTTTGTTTCCCGCAAGATGGTGGCTTGTCCAGGTCGTTTTGGGTGGGAGTGAGTGTGTCAGCGTCTGTTTGGTGTATTTCCTCTGTCTCCCTCTTTGATCATCTGTTCAAGGGCAGCGCACATTTCTTCCCAGAACCCATTGATTTGTTTGTAAAAGGCTTTGCGTTTTATGTCGGGTAGTAAATTGACTGTCTTCCTCTCCTCGTCATCAAAATCGACAATGTAGCGGCCCTCCTCTAGCTGGATCTTGTGCGGGTGTATTTGTTCGTTAATACTTTGTAGCCTCTCTAGGATGTC
Source organism: Candidula unifasciata (assembly GCA_905116865.2). NCBI lineage: Eukaryota > Metazoa > Mollusca > Gastropoda > Stylommatophora > Geomitridae > Candidula > Candidula unifasciata. The sequence continues at coordinate 535,315 of CAJHNH020001469.1, forward strand.
GGCCTCGCTTCTCTCCTTGTCGATTATCGCTTCTTTGCCTTTTTCACCGGTTGTAGTCACTTCAGCAGCTGGGGTCGCTTCTGTTTTGTTGCTTAGGTCCCCGGTTTCTACTAATTCTGTGAGCTGTTCTTTTATGCTCTCCTCGTTGGGTATTGACGGGTCGGCTTCCTGATCGATTTCATCCTCACATTCTGGTTCTTGTTTGTGAAAAGCTGTAGCCACAATCTGGTCGATCTTTTCTGCATCATTTGAGAGTTTTTGCTGCACCGCGTTTAGTTCTTGTATTATCTCTCGTGCTTCTGCTAGTTCGTTATGGATACTGGTTAATTTGACCCATGCAGTCGTTTTCTTATCCTGTATGGCTGTCATCTTCTTGAGTTCCAGCACAGCCGCCTCTTTTTTCGCTTTCTGTTGGGTCAGTCTTGTTACTTCTAGGTAAGTGCTTTCTCGGGCCTCCTTAAGTTCCGCCATCTCATTCTTTCTCTCCTGTCTTTCATCCTGTTGATGCTTTATTGCTTCTATCTGGGCTGCTTTTAGACTTGCGGTTAGTGCGCGGATGCCTTCTTTGGTTTCTGCGTCGTGCTTGTTGTTTTTAATTTGCTGTGCTGCTTGTGCTGAACTGACCTCCTTCAGGGCTTTGATTTCACTCAGCATTAGGGTGATCAGTTCATGTGTTTCAGCTTTCTTTGCGGCTGCGGTGGCTTTCTCCTTCTGCAGCTCTGCCCTCATTTCTGATATTGCACGCATCAGTTCCGGATTTCTGGTGATAGTATTGATCTTCTCAGGCGTTCTGATTTTTGCTAATGAGGCAGGCTTGCTTTTCATGGAGTTCTGTCTGGTTGTCTCGTACTTCTGCATCGACCACTTCATCTCTTAGAGGTACGGACACCCTAGGTACCTCGCGCTGTCGGCCCCTGCACAGTTTGAGCATCGTCTTCTTAGGTTTGGTTTTTTGAAATCAGCGTCCTCCTTGGCCAGATGGCACTCCTTGAACTCATGCACCTTGGAACAGTATCGGCATGCTGGCAAGTCGCGGCGGGGTGTCACGCCTTGTTACAGCGTGAGCACTGTAGAATTTCTGGACTGAGGGCTTCCGGTCTCTGTTGCTGCTGCCTGTGTAGTCTGGTGTAGGTGGGTTCCTGCGCCACGATAGGGGCAACTTCTGAGTGTGATGCTGCCTCGACAGGGGCTACATCGGAAGCTGGCAGCGTCTGGGTGGGCGAGGCTGGCGTCTCGATAGGGACGTCAGTCAGTGCTGGCATCGTCTGCACCGTAAGGGCTGGTGCGACGTCAGGTGCTACCTCTTTGCTAGCCGATGTAGATCTGGTGTCTCGGCGCTGGTTCTGGCTCGGCTTCTGCTGGAAGTTTTTGCCTCGGCCACGTCCCATCTTGTCAGTGCGGGTAACTAGGCTTTAACATGTGCTTGGCGAAAGCTTTCAACTGACAGGTCGGCAAGGCTTGTTAAGTGTCCTAAAACGGACACCAAGCGTGCTCCCCAGTCAGTATCCAGACAATCGTTTCGATATTGGTTCGTATTCGGGCTGCTAATAATCCAAACGCAGACGACCCCGATAGCTTAGTCGAGACAACCTCAACCGAATATCAAGAGAGTAGTTGTCCAGTATCTAGCTATCGAGAATCAGGCAGCGAATGGGTAGTTAGCGGGCGACAAGACGAGACACAAATGGCTTATGGGGCGGTTGATCTTGATCGTCGTATGTATGTCTACACATTACGCCAGGCGTCAAATTTATCAAGCCTGCATACATGTCTAATTGTGGCATCAGCTTGTGCCATCTAAGACCTTCCTCATTTCAGACTGTTACCCTTAGCTCTACCCAGGGCTTCATGCAGGAGGTTCTTCTTGTCTGCAGCTACTCTGAGATATGAGTTTACCTGCACAACTTTGAGCCACTATGCAATAATAGGCAGTGCAAATATATATCGCATTTTTACTACCGGGTTTTGTCTAGTACATCTCCGAATTACCAGCATGGCTTCATTCTGTATGTGTTCAAGCTTCATCCTCTGACTCTTTGATATGGTAAGCATTCCAAGACACATGTTGGAACATTGTGAACAACATGCATTGTCCCAAGTCCATTGCTGCCATAATATTGGGCAATAAAACCTGCTGGTAGCTGTCGCGTAGGGGGAGGGGGGAGAGAGAGAGAGACAGAGAGTGAAAGCAAGCTCTATCGTAACTGTGCCAAGTAAACGATCCTTTCTTTGCCAGGGCTGCGGGCGAATTCAGTACATGATGCCGGTCCTCTATTTGATTCTCGCTTATTGTAATTACCATGGCGCTGCCGATCTTCACTTCCCAGCACACGACAGGATGCACATCTGTGTATCTCTTTCAACCCCAGGTAGTTTTTTTTTAATTATGTCTATACCGAGAAAAGAGCTGATGTAGTATAGTTGCTAGACTCTCGCCTGTTGATCGGAAAGCCAAGGTGGACCCTGACTTTAAAAAAGCCCAATACCAGCAGACGATGCTCAAACTGTGGAGGGGCCCACAGCGAGAGGTACCTGGGCTGCTCTTACCTTAAAATGTGCAAACTGCAAGCTGCAATACCGAGACGAGAGAGAAGAACAGAAAAGGTGATCCCAGTCGCAAACGACACCGCAATAACCCAGGAAGTGGCAGAACTCAAAATCGCAATCCAGAAGCTGACAGTAGACAAAGAGAAGGCCACCACTGAAAGACTCGAGATGCTGGGACTAATCTCCCAAACACTCGACGAAATCAAAGCCCAGAAACGAGACAGGATAGCAGAAGATGCGCAACACACCAAGCTGCTAGCAGAAATCAACGAGGCAAACCGAAAACTCCAAGGCCTTCTGACACAGCTGAAGTCAGATCAGGACCAGGCAGCAGCCTACCGGCAAGCCTAACGAGATGAAAGAAAGACAGAGACGGCCCTACTAAAAGAAGCTAGAGAGTCCACGTACAGAGAAGTCGCCCTGCTAATCAAAACAACAGCAGAAGCCGCAACACATGAAGCAAAGCAAGAAAGAGAACTCCCACTCGCAGAAATAAGCCAGGCACCAGCCGTAAAACCACGCATCAGCAGGGCTGACAAATGTACAGCTACGGAAGCAACAACCGTAGATGAGATATAAACACAAACACAAGAATACCCAGACAGAGAAGCACAAGTCATACCACACTTTCAAGAGGTGGGCACCGAAACCACCGACGCTGAACTCCAAGGAATATCAACAGCAGAAGTAACAACGGCACAAACACAAAAACGCCCAGAGGACAACTCAGCAGCAGAAGACTATAAGAGCGAGGAAGAATTTCTTGAGCTCCCAGAGAAGTTAACAAAGACTATGCACAGAGACTAACAGATATGATATCTGGTGCCATCCACCCTTGCACAGGCCAGTGGGACTACGGGCTCAGAGACTTGGTCCAAACGCAACACCCAGACGTCCCGAAAGACGAAGAAATATTTTGGTCCTCGCCAAAAATTCTCGCATGGAAGAAATACGAGAATGACCTACTACAAGAACTAAACAGAGCCCGCGCTGTTCTACGTCAAAAGAAGGCGAATAACAACAGCGGAACCAAAGCCAACACCAAACAAAGATGACATAAAACCCTGAACAAAGGAAGATCACCTGCACAAAAACATTGCAATAGCTAAACTCAAATGCCGCCATCTTGAATGACCAGTATCCGCCCAGACCGACAGGAGAGAAGCCCACCACACCAATTACACCCCCTAGCGCGAAACTAGCCATGATTGCTCGACAGCCAGATCTACTTCCACCCTTCCCCTATGCAGGCCGCCCCAGGCATACTCTACTAGTCCTTCTCGGGACTAGTAAAACACCCACTCCCAATTCAAGAGAGAGTTGCAGAATAACAAGGAAAACCACAACAAGAAGCGAGATCCCGTCGCATAAAAAAAAAGTAACTAAAACCGCAAAGAAACCAGGACGCAATTATAACCACGCCCCAGTGGCAGGTTGAAGCCGTCCAAGTTTGTTGTTTTTGTTTTTCCATTTTTACGATACACCTCCTCGTTGGTCAGTATTTTGTACATGATTCCATCTGAATCATAAAGTATAACAACTGCGATGAGCCTGTTACAGTTAAATTAGCTACATTTCCTGGTATTTCTTACAGCTAATTCTTTTTAAATGTGTAGTTACCGGTTAAAGTCAGTCAGTATGGGGATACTCTCCGCGATATTGAAAAATCGCGATATGGTGCTAGATTAATATTTGATAGAACAATCAAAGCTAAATGTATGATGCTTTTGAGCATCATGATAGCTGTTTTTATTTCCTAGGGCAATTCCTTGTACTTAAAATAGATTTAGTAGACCTGGTGATCATAGGTCATTTCCAAAATACCTCTATTCGTTGAATGTGGTTCTGTAGACAAGGCAGCCCGCCCTTATGGTACTGGTTGTATAGTGCTAGTGCTAAAAATATATTGTTTAGACTAATATACACTCAGGGAGTAATCACACCGGTTGCCATGACCTCCCAGGACTTTACCTGGTAATCATTTCAGCTGGCTCGAAAAAAAAGGCGGTTTGAAGAAGACGAAATACATGCTCGATGGAGATTTTAACCTACGCCCTTCGGGTTTGCACTCGAGCGTCTAGCCGCTACACCATAGGTGCTGTTATGTCTGCGGCTTGTTATATTGTCTACTTGTTATCATTTGTCTCATATGCTTCTGAGAAACACAATTAGATAAAAGTGCATATGTGTTGAAAGGACTACTTGACCGTTATATTGCAATAATTCCAACCTGCCCCATTTGTCAAGAAAATCGAATTAAAAACTGTATTTATTGTGTCTTTGTGTGTCAGCGCGCGCGCGTGTGTGTGTGTGTGTGTGTGTGCGTGTGTGTGTGTGTTTGTGTGTGTGTGTCGAAAATATGGCACTCAGCTTGCTAATTTTTGGCCTGGTTTCCGGCCACCTGGTTTCCATGATCGTAATTAACTAAGGGCATGTGGTGTTTCTTTCAGCTCTGGAAAAGTTTTCCAAAAAATTAATGAATTAATTAAAAAGAAAAAAGAAAATATTTCTTATTATGAGACAAGACAGACATTGACCGTGTAAAAACAAGACTAACAAAATTCGGACACTGTCAGCAAACTTAAACGTGCTTTAACTCTTTCAGTCCCAAACCACTTACCATGCGTTTCCGGATCATTGCAATGATGATATACATGACCAGCTGTCTTCTGAATTGTGATGACCAGTGACTGTGAACTTTATGGTGCTGAGATCTGGATGTGAAATCCCCTCGTGAATTACCCATTGGTCTTCTTCTTCTTCTTCTTCACTTCCTCTTTTACCGCTGTGGGTGTCGAGGGAGATATAAGGTTCTGTTTCTAGCTCTTCTGGCTGCCTTCACCATAGGCACATCGTGCTGTTGTAGAGTTTCTCTGATGCTATCCTTCCATCTTGTTCTTGGTCTACCCCGTGCTCTACGTCCTTCTTCTCTTTCCATGTATGCTTTGTATGGTATGGTGTCACAAGGCATTCTCTCTAAGTGGGCAAACCATTTCACTTGCTGTCTTTGTATGTAATCCAGAATTGGTTCTGTGCCGACTTGTTCTCTTATGATCTCATTCCTGATCTTATCTCTTATGGTCACTCCTACAGCCCTTCTCAGACATCTCATTTCCGTGGTTACTAATTTTCTTTTATGGTTTGTTGTGAGTGACCATGTCTGGCACTGGTAGCACAGAGTTGGAATAAATATGCTTTGAATAAAATGTCTCTTTGTGCTGATTGGGATTGTCTTATGCTGTAAGAGGGGGGCTAGCTGTCCCAATACTTGGTTTGTTTTACTGCATCTAATGTCAATTTCTTTATCCAATTTCCCATCTTCGGTAAATGTAGTTCCCAGATATTTAAACTCAGATGCCTGTTTAATGCCCTTGTATTCTATTGCTATGTTTAGATCTGTCTTTTTTTTCCTATTGACATTACTTCTGTCTTTTCAGTGTTGATTCTCAAATTATTTGTTTTACATTCTTCATTAATGGATGTTAGATGTTGTTGCAATTTCATTGCTGTATCTTCTATCAAGGCCTGGTCATCTGCAAAGAGTAATTCGTTGATCTTACTAGGATCTTCATTCATGGGCTTGGCATCCTTGCATATACTGTCGATGTAGGTGATAAACAGCAGTGGTGATAAGACACACCCCTATCTTACTCCAGATGTCACTGTGAAAGGATGAGATGTTCCCTGATTTATTCTAACTACACTTCTACAATCCCTGTATAAACTTTTGCACACTTTGATATGGTGTTCGATTACTCCATATCTTGCCATTATTTTCCATAATAATTGTCTGTCGACTCTGTCAAATGCCTTCTCCTGGTCTACAATAGCCACAAATAAGTTCTAATTGTATTCAATGTTCTTTTCTATTAACTGTTTAAGTGTGAAGATTGCATCTGTGCAGCTTCTATTTCTCCTAAATCCCATCTGTTCTTCTGCCAGCTGTGGTTCTATCACTGGTCTCAGTCTTGTTTCTATTATCTTGGCATACATTTTGCCAACATGGCTTAAAAGAGAGATGCCTCGATATTGACCGCATTCTCGTTTGCTTCCTTTGTTCTTCCACAATGGTATAACTATTGCATGTTGCCAATCAATAGGGGCCTTTTGTTGTACCTATGCTGCATTGAATATTCTGTGAAGCCATCTGATGCTGCTTTCACCTGCTGCTTGAATTATTTATGTTGGTAATCTATCAGCTCCTGGTGGTTTATATTTGGGAGACTGCTTAATGACTTTTTCTATTTAATCCATTAGTATGTGTGGTGCTAACACTGTTGCTCTGTGCTCTTCAGCTGTTCTTTCCTGATGATCTCCTAGAGCATTAAAGAGCTCATTGAAGTATTCCCTCCATCTTTCTGCTACCTCGGGTGGATCTATCAATGGCTTTCCTGTCTTATCATTAATTATTTCAGTGGGGTTGTAGCTCTCATCTTTTTTCCGCATATGTTTAACTATGTCTTCTATCACAGAAGAATATTATAGCATTCCCTATTGTCTAGATTACTAGTTCAACTTCTTATGTTTCATACTGTCTGTGCTTAACTACTTAAGGCCAAACTATTTACTACTTTTTAATCTAGACACTTTGGGTTAGAAGGAGTTAAAGTAACAACTACTTGGGACTGAAAGAGTTGAAAAATTAAAAGTGAATAATGTTATCAATTAAATTTAAAACGTAAATCAGCTATGCATTGCCTAAAAAAAAGAGACAGTTTTATGGTCTGGTCATATGGCAAGAATACCCAAGTACTAACTATGCCAGAAAGAAAAAAACTGGAGAAATATACTGAGAAAATAAGAGGTAACGCAAACAAACAAACAAACAAAAAATAAAGGTACAGAATGGAGAACAATATTGTGGAAACGAAAACCTTTTTGCATTCGAAATGGGTACGGTCATGTGCTGTACGACAGTGATTCCCAAACTGTGAATCTGTAATAACATTACCGGCGATCTCCGGCATGACAGCACTACAATGTAACCGCCCAACCACAACTACTACTGCTGCTGCTACTTTGAGTGGGTAATGCAGTTACTTTGACCTAAAGCTCTCTTAGTAAACAGTTTGTGCCCCCACCCCCCAATTCACAGACTACTCTTTCCCTAATTGAAGTAGTTAAGAGGAAAAAAATACCAAGTAAAAAGCAATAAAAACAGGAAAAAATACAACATAATTAGGAAATCAACGCTATGGTAAACAGCACAGCTTAAAATTCCAACGCAGATGAAATAATTAAATCTAAAAAAAAAAAAAATGAAAATCTATGAAAATTCAGCGTAACCAAGCAATCGGAAAGTTTGAAATGAAATCATAAGTATGCGAAATGGTCAGATTTAATTATTAACTGGTTTACCCACATATCTGTACATTTATTTTTTTTTTTTTTTTTCAGTATTAAGGGCCACATGGCTAGTGCTGTCGCCACGACAGTGCAGGTGAGGATTTTTTTTTGCCCCCGGGAGCCCAGTGTTCTAACCAATCGGGCAAGCAACCACTCCACCGGATCAACGAAAAGAGAACAAAAATATTTGAGATGTATGTCCCTACTACTGTGACCCGATTATAACACAACTCAAAACCACAGGCAATTGTTTTCTCATAGACAGATATTCCAGATATATTATTGAAACGGCACAACAATAGACATCGCACGTGTCTAAAACGGTTAATCTCGCAATCATTGTCTGCGCAGACGTCGAGATAGTCCTTGATGACCCCCCCCCCCCCTTTCCTCTTCAAATCCATCAGCTACTCTCCAACTCATAGAAGGTTGTTTGAAAAGGCAGAAAATAGAATTCGTGCCTAATGTGGTTATTGTCGCAATCATTGTATGCACAGATATAGAGATAGTCTTGTTTACTGTACCACGGCCAACTCTATTTATAAGAGAAGGCGTTGGCTGTACATATCTCGCTGGCGAATGGTGGGTCTTGCGTTCCGATTACTGCCCATGCGCATTTACGAACGTGGCTTTAATTAAATGTCACTAAAATGGAAATATTAGTTTCAAAGATTTTTCCAATAAATGTCGTCACCTATCTCAAACTATGACAGGTAGAATTTCAAACCATGATGGGTAAAAATCCGGTATCAAAACAAACATATACAGAAAATTTCAGCTAAATCGGTTTAGCAGTTTCCGAGACTATCGATCACAAACATAAACAAACACACAAACATTGATATATATATATATATATATATATATATATATATATATATATATATATATATATATATATATATATATATATATTAGATTTTAGATTGTTTAAATCAAATTCTCTTTTGGAATAACTAATAGAAAGTTAAGGTCCCTCTAGGTATAAAAGGCTTGACAAATTTTTATAGAGCAATAATATGCCGGCCTCCTTTACTTCGCAGGACATTACTTGGTAGCTCTTTTAGTCTGGGTAGGGTCATAGTTAAAAAAAATACAGCTCCTTGCATATTTGAACCCAGAGCTTTAGATCTGCAAACACCCCCGTGTGGGTTCCGGGGTCCTTTTGTGGGGAAAATAGGAATAGACCCACTGCCTCCCCAAAATCATGTCGTAAGAGTCGACTAACTGGGGCGCTTCCTTTGAAGTCGGAGTGCATCTGTCTGAGAGGCAAGTAACCAGCAGTCTGCATTCAATTGAATTAAATCTGTAAAACTGATGCACACGCAACACTCAGGTTCTGGAGCAGGACTGCAGTCCAGAAGTGGGCGAAAAACCAAACTGTACGCCAGAGTGTAGAGCTGGTGAACGCGAAGAAGAAGAAGATCTGCAAACAAGCACCTCACCGCAACACTATTGAGGCTCACTATTTGACCGAAGCGAACTAGAATCTCATTGAGTGAAGAGACACCTGCAAGCTACAAATAAATAGCAATCCTGTTGTTATTTCAAGAACAATCCTATCTTTTGTTGCCATAAAATAATAGCGTTGCTGTTTCTGTCTGTGTATACGGCAACAGTATTATACTGCAATTTAATTATTTCTACAAACGAGAAAAATGTGTTTTTTCCCATTAATACAAGGTATTACGTTCACGTTGTAGGGGTTTTAGTTTGTTGGAAAGGTTTTCTCGTCTAATCCTTTGATATTGCATGCATTTTGAGGATTCTCTTATTACGTGCAAAGGTTTAATTACTAAATGAAAGCGTAAGCAAATGAGATGATATGACCACAACATGAAAAGACCCGGAAATCCATACAAATTTCGATGTGCAGAGCCGGGTGTTGAACAATATTAATCATTCTAATAGGATATAGGACAACAGATGTGAGGTATGAGGGCACTTTTTTCACGTGTCTTGCTAAAGTGCATCCCGACTGATTCTAAGTGTCACGAACTAGGCTGCAATCCGACACGATTTGTATTTATTGAACAGGACAAGCTAGCGTTCAAATAGTTCCCAGGGGGGGGGAGGGGGGGGGCACATATAGGCTAATAATCAGTATTGTACTTTAGTTATCTAAGGGCTTATTGCTTTCGTGCCTCAGAATATTTATTAAGAGAATTATTACAATTTTGAATTTGTATTCTATGTATTGATTAAACCACTCCAAATTTTTTTCCTTTTCACACACACACACACGCATATATATATATATATATATATATATATATATATATATATATATATATATATATATATATATATATATATATATATATATATATACTAGCTGTACCCGGCCACGCGTTGTGGCATAGTTTGGCTAAATGGAAAATAGAGAACATAGAAATCTGTCTTCGCTTCACGCCAGCGATGTACAGTGCAACAGCTAAACCACAGCTAATAATACTTTGAGTGGGTAAACGATCATACTTCTCCAATCTTATGATCATCAACAACATGTAAGGACATGGACAAGAGGATAGACTTATAGGTGAAGAGCGGAGCAGCAATGAACCAGGCTGATAATTGGAATGGTCTACGAAAAGTATGACATTTGCGAGAATCAAGTGATGATTGTAAATCTTCAATCTTGACAAACCAGCAAGTAGAGCGACTGAGAAGGGGTGAAGCCAGACAAGATCACCTTGCGGAATCCCAGGAAAACCTAACTTAAGAAAGTAGAACTGGCGTCCTCAGCCGCTACACGCTGCAGGGTTTATGGGGGAGGGAATTCGAGCACTTATGGACTGACTGGTTCAAGGCGAAATGAGGTTATCTGTCGACTAACTACGCAAAGGCATGTCATCTTTATATACTGCTAAAAACATTGAAAGGCCAGTACTAAATGTTTCACTGCATCTGTTGTATGCTTATCAATATTTGTTAATATGACAATACATCAAATTTGTGTTACGTTGTTGTGTGCTTTCAGGGTAAATCAAATGCACGTGGTGGAGAGGAAATGATGCATGTTGAAAATGCTCTGTTCGGCATACCTTGTTGATATCATTGCTGAAATTTGTTTTCATGTGCAACTCGTGACTGAAATGAACACATGTCACCCACAACAACAACAACAACAACAACAACAACAACAACAACAACAACAACAACAAAGAACTCATTCAACGACTTAAAGAGGATCGAAATTCTGTTTCTAAGATGACCTGGTCATCTAAGTACGCGGAAATGCCCCAGGAAGTACAGAAAGGCGTGGAAAAGGATCGGCTACTTTTCACATATGAAAATCTCAAATCTATTTGAAAAGTTGGTTTTTATTATGTGGGCACTGGGCCATAAGACATCCCAACGCAACGAAAGCTTCGCCTATTAGTGTACAAGTTTCGTCGTGGATCAATGTGGATAAGAAGTCGCCGTGGTGTAGTGACTAGACACTCGCCTGTGGTTCCGAAAGCCGTGAGTTCAGGTCCTGACGGAGCTAGATTTGTCTGTCCTCAAAAATGACCTTGGCTATCAAGTAAAGTCCTGGCAGTCATAGGCTGCAGGTGTGATGTTGACCACATCACTCAGAGAGTACTGACTGGTCTATGAGAAACATAGGTCTAGTCCTATGTGGCCAATACGTGTAGAAAAGGGTCTTTTTTAAACTTTACTTACCGAGTGGATTTATAATTTTTATGCAGTTATTTTCATTGTTGTTTTTTTTTTTTTTTTTTATCATTTTCACTTTTAACACTTGGTCTCGTCTCTACCGACCAGTTCACGTTTTCTCTTATTTTTTGTTTTTAAGAGATCTTCATGGTTGGCTGGAGGTGAAAGCTGATGAATGCGATAGTCAACCCCGAGCCAACCCTGCCAGACGTCTCTGGCCATGCGAATAATAGGTTACCTTAACAAATGTGACCGGCCATTTTTAGACATCAAGAGAAGTTGCCTGTGTGGAGCTCAGTTGTTTGTTTCCTTTTTGTAATAGGAAACTGGATTAAACGAAATAAAAAACACGAAAGCACTGATTTGAGAGATAAGCGCTCTTACCCCTTCGTGCCGCAGCCTCTGTAAAACAGGTTACACAGTTTATATAAGAAGGCTTCTCTATCTTTGTTTCCCTTTGTGTACATGTTGTTTTAATAAGGATTTGAACACGAAAGCACTATTTATGAAGTAAGCGCTCTGTCGACTTCGTACCACAGCCCCTGTAAAATAGGTAAGCGTGTTGATATAATGCGAACGAACGAATTCTACTTTCAAAGGCTTAAGGACGGTAGGCAGGTCCGTCTTACATTCTGCGTTTTGGGCCTCACTCTTGTCATCCTTCTCACATTTAAACATGATTTAATAGGTAAGAATAGTAGTAGTAATTGTAATGAATGTAACAATAACATACTAGTAAACTTCATCAACAACATTTAAGTACATTATATTGAATTATTGTCTAAACTACGTTATGCTGGAATCTGACAGTGTTTATCTACACTTTTCTTGGTCTACCTCGGGGTCTACTTCAACTGAAGCTCTCGTACTGGTTAAAGTTAGTTGTGTTCTTTACATGGCGTTGCATAACCAACCCCAGCGTTTTTTGGATGTTGTGGTTTTTCTAAGCACATTTTACGTAAAGTAATTTGCCATTGCCACAGAACAGTCAGCTCTCGGTACCACTATAAATACCAACGCAAGGCAAACCTTCCGCAGCTGGGATCGAACCTGACACCCCGGTATAACGGAGCGCTCTCAAGGCCTAGGCCACAGACGCCAACCACTAGTTATTCATCCCCACGACATAAACGACAAAGCAGTAGATGATGCATGATAGAAGGCGCTTTCTAAATACGTGCCCACAGTAAGTGATTGAACGGAGGACTGTTAATAACAATATTTTTCAATATCAAATTGTGTTAGTTCTTGATATCGATTTGTGAAGATCGATAGCTCTGCCTTCTGTAGTCGGATTATTGATCTATGTACAAATAAGATTGGAAGCAAGACAGTCCCTGACAGAATTTAAAGGTTCCCCTAGTATAATACTTTTCATTTTCTTAGACTACAGATCTTACGTAGGCTTTCTAGGTTCAGATTAGGTAAATATCTATTGTAAATGATTACGTTTCATTACAAGCAGATATACTGTTGTGTATATCAAAATTCTGTATATGCAAATGCTACTATTTTTATTTCTTTTAGTTGAAATTTCTATCCTGTTTGATCAGTTTGTTTTGTTTAGGTAAATCATATTTTCTTTCAATTTGGTTTCCTAATAATCGAATAGCAATTCGAGAGGCGAAAACAAATATATGATTTGAGAATTTTAAGGTTAAGGCGTCACCACTTTTTCTGCTGTCTGCTGTACCCTCTTGTTTGATAACTTTTTTTTAAATTTCAGGTTAAAAAAACATTTAATTCGAATTTTAACAATTTTTTTTAAAAAAAAAAAGCAATTTACGCGCAAAAAAAAACATACATATATATTGTGGTTTTTATGTGTACGTTTTCGTGCACTCTTCGTGTTGTCTGCTCCATTTTAGTACCTTTAACAATGCTTTAAATTTGAAAGAAATTAAAATATTTGATTTGGGATCAGATGTGTATGAAATGCGGAGGTAAAAACAATAAAAGACAGAGTCACCAACAAAGAATAAAGAACAGCGATATGCACGGTATCGATAAATGATTTCATAGAGCATCAGTTAATGAAATAGTCGGGTCATCTGCTCAAAATGGGAACCAAAACAGCAAGTAGCTAGAGCCTGTTACATGAGAATAGCAGGCTACATTTCAAGAGACAGACCAATAAGTTTTTGTTGTTTTTATCTTACGTGTTACTTGGGTTTTCATCAAGGTATGGGGAGTCGCAGGTCGACCCTGCCTTAAATGGGTACCAGGATGTGTAAGTCCTGGGGAAGTAAAGTCCCCAGGCGTAATGCTAACCACATTACCCACGTGTTACCGATTTGCCTGTAAAAATATGGATGCTCTTCCCATATGCCCGATGCGCCTAAAAGGCGTGAAAAGGGATCTTTACTTACTATATTATATTGTACTACAGTGTTCGTAGACAATGTTAGTGGTTACCATAGGACATTCTTTACTCTTTACTTACTTATGTGTTAGTAAGTAAATTACCCATTTTACCCCATTGACACATCAGGCATATTATCCTAGATTCACATTTGGACACATGAATCAGCACTCTGTAAGCGTCGTGGTTCGCATCAGGCCAGTCGCTTCTACTTCCCATGATATTGCTTGGTAATCATTTCAGGCTGGTCGACTTGTCAGGCAAGGACGATTTTGAAAAACACATTCCCTCGATGAGGATTCAAACCCAGGACCTCCAGACCGGCAGCCGAGCGTCTAAAGACTACAGTACCCACCCCCCCCCCACCCCCACACTTACCCTACCCCCACACACAAACATTCTAGTTTCGAGGGAAATTCTAACTTGACACTGATAGTGGTTAGCATCCACCTAAACAAATTACACTGGAAGTTGGTAAATAGTTCTACTCAGTAAAATATTTCTACTGTAACTGAATAATGGAAAACTTTTATTAACCAAGCAAAGTTTCTATTTTCTGTTGCCATGTGATGAAAAGGGGGTGATTGGAGCAGGTTGTGATAACAGAAAATTTAAAGCAGAAGAGTAGCATAGGGAAACCTATGGAGAAGATGATGGGCATTTTAGCATCACGGCAAGGCAAAACATTTGCGTGGCAAATATTTGAGGGAGCATAAACATCAACCCAACCGACAATTTAGCAAGCTACTTTGTATTCTTGTATGCAGTAAGTCAGCAGGGGACCAAAGAAAAATGCGTTTTTGTCTATTTTATATCCTCCGGTGGGTTTTGGATCCCCATTTTGGGGTGAAATATTGACATCCCCAAAACACACACAGACACACACACACAAACACACACACGCGCAGGCACGCACACACACACGCAGGCACGCACACAAGCGAGTCGTAAAAGGCGGCGAATTATAGTTTTTTGCTGAAATAGGATGTTTTTCACCGAAAGAGGCAGATATCTCAGCCACAACACAATGTACCAACATCCTTTTTGAGGACTACCGCAGAAAAAAGAAAATGTTCATTTTTATTAGGATCATTTTCGGCCAAACATGTATGTTGCTGTCGATTTTATCACTTCACAACAACGCTCCTGCTATCTAATATTAATACCTAACACTTAGAGAAGAGAGATAACTACAAGGTGCCCCGTAAGTTTCCATATGTCTAAAAATTAACATATCACCAACAATGCCATTAAACACATAATTCCAGCTGTGTTTTCCCAAAAGAACGTATTCATGTAGAGAATATTATCTTTTTGAGCAATAATGAGTTAGTTAGTTAGTTAGTTAGTTAGTTAGTTAGTTAGTTAGTTAGTTAGTTAGTTAGTTAGTTAGTTAGTTAGTTAGTTAGTTAGTTAGTTAGTTAGTTAGTTAGTTAGTTAGTTAGTTAGTTAGTTAGTTAGTTAGTTGGGTTATCATTATTGCACTCCGGACATGGCTGTAGGTGCTAAGATCCTCCCCTCAGTATGAACACCAACGTCCGACGGCTAATAGTACCAGTTCTATGTTGATTAACAAGTCTTCTGGCGTGTCTGGTGTGCGTCTCGTTTTTTGCTATGCCGATCTTAATTCCCAAGTCTGCCATTCTGGCGAGTGATGTGGATTCACTGCCACCAAAGTCCTCTATCCTTACCATTTCTCTGAGAGCATTAATAATATCAGCATGATCCATATGCTGACTGTCGGTAGTGATAGCGGATCCAGCCAACCTGTCAGCTCTTTCATTTCCATCGACGCCTGCGTGTCCCGGAACAAAATGCAATAATGTAGATGAAGATGGGGAACTAGCAGAGAAATTAAAATACGAATACAAAAGGACAAGGGGCCTTTCATTGCACTCAGGAATTTGTGGAGGTCAAAAGAAATTAGGACTATTACTAAACTAAAAATTTCAAATCAGTACTGTTGTATGGAGCGGAAACATGGAGAACAACTAAGGCAATTGCTAATAAACTTTAGAGATTCATTAACTGGTGCCTGCATAGAATATAATAAATTAAATGGTATGATAGAATTACTAATGTAGAGCTTTGGAAGAGAACTAAAAATGTTGCAGTGAACCAAGAGGCGAAGAAAATATGCTGGCGTTGGATAGGACATGTGTTGCGAAAACTTGAGAACAATATAACTAGAATGTCTTTGCACTGGAACCTAGACATGCAGAAATAAAGGAAGACCCACACACACACACACAACGGAGAAGGGAGCCAGAGATTGAAGTTAATAAGTTGGGGAGGACATGGGAAGAGCTACATGCGATAACGAAGGATAGAACGACTTGGTGTGAGTACGTTGAGGACATATGCTCCATTGGGGGTTAGAAAAGCAGAAGAGGAGGGTAGTATATGTATTATTTGGTTTTTATTGAAAATGTTTATTAGTCCTATGTATGGAAGCTTATGGGATACAAGTACTTCTTTAGTCGAATTTGAAGATGCCATGCTCAGAATTATTCATCTCTGTGGGGACCTCCGGTGTTGGAAAATTTGATTATCCGGCGCGCAGTCTAAGAAATAAGATAACTTTTGTAGCTACGTCGATCCCGGTGAGAGAGGGACAATACTAAATAATGAACTGCTAAGCATATAGATAGAAGAAGCAAACTGGTCAACATTCTAACTTAATGTTCACAAAAGGCATTTGGGACGATGCTCATGTCATACTAGACATGAGTGAAACGTCTAAGACATTTTAATTATAGGAAACCGGCTTTAGTTGTTAAGAATTACGAAATAAAATTATGGAAATTATGACATCGATAAACGTTTGTGAATTTCAGTATTCTCTTTCAGCTTTCCCACGTCTTCGTAATCGACAGACGAAACAAAAGCAAAAGAAAGAAAGAAAGAAAGAAAGAAAGAAAGAAAGAAAGAAAGAAAGAAAGAAAGAAAGAAAGAAAGAAAGAAAGAAAGAAAGAAAGAAAGAAAGAAAAAAAAGAAAGAAAAGAAAGAAAGAAAAGAAAGAAAGAAAAAGAAAGAAAGAAAGAAAGAAAGAAAGAAAGAAAGAAAGAAAGAAGAAAGAAAGAAAGAAAGAAAAAGAAAGAAAGAAAGAAAGAAAGAAAGAAAGAAAGAAAGAAAGAGAAGAAAAAAGAAGAAAGAAAGAAAGAAAGAAAGAAAGAAAAAAGAAAGAAAGAAAGAAAGAAAGAAAAGAAAGAAAGAAAGAAAGAAAGAAAGAAAGAAAGAAAAAGAAAGAAAGAAGAAAGAAAGAAAGAAAGACAGAAAGAAAGAAAGAAAAAGAAAGACAGAAAGAAAGAAAGAAAGACAGAAAGAAAGAAAAAAGAAAGAAAGAAAGAAAGAAAGAAAGAAAGAAAGAAAGAAAGAAAGAAAGAAAGAAAGAAAGAAAGAAAGAAAGAAAGAAAGAAAGAAAGAAAGAAAGAAAGAAAGAAAAGTAAAAAGAAAGAAAAGTTAAAAAAAAGAATAAGAAAACACTGGAGAGAAGGAAAGAGGACGGTTAGACGAAGAAGAAGATGAAGAAGAAAAATAAAAAGAAGAAGAAGAACAACAACAACAACGACAACAACAACATCAACAACGACAACAAAAACAACTACATCAATAACAACAACAAAGCAACAAACATAGCAACAACAACAAAACAAGTATTTGTAAGGATAAAAATTATCAGAAAGCACACAGGAGAAAGTACCCGAATGAAAGGCGTGCCGTTAATAACGTTTGCTAGCGGATATAATTTGCTGCGTGCAACCAAGCGACCTCAAGTCACCAAAGAAACTAACAATGAATTATACCGCCAGACTGAACAGGCAGACAGAAGACTACTGCAAATCAGTAATAAATTGTAACTAGTAGTGAAGTTTGCCAAGCACGGTCAATACAAGAAAGACAAAGAGTATATAACATGTTCCCATCCGCACACCGTATCATGGTGCTAAGGTAACCGTTAATCAAGTGACTTCCCTCAGTTTTTTTTTTTTTTTTTTATTGTATTTTGCGTTGGTTTTGGAAAGTGATATCAAAAGCCGTCTTTTTAATATCACTGTCTAGGCTCCTTCTTCTTCTTTTTCTTCTTTTTCTTCTTCTTTTTCTTCTTCATCTTCTTCTTCTTCTTCTTCTTCTTCTTCTTCTTCTTCTTCTTCTTCTTCTTCTTCTTCTTCTTTCTTCTTCTTCTTCTTCTTTTCTTCTTCTTTTTCTTCTTCTTTTTTCTTCTTTTTCTTCTTCTTCTTCTTCTTCTTCTTCTTCTTCTTCTTCTTCTTCTTCTTCTTCTTCTTCTTCTTCTTCTTCTTCTTCTTGATCAGTGCTGTCAAGAGCACTATTAAGATTCATGTTCATTTCTGTAAGGCTGTTATTTATGCTATCACTCCATATTTTCCGATATCTTCCCTTCCCTCTATACGTTTGTTTCAGTGTGGCTCGCTGTGGGAGATAGTACCAGGACATTCTTGTTAGGTGTCAAAACTACTTCATTTGTTGTTACCAGATAACCTGTAGGACTGGCTTTTTTCCTAGCATTCGTCTGATTTCGTGATTTCGTATTTCTTCAAAGTATGTTTTTTGGTCTGCTGATCAGCACTCCTTTCGGAAAAATATTGATGCTCTTCCCATATGCCCGATGCGCCTAAAGGCGTGAAAATTGACATAATTTTCAAAAAGCGTCCAGGTTCCAGGAAAGGCAACACGTGCAGGCACACGTCTGGGATGGAGACAGTAATCTCGTCTTCTCTACACTCTCCTTTTCGTTTTATGAATGTTCATTTCATATCGACATTTTCTGGCAGATTTTCTAGCTATATATATATATTGTTTTCTTTTGCTCAAATTGTGTTCATCTGAGGCGGAAACATAATCATCTTAGCTTTAGTTATTATTGTAATCATGCACGTGTTCATTTACGAAGTGGGTCGCTGTGGCGAAGACGTCAAGCCGTTTGCCTAGCGCTCTAAAGGTCATGGGTTCGCTTCCAGACTGCGCTGTTCAGTTAAGCTGTGCGATTTTTACGGAGATCTCTTGTCGTTCTGCCGATAGAGACCGAGCCAAATGGCATAAAACCCGGTGCAATGAAGTCGATCCTCTCGACTTTAAACTTGACTCCAAACGAAGTGGAACCTAACAATTTTGAGACAAGTTAGTTTCAGAAAGTACTGCTGAGGTACATTGTGACACCCACACCGTAACTTCTTAGAACTGTGCTTCCTGTATTAAGTAACAATAATTTAACGACTTCCGTTCGGTGATTCAGCAGCCAATATTTTTTACGCAAATGAAATAATTTATCTCGTCATTGCTGTCATGGAGGAGTAGATAGTGACAGTCACAAGTTATGTTAAGAGGTGGTAAAATAATCATTCTGAGTTGTCATTATCTGGTCAGTAAAGACTGCAGATATGATATTTTCCAATAATCCACTGCGTTCAGACTAGCCAATAGAAATATATAATATAATCATGTACCTGTAATGGGCCGTTTTCTCCTTGTGGGTAAATTCTGTCATTATTTAGGAATGAGAACAACTACTGAGCATTAATTATTTATGAGAATACGAATGGATGGCATTGGTTTCTAAGAATAATGTATGCGTGAACAAATCGAGTGTCAAGTTTGTGCAGTTTGACAGAAGCATGCCAAGCAAAGAAACCATGAAAGAGTTAGAAAAAGTTTGAAGTGCACGAGGGAAAGGACAAAGCTATTTAAGCTGTTTAAAAAAAAGCAGAGATCGCAGTTTTGTTATCGATTCAGTGATAATCGGAACTTGTGGCGCTTGGAATGACTGACGTGAACGTATTTTGAGATTGTATGAATGTAATCGTGCCTCAGGTCTAAGTCATTAACGACCCTAGCAAATCAATCCATGACTACTGGAAGTGGAGGAAACGAACGTCTGCTGCAATGTGAACGTGAGATGTGCTTGACGTTAGAGATATTTATATTTGATAACAGTATCTGGACGTTCAAGGATATAAGTATTGCACTAAACAATCATCATCAGGCGCATTGACCGTGAGAAACAATGATTTAACATCAAAGGTACATTTGTTAACGGCCTACTGTTTCGACCTGTATTCATGAGCAAGCTTGCTGTGTTTAAGTATGTGGCAGTGTGTCTGAGAAGATTGCATGACAGGAACCGAAGGATAGTCATTGCTCTACCCATAATCTTTCAGAGTAGTGTAAAATTGTTTGTTACGTTTCACAGCTGTCCATCGACAACTATGAATTTACTGTCTCTGGCACAACATCGACTAGCCTGTGATTTTTATGTTAGTTTCCTGGAGCTAAACGGACACACCATTCTTGAACTGTAACCTATCACGCCAGTTATAAAAATTAAATACGACTAGGGTTTTCCATGAAACGGACCATCGTTTTTCGTAGAAAAATATAAACTACAGAAATTAATATATAATAAACAAGACTACAAAGAGCTTAGCGTGATTTGGTTAACAGCCTGCGCCCTGTTGAGAAACTACCGACAGCAGACTAGCTAAAGAAGATACCATTTTCTTAGCACGGCCAGATCCTAAAATGTCACAGTTATCGACGGCAGAAAGCAACGCTGTAAAAAAAACGATAATCGGCCCAGACATCCAGGCGACATGAACATCAAGTCCTTAGGGCATTCGACCCAAGACTGCCGATGACATATCTAAACGAAAGGAGTCGTTTTCAGTATAGACTTACTCTTATACAAACTGCCTACTGTACCAAATGATAATAAGTAACAAAGAAACATCTTTCTTTTACCACTACTACTGCTGTTGCTGCTGCTGCTGCTGCTGCTGCTGCTGCTGCTGCTGCTGCTACTACTACTACTACTACTACTACTACTACTACTACTACTACTACTACTACTACTACTACTACTACTTCTTCTTCTTCTTCTTTTTCTTCGGCTTCTTTTCCTCCTCCTCTTCTTATTCTTCTTTTTTTTTTTTCAGCATTACGAGCTCTTGGGTTAATTTCTGTAGTATCACCCGCCTTCCTATTTCTTTCCTATTGGCCTTCCTTTTCCAGTTGATCGCTTCGAGTTTTTCTAAATGTTATCTTCTCGTCGACTTCTTGATGATAAGTGGTCTACTCTCATTTAACCCTTCTGTGCGCTCACTGTATTCCTCTTGGTTATCTACCTAATTAAGTATCAGAATGCCTGACAGGCCTGTGTGTCCAATATCTAATCACTTTAAAGGTTTGCTCGGTCATTCATTCTGTTTGCCAGCAATTAGTAGTGATTTGAAATGATTGTTAATTTCTTCGCTGTTTGTCAATCTTCATTCTCCTCTGTTTTCAGCTTTGATGGGTTCAAAAAGTAGTCCAAAGGCTCTGCTCTCCAAAGTTTGTAATAAGGCTTCGACGCTTGTTGTTGTACTCTACGCTGCTGTGCCATATTAGACATTCTGTTTAGTCAGTATTTTAAATATTGTCATCGTTAGGAGACAGAGTATATTTTAGCAGATACTGAAGATGAGTTATATACAACTTAAGGGAGGGGATTTGTGGGGGAATGGGGGGAATAGAAGAGTGATTTATAGACTGTATCTCTGCTCTTAGTCAGTTGTAGCCATTGAAATTTGTGGACCGCGATCGAAACCCACTGCAGGCTGCGTGGATTTTTGTCGTGGTATGGGACGTCGCAGGTCGACCCAGCCTAAAATGGGTACCAGGATTGGCTGTCCTGGGAAAGTAAAGACAGCCGGCGTAATGCTGACCACATTACCCACAGAGTGCTGATGGTCTGTAAAAATATGGGACGCTCTGCCCATATGCCCGATGCGCCGAAAGGCGTGAAAAGGGATCTTTACTTTACTTACTTACATCTTTGCTGATGTAAATTTCCAGTTATGTCTTGCACACTCTGTTACTTTCTTATCTTAGAGGGGCAAAGGACAGCTCTGCAACAATATTCGCTCAGAGGCCGTATTTTGATAGAGGATCGTAGTGAAAGTCGCTACATTTCCTCACACCGACAAGTAAATATCAGATGTGCCTCCCCAATAAAGCATGTCGTTGGAGTCGACTGTCTGGGTACTTTCTTCCAAGTCGGAATGCATTTTCCCGAGTGGCAAGGGACAGGGAACTGCACACAAATAAGTCAGTAAAACGGATGTACATGCCAGACTCAGGCACTGGCCCAAACCCATAGTTCCAAATGGTCGAACAGCCAAGACTTCCGCTGGAGCTTACAGTCGGTAAACAATGAATAAGATATTACACTACCTGACACGTCACAGTAATGGTCTTAAAACGTAGGGACTCAGTCTCCATAAAGCTTTCTGGACGTAATGATCAAACCAAAAAAAACGTATTGTCTATAATAAATAAAAAGCATGCTATTTTCATAGGCCAATGGCAAAATTAAAACGATGAAAATATATTCGAAAATCATTACGAAAAAGAACAGCTAATAAATGAGAGATCATTGCAGTGTGAAAGATGGTATCATGAACCAGTTAGGTCTTCGTGAATTTATGTTGAATCCCCAGGAGTCGTCATTAGTCAAATCACATTTGTGATTATTTCTGAGCAATCCAATATGTCCGTTCTCCAGAGATTGCGAAAGTCACGGAAGGATAACTTTACCAGACTGTAGTTGACAATAGAGAGGGATGTTTATTATCTAACTACCCATCCATCATACAGCCACCTATCTGCCATACATGTAAGTTAGTTAATCGACCGCTCGTCTCCAGCGCACATTGACAAGTCTATAAGCGCTCGGGTCAAATCTTCAGTATCTCTTGCAGCGTGTGGCGACTGACAACACCAGTCTTCCTTGGCTTCATGAATAGCGTTTATGTCCGGCAACATATCTCGTTACCTGTCTACTGTATATATATATATATATATATATATATATATATATATATATATATATATATATATATATATATATATATATATATGGGAGTCGCCGTCGTGGAGCGGCTAGACGCTCACCGCAGATCGGAAGGTCGTTGGTTCGTTCCCTGGCGGAGCCTGACTATTTTCAAAAATGACCTTGGCTTCCAGGTCGACCCAGCCTTGAGTTGGTACCGGGTCCAGTTCCAGGAAGTAAAGGCGGCCACATCACCCATCTTGTGCCCATAGGTCTATGAAAAATATAGGACTAGCCCTATACGCCTAAAGGCGTAAATATATATAGGACCCTCTTTTATGCCTTTAGGCGTATATATAAGCTTTGGAGCAGAATTCCTAGTGTAGCTGCCACTGATTTTGCACTGTAGGTTATGGTTTTATTATTGCCCACATAAGAAAAATATCTAAAAACTGTACGGAGGATTCAAACCTTAGTCCCCCGACTAAGCGCCCAGATTTCGTTAACGCTCCTCAGTAATTGTAACACGCTCGTAAATCGAAGTTTTAAGCCGAATACTCCGTTGTTCAATGAGAATAATGAGCCACACAAACATTACAAAACATTCGATTGTTTCCTTCTTACTCGCTATTTAACAACAACAAAACACTACAAGGCAACTGCAAATGTGTGATGTTGATAATAAATAAATACACATCAACATGTGATTTTTCTCGACAACGTAAAAAAAAGTTTTTATTGATAATCCTTACACTGACAACAGAAGAAAGGACATTCAACTCAAGCATGTGACGTTTCGCAGGCTACAGCAGAAAACAAGCAAAATCATGCACACGCAATTATTTTTTTTTTAATCGCAATGACTGTCTTCATTTAAAAGCAACAAAGAGACAGCAAGGCAGATAGCCTGACAAATGAAGACTAAAAATGCTTCCTGCAGAAGAGAAATTGTGTATCCAATCATGCTTTTTCTTTAACTAAGATTTACATAAACGGCAGTTCAATCACAGCTGCAAGAAAGAAGACAAAAACATGAAGATGTACTTGTAAATACGAAGTATGCTAATTTGAAAGATGTTTTTTTTTTTTTTTATATCTCAATAAAAGTTGTGAAGTCGAAATGTCTCTTGAATTAGCACAAAACTTCAGGATTCAGTTGTTACTGAGACTGTGGTTGAATTACACTATCATTACTGGTTAGGTATTTATATTTTGGGTGTAAATTAGTATCAGAAATGGATGGTTTCGGAAGTACACACCCATTATTTAAGAATTGTGTGCGAGCAATAAGAATACATAATCGTCTGTGATAATCGGCTTAATTCAACGATAAGTTTAGTTGCGTATCTTTTACAAGGACGTTGCAGAACCAACCCCAGCAATGTTTGGCTGTTGTGGTTTTCCTAGGCAAGTTTACGTCCAGTATTTTGCCATTGCTTACTGGACGGTCGGCTCTCTATACCACTGTGGAAACCAACGCAAGGCGCAAGGCATGATCCCTGAAGGACAGGCTCTCTATACCACTGTCGAAATCAACGCAGGGCGCAAGGCATGATCCCTGAAGGACAGGCTCTCGTTACCACTGTCGAAACCAACTCAGGGCGCAAGGCATGATCCCTGAAGGACAGGTTCTCGTTACCACAGTCAAAACCAACACAGGGCGCAAGGCATGATCCCTGAAGGACAGGCTCTCTATACCACTGTCGAAATAAACGCAGGGCGCAAGGCATGATCCCTGAAGGACAGGCTCTCGTTACCACTGTCGAAACCAACACAGGGCGTAAGGCATGATCCCTGAAGGACAGGTTCTCGTTACCACTGTCAAAACCAACGCAGGGCGCAATGCATGATCCCTGAAGGACAGGTTCTCGTTACCACAGTCAAAACCAACACAGGGCGCAAGGCATGATCCCTGAAGGACAGGTTCTCGTTACCACAGTCAAAACCAACGCAGGGCGCAATGCATGATCCCTGAAGGAAAGGCTCTCGTTACCACTGTCAAAACCAACGCAGGGCGCAAGCATGATCCCTGAAGGACAGGCTCCTATCGAAAATGATACCCAGGTACCTAAGTTTTATTCCTTTTTTCATGTTTCTGTCATTAATTGTGAAGCTTGTAACATTTGATCATACAAGTCTATTATTCAGAGAGCACCATGAGAAAGCTACCTTTTCTGAGCTGATAACAGCGACTATTTCTGCACCTCATTCAGTCACTTTGTCCACAGTTCGCTGTAGCTCATGGGTATTTGTTTCCTATCGCTTTCCTGCCTAAATGTGGGACGTCAACTGCAAGTGCGAATATCCTACTTACAATTGGTGCTTTACGTTTTGCAATCCATGTACCCAGGTGAAGAAACACCAAACGTGAGTGCATGACATCTGCTATCTAGTTCGCCAGCTCGGGCAAACCATCTTCTGCAGATATCAAAATAGTATATCTTGTAGGCTTCCTCAAGATCAAGTGCTGCCACTGCAGTCTTCTGTCTGTTCTGAAATTCCTCATAAACATCAAAAGCAAAATAGCAGCACATGACCATGTATCTTTTCTTGGCTTGTAAATACCCAAATCTTTTTTGGCAGAAACTCTTCCCCTCCCAAAAACATTTGGAGTTTAACAGCAATAATCTTCTCTAGCACCTTGCCACACATATTTTATAGGGCGGATATCATAAAACCGCTGAGTCTAGAATGATCTTTGCCTTTTTCTTGGAGTGTGGTTTGGTAGCTGTGTACCCATTCCTGGTGGACTGAAGCTGTTCTGATGCTCTGGTGTAAGTTAAAAGCTATCTCCCTGAAGTCTTCATCTGTTGGTGTCGGCATAACTGACTCCGCGTTTGCGTTGCTCTCCATGCCTGTTCTATTTCCTGGGTCCACCACAGAGGCTGCACAAAATCAGAGGTGGTGGTTCTGTTGCATATCTTTTTTCTGTCGAA
Source organism: Candidula unifasciata (assembly GCA_905116865.2). Taxonomy (NCBI): domain Eukaryota; kingdom Metazoa; phylum Mollusca; class Gastropoda; order Stylommatophora; family Geomitridae; genus Candidula; species Candidula unifasciata. The sequence continues at coordinate 560,990 of CAJHNH020001469.1, forward strand.
GACGTCCAAGAAGTGTACTAGACCTCTCATACTTAAACGTCTTGCGCATTTTTACAGACCTGATCTTGCTAGTTATAAAAATCAAGACTGAACATGGCATATAGTCACTCCCATGATCGCCTAGGATACTCCATTCTGTGTCCAGCACTGCTGAATGGGTAACAAACGCCAAAGCAGTTGTCGTGTTTGCATTACCAGGTTTCTAATTGGTCTACCGCCGTCGTTTATACAGACTACGTCTGCATCTACTATAGTCTCTGCTAAAGCATTTATTGCTTATTGTCCCCAGTACTGTCCCATGCTCTGTTCGGCGCTTTGAAATCCCCACAAAGGAGCTGCCTTTTACCAGGGATTCCCTCTGGCTGTGTAAGAGTCATTTTCTCCTCTTAATGAGGTCAGGTTCTAAACATAAATTATATACTTAAGTTTAGGTGAATAATGTTAAGGACGTAGCGGGGTGAACGCTGAATGCAAGGCGAACGGGCAAATTGACTAGAACGTGTCAAATGAAATAGATCCTCTTCTACGTGTATTGAATGATTGAGAAACACATTGGAGTGAAAGATCAATTAAACAGAAAATGATCGAGAAATATCAGTCTTGTTTTGGGGTCCAGGAAGGATGCTTTTGTCGACGTGAAAAAAACGCTTGCTGAATGAATCAATTTTTAAGTGAATGACTGAACCAGATTTGGTTGTGAGTTCTGACACACAACCTGGCTACCCGTTGGTTGACATTTTTGGTCAAGACTAGACGCGTTTATGATTTGTCCAGCTTGAAGATTGTCACTGTCTAGCTGTCTCCCTGTAGTCTGGAAGATTGTCACTCCCAGCAGTCTACAGGCTGGAAGATTGTCACTGTCTAGCTGTCTCCCTGGCTACTGTTTATGTGTATTTCCTTTGTGAAGGTAATTATTCGATGAGAAATGTACATTTTGCTTCGGTTGTGGAGTTGCGATCGTTAGGCTGTCACCTCAGTGTGCACTGGCTCGGAGACAGATGTCTGAACAAATAAATATTGACATCAGCTGTGTGTTCGTCTTATTCATTGATTCAACTTGTTGAAGCCTTGGTCGGTGTGCATTTGAGCAGTCTGCAAATTTCTAGAGCCAAGAGACTGATGTAATGAAAGCCAATACAGGCTTTTTGAGCCAGTCCCAGTGTTTCAATGTGACAGGAGAATCAACGGCAGAGTAAACATTTGCTAAATTCAAGGTTGTGCTCTCATTATAAATATGGATAACCTAAACACATAATGCACATAAGAGAACATATGCTTCATCCCATTCCTCGCCAGCAGACATTGCCCATGTCTCTGGTAGGGTTTATATAGCTGATGTATCCAGGACATACATATCTATATATGTTTAATTCCTGCAGCATGATGATATCAAAGTCATAAATCGGCCTCTCCAGTAAGGGTTGTCTCAGCTTGCCACTCTATAATGCTTCAATCCCTGACGCTCCGTTTTTCGCCTAACACTCCGGGTTCCCACTCTCCTTTTTACATGCTTTCTTCTCTCTTGCTTTAAAAAGAAAAACCTTACAGGTTTGCTATTAAACATTTGAAGGAACAATGCGCTAACTGGGTTGCATTACCAATTTTAATTCCGTGTTAGTGTACAGTCCAATTTATGTGCCAATTGGTCAATATTAGTACGAGACTAGAACTATTATAAGGGTTATGTTCTTACTTTACTTTAAAAGAAAAAGATCGATTTAATTGCACAATGGATTTATCCAGTAGGGTTATATCTCTATCAGTAAAATGGCTGTTTGCCCGTTCAAAGCATCGCACAAAGCTCCACACTCCGTGGCTTCAGGGGCGATTCTAGTGATCTCCGAAAAACCTGCACTCACAAAACAGATAAGGAAGTCTAAACGCGAACTCAAATCCCTTATAACGCCTGACAAATGACATTCGCCACGCAACCTCCTGAAGTGAGAAACCATTACCTGCCTAGAAAATCCCTTCCCCCCCCCCCCCCCCCCCCCTAAATAAACTTATAGCGGCGTCCGTGGCTTAGACTTTGCGAGTCCGACTCGTATTTCCAAACGTACCACGATCGAAACCCACTGCTGGCTGCGTGGATTTGCATCGTGGTATGGGGCGTCGCAGGTCGACCCAGCCTAAAATGGGTACTAGGATGTATGTCATGGGGAAGTAAAGACGGACGACATAATGCTGACCAAATTATCCACCTAGTGCCGATTGGTCTGTAAATAATATCGGATGCTCTTCCCATACGCATGAAAGGCCTAAAGGCGTAAAAAAGCTCTTTACTTACATAGACTTGAACCTCATTGTTGTGAAGAATTATTTTCTTCAATATAATAATATGACGTAACAAACATACGTGTGTGTGTGCGCGCACGCATACGTGTATATCTGAATGAATATATCCTCTATCCATGCTTCTTTTGCTTTACGTTAATTTTGTGGATGTTTGTTGTGAACATATAACATGCGTTGTAGATCAAAAACAGTTACTATGTGAAAGAAGACTACAAGTATTCGGAATGGCCGGGTGCAAGACGGATCTCTATGTCCAATCTGTCACCTTTTAAAAATACCGTCTGTACGTTCATTCTCTCGGGAATTATAAGATAACTTTAAAATGGAAACTAAAACATTTCCTGAGATCAAGCATTAGAAATCATTCGATGTTTTCAATTGCCAATAATAGTTGTTAGATATTTATTTATATCCACACATTTATTTCGCACTACGGCGTCAGCGTGGCGACGTCAGGGAGATGGAAGAGACACTGATTTAAAGCGTTGAAAACAGAACAACCCATCCAGTGTCACTTTTCTCGTGTTTGGTTCTGTTACATCCTCTTAAGATTGAAGGCAAGCAATATCAGGTGGTTTTACCCGTTATCTTGTCATCCCCTGGGATTACGCCCATGATTTGAAGATTTGCTTGTAAAGGTTTCTGTATTTATTTCATGAAAATACGAATTTTTAGGAGGGTTTAGACTGTTATTGTGGCAATGCAATCAAGAATCAATAGTTATGAATACGGTTTTCAGGAAATATAAACTAGTTATTTAAACAGTTATTGCTGAACGAGAAATTTACAATGCTAAGTACCAAAAAAATATAACAAGTATGGAGATTGACGTGTATCAATGTAAGGAACATAAGCAAACAGGATAAAGTGGTGCTTGATGTACCCACGTCAGGGAAGATACACACAAATAAATCGATTGCGAGGCGCAGAGAGAGATGAAGGATGTGGGAGAAATCAGAAAACGCTTGCAGAAGTATTGAAAATATATCAGTTATTTCAATATGCTGTTCCGATCAGTAAAGGAAGTCTATTTTTTCCACCGTCACGCACCAGCATTTTTGTTTCAGAACACGTATGTTTCTTCTTTTTCTTTGTCATCTTTTTATTTTTCTTCTTTAGCCTACTAACGGGCGGCTTTCTGTCTAGTTTACTGAAGAAAAGTTGGGAGACGGTCGGTGAGAGGTTTATCACAAACCCACTGAGTGCCGATTGTTGATTTACTTTCAGTGTCATTAGCATGAAAACAGTCTTTGGTGTTTCTTTTAAATCATGAACACACACGCGCATACATGTATACAAACGCGCGCGCACGCATACACACATACCTACACGTGCGCGTGAACAAAGAGACAAAAATGCGCGGTGTTTTACAAAACAAAACCTTGACATCAGTCAGTAAGTACTTCACAAATGGTGTCTTCGAACCCTCGAAAACCCGCGGAACAAATTTATGGTGACAATGATATCATTACTATCTCAACCATCTATATTTTGCGGAATGTTTCCAAAGCCCCCCCCCCCTCCCCCAACCCCGTGCTCCGTTTTTCTCACCCACCCCTGCGGCCCCTCCCCCTCTAAAAATATTTTATTTGAAAAAACAAAAACATATATTTATGTCATTGTGTCACCCACTCAGCCATGACACCAAAGCTGCCAGCGCCCCCTCCCTGCGCCCTTTTTTGCAACCGGATCTGTGAAAGATCTTAAAAAATAATCAGAGTCTTCGGGTCTTACTTAACTGATAGCTGCTGTTGTACACAATGGAGATATCAATATTAGAACAACCTGGAACTTACCTTGCACGCAATCAAAATGTAATTACACGTGCTGACATATTAATTCCTCGACATTAATCGAATTAGGCGATGCAAGAGTACATCACGCATTATTTTTAGAGAAATCACACAACTAAATCCTTTTAATCTCTGGAATGCTATGTGGAGATTATGGTTAGTTACACTTAATGTGTAGAGATATGGTATGTGGGACATGGCTCTGTCCTACTTATGGAGATAACGTGAATGAACCAAAACAAAGTGGAAGAGCCAGTTTTGTCAGAATAAGCGTCGTAAGCAAATGGAGGCAGTCCTCAGAAAGAAAGATTTATTCGCATTTCAGTTGAATTTATTCAGTTTTGTGCTTTATTTTATGTTGATGTAACTGTAATAACGCACCCGATGAGATACAGTGAAATATGCCTGGCAATAAATTTTGCAATGTTTTGTTTGTATCTGCATTATTTAAAGATTTAAACCACAAAGTGGTTAGAGAATGATAAGTCGACACATTTTTGGTAGACGTTTAATGACAAAGTCGGCATCTGTGGCAAAGTGTT
>CAJHNH020001469.1:570619-679896 GCA_905116865.2 Candidula unifasciata
TAACAACCAAATTTGTTTGTGCCCGACGTTTTTTTTTTCCTTTACTTGTTTTTATGCTGGTTTGGTGCAAGGGGGTGGGGGTCGGGGGTGGATTGTTATATATGAGATTTTATATACATGTATTTGAATGCAGAAGATTTTTTAAAAATTTTTTTAGACCAGACGTGTCTAATTGGTGGCCCGCGGGCCGCATGCTACAAATTTGCAAACACACCTGTGGCCTGCACAAAGGAAATATTCTGCAATAATTTTTATTAAATGACCCCAAGTAGTTGCCAGGTGTTGCCTCAAGACGACACAAATTGGACCCATATTGCCTTCAGGGAACCCTCGGTTTTTACATGCCAGCTCTATACAACAAATAACTTTTGTATTTCAGCTTCCGATAGATCTGTTAATCTGAAAAATAATTCGTTATAAATTCATCATCAGCATTTACTTTCTGGTTTTCTTCATTATGGACTTCGATAACATATAGTCGCCTCTGGGCATTACTGGCCAAAATGTATTTGTTTTCTTTACGAATGGATTTCAAATCCCAAAAGGCGTGTTATAGCCTTTACAATCTCTGTTTCAATTGTTGTGGCTTGCCAGGATTTAACACTGAGAAAACAAATATCTATTTTCATCAATGCCGATAAAGTAATAGCTCACAGAATGCACTTTTATGTTGGCCAACTCAGGCTACGCGTAGTGTGCCCACACACGGTATTCTCCAACTGAATATCAAAACACAACAAAAACAAAAAATAATAATATCATGAAATGCTCTTTTTCTTTTAGTAAAATGTAATAAAGCTTTGGTAATCTAGTATGTAAGTAGTGTTTGAAAATTGAATACTATTAAATATTGTCTCGCATACAGTAGTATCTCGACTTATGAACCGCTATACATACGAACTTTTCGATATGCGACTCCCTTTTTTTCTTAATATCCTGTTTTGTCCTCTACTTAACAACCGAGATCAAAAATATTCACCATAGTGCACTACGAATGCGCGCCTCACTTATTTATTTGCACTACGACGCAAAGGGTGGTGTATACTTCTTCTTCTTCTTCTGCCTTTCTACCCCCCAGTGGGGCATAGGCCCTCAACCAACTCATGCTAAGTTGTTCTATCCTTCGCCATTGCATGGATCTCTCCCCATGTCCTCCCCATCTTTCTAACTTCATTCTCCAGCTCTACGTCAACGATCCGGACTCCTAACGGCTTTCTCCACACCGTGTCATACTTCTATTTGAAGAGCCAACCCTCATCTTGGTTGGCTGTATTTTATTTGCTTCTCTTTTTGACTTATGCATGGTTGGTTGGTTTTTGTGGCTATGGTTTTTACAGGATGAGGTAGCCAATCCAAATCACAACCCTACCCTTAGTCGCCTCTTACCACATGATTGGCAGAGTGCTTCCCGTGAGGCCCCGGTGACACACTGGCGATGGTGTATACTACAAATACATATATTTTTTTTTTCAATCTGTTTCACTATTTGTGTCTTCATTTTCATCCAGTTCCACTTCTGCCGTTAAGCGTTGTGGGGGTGGAATAGTTTTGCAAACCATGGCTTAATGGGTATTTGTGTAATCAAGCAATATTTCGTTTATATACTTGCAGCGGGCGTTACGGACAAACAGTTCAAATTATTTTTTACATATTGTGTATCATTTCCAACACTGGGCCAAAGAAGACTAACAGAGAATAGAAACACAAAATCAAGACATAAATTAAGAAGGAGGTTGTGAGAAAATTATGAGAAAAAAAAAATCAGAGAAAATCATTTGTGCAAGCAGTTTAAGTCCACAATGGTTACAGTTCTCAAGAAAGCAGATTTTGATGATGAACTTTGTGTGGTAAAAAAACGATAGACTCAAACAACGTTACTTAACTTGTCAAAACTGTCCTAGCGAAAGACAGAAGAAGCCATTAATGCAGGATTTTTTTTCTTTGAATAATTTAATGGGAGTTGAAAATCTGGACTGCAGTCTTGTTGCATAACCTGGGTGTTGTGTGCGAATCCGTTTTACAGATCTGACTTTTTTGTTTTGTTTTTATGCATACAAGGTCCCTGCCTCTCAGGCAGATGCGCTCCGATTACAAAGGAAGCTGCCAGTTAGTCGACTCTTATGACACGCATGTTGGTAGGCAGTGGGTCTATTCTTGTTCTTCCCACAATGGGGCCCCGGAACCCATCGAGGGAAACCAAAGATTTCATCAACAAAACTGTATAATAAGAAACTAAATGTACATTTATTCCCTAAAAGCGATCCTTCTCACTTGTGGTACATTTATTTGTATTTTGATAATTTATGTGAGTTTGGTTATTATTTATTATTATTGTTATTATTATTTATTTGTATCTAATTTTCTCTTGCAATTTTAATCTGAGAACAGATTATTTGATTCCCGTAAGATGTAAAGGTATACTGGGTTTCGAGAACCGAACTACAGTCAGACAGACAGGCAGACAGACAGACTGGCAGACAGACAGACAGACAGACAGACAGACAGACAGACAGACAGACAGACAGACAGACAGACAGACAGACAGACAGACAGACAGACAGACAGACAGACAGACAGACAGACAGACAGACAGACAGACAGACAGACAGACAGACAGACAGACAGACAGACAGACAGGTAGACAGACAGACAGGCAGGCAGGCAGGCAGGCAGACAGACAGAGAGAGAGAGAGGGATAGATAGATAGATAGATAGATAGATAGATAGATAGATAGATAGATAGATAGATAGATAGATAGATAGATAGATAGATAGATAGATAGATAGATAGATAGATAGATAGATAGATAGATAGATAGATAGATAGATAGATAGATAGATAGATAGATAGATAGATAGATAGATAGATAGATAGATAGATAGATAGATAGATAGATAGATAGATAGATAGATAGATAGATAGATAGATAGATAGATAGATAGATAGATAGATAGATAGATAGATAGATAGATAGATAGATAGATAGATAGATAGAGATAGATAGATAGATAGATAGATAGATAGATAGATAGATAGATAGATAGATAGATAGATAGATAGATAGATAGATAGATAGATAGATAGATAGATAGATAGATAGATAGATAGATAGATAGATAGATAGATAGAAAGATAGAAAGATAGATAGATAGATAGATAGATAGATAGATAGATAGATAGATAGATAGATAGATAGATAGATAGATAGATAGATAGATAGATAGATAGATAGATAGATAGATAGATAGATAGATAGATAGATAGATAGATAGATAGATAGATAGATAGATAGATAGATAGATAGATAGATAGATAGATAGATAGATAGATAGATAGATAGATAGATAGATAGATAGATAGATAGATAGATAGATAGATAGATAGATAGATAGATAGATAGATAGATAGATAGATAGATAGATAGATAGATAGATAGATAGATAGATAGATAGATAGATAGATAGATAGATAGATAGATAGATAGATAGATAGATAGATAGATAGATAGATAGATAGATAGATAGATAGATAGATAGATAGATAGATAGATAGATAGATAGATAGATAGATAGATAGATAGATAGATAGATAGATAGATAGATAGATAGATAGATAGATAGATAGATAGATAGATAGATAGATAGATAGATAGATAGATAGATAGATAGATAGATAGATAGATAGATAGATAGATAGATAGATAGATAGATAGATAGATAGATAGATAGATAGATAGATAGATAGATAGATAGATAGATAGATAGATAGATAGATAGATAGATAGATAGATAGATAGATAGATAGATAGATAGATAGATAAAAACATGCCAACTGACAGAGAGTCAGGAAGAAAGAAAGAAAGAAAGAAAGAAAGAAAGAAAGAAAGAAAGAAAGAAAGAAAGAAAGAAAGAAAGAAAGAAAGAAAGAAAGAAAGAAAGAAAGAAAGAAAGAAAGAAAGAAAGAAAGAAAGAAAGAAAGAAAGAAAGAAAGAAAGAAAGAAAGAAAGAAAGAAAGAAAGAAAGAAAGAAAGAAAGAAAAGGAACCAAACAAACTTACGACGCCTAGTTGTTGGTAACAAAGAACCATAAAAACATAGGGCTAAAAATACATAAGGAAACGAAACACTTATCTACCAAAATTAAAAGATACGCCTGCGGTTCCGTGTATCTGTTTGGTGCTATCCAACCATTCCCCGAAAACCTATCAGACCAAAGAAACACACAATGTTTGCCTATTTCCAGTTTTAACGACCCGAAAACTAGCACTACTAATTCCAGTACCCACTATGGCGAGAGGAGCCCTGACAGTTGTAATTAACTGGAGACTTCACTTGTCAGAGCTCGGCGTTGAAGCATTTCAAATCTGTGGACTCGTTGAGACAAGACATTCACTCGCAAAGGTTGCAAAGACATTACTGTCCGAGCCTAAAGTAGAGTGACGTCAAGAAAAAACTAACTCGTTTCCTCATTGCAGCTGTTTTTTGGGGGGATATTCCTTGTAGATACGGCGTCTCTGTAAAAGGGGGGGGGGGGGGGGGGATATAGCCACAAAGAAATCCTGAGTGACCTGGAAAGGGGGTTGGGGCCGATTTCCCTTCATAATTTCCTAGGGACAAAGTCTAAAGGCATTACGCCTTGTTTAAGTGCGCAGCAATAAAAATTATTAGTATTAGTATTATGCGCTGACTACCAAATAAAAAGAATACGAAATTAAAAAAAAAAACTACTAAAAAAAACATTGTATTGTTTGTCCATCACAAGTGATGATTACCTCTCCTTTTGTCCAATGATGACTGAATTAGGTTTTGTGAGTGCGCAGATGGTCAGTTCTAGCACTGAAAGTTCTTGATCAGTGTGGACAGGAAATTGAAGCCGCATCTCTCCGGTGATTTGCAACGGTGTGTTTCATGGCTTATCTTTTCTGAATTGCTGCTGCAGTTCTAGCAGCTTTATGGGCTACAGCTCCTCGATGAAGAGTGGAGCGCTAGTATGAACGGTCATTTACAGAAACCCCCTCAGGTTTTAGGATCAATACAGAAGTCTTTCAGTGAGGTCCTGAGGCTGTCACTGAAACATTACTTCTGTCCACATTGAGAGCGTTTCCTTTTTAGTAGTTCAAATCAGAAAATTCGTTTTAGCTTTCGGTGGTCAGACATGCAGACTATATGACCTGCCCAGCGAAGTTGTGATTGTTTTAGAATCGGGTAAATACTGGACAGTCCAGCTCTGTCAAGGGCTTCAGTGTCAGGGATCCTGTCTTGCCATATTGTTTTCAGCAACTTTCTGAGGCATACAGTGAGGAAATGGTTCAGCTTCTTAGCATGGCTCTGGTAAACGGTCCATGTTACACATGCACGGTGAAGTACAGGAAGTACAACAGCTTTGTACACTTTGAGCTTAGTCTGCAGGCTGATGCCAACTCTGTTCCAGACTTGTATACGAAGTCTACTAAATGCGCTGCTGGCTGTGGAAATCCTTGTATTGATCTCTGAAAAGAGAACATATATACATAGCGATGTGGTCACTTAGCCCGCTTTCAAATTTACCGAGTGGGGGTGGGGAGGTCTAATCGACGCCACAGATTATTATGGCACCCCCAACCCCATAAAGAAATCAGACGGAGGGGGAGGCTCAATGTGTTTGAGTTCCCAGGTTGCAGGACCTATGCGGCTCTATCACTAGATGCTAGTAAAATCGTTTTTCTAACAAACCGTTGATTTACAGGCAGAGTTGTTGAAATCGTTTTAGGGAATAGCGAGAAATGTTTTTGAAAAGGTACCAAAACACATTAAAGGTGCCACATTTTCAATCTATAAAACTGTGTGTGTGTGTGTGTGTGTGTGTGTGTGTGTCTGTGTGTGTGTGTGTAAAACTGGCTTACCATATATTTGTTAGGAACTGAAAGTATTTGTTCCTTTACTGACAGTAAATCATTAGGAATATTTTTTCTCTGTGAGCAACTTTAACAATACTTTTTTTTAAGCAGCAGCTTGTGTTATCTTTATTATTATCGCTACTATCTTAGTTAACATGTTTATTTCTATGTTCAAACATATTGGAAACACACACAAACAGCCATTTAAAAAAAGGAACAATTATAAACGTATTAATAAAATTACTCAAAACACTTCAAAATGTAACCAAATCACGAAAGCTTCTGCATCATATAAATGGGAATGTTAAACTGCGACTAAGAGATGAATGAGAGCATTCTGAACGAACGTTCATACTGACCAAAAAACGGAAACAAAAGCGCACCTAATCTGTCACGTCAAATGGTTCATTTACATGAGACTTTTTTTCCAGTCCCAATCACTTTTATTAATAGGTTCAACACAATGCCAGAATTTTAAATTTTGATGCAAAATTTATAAAACGTACCAAAACATCGTCCGTCGTCCAAAAATTATTTGTTTTCGGCAACGGTCAAATAGTACCAGATCTGTACCAAAGGGCCAACTTCGCGAACCCTGCGAGCAGGGCGTCTATTCCTGTGGGTTGCGATTTATAAAAGGGCAGTTTACAGACTGTGATAGGACAGTCGCACCAACTATTACTAGAAAGCTTTGTAGAAGGAAAGGGAAAGACGCGTGCAGATGTAATTGAATATCTTCACTAAAAGTATTTGTCAGCATACAAAACAACAAAGATCATCAAGGAAGTCATAGCGAAACAGAATTATAGATAATAGGGACATTTTTATTTACTACTAAGCACTGTGAATCTCGCACCACTTACCGAATCTCAATCCGACACATACAGGTGTGGTTTTTTTTTTTTTTGTATTTTTTATTTTCAAAGGAACAAAAATCGTCTTTTATTTGAGTACCAGTCGTGCAGACTCTAGACAAACCTCAAAAAAAAAAAAAAACATGTAAACGGTGAAGTAAAACCTCTCATGTCTTTGTGTTTACTTTGCTACATTACCCAATAGTTCCTTTCCTAGTCCATGCTTAATTTTTTTTTTTTTTTTTTTTTTCTGTTGTTCTATTTTAATCTTTACCAGCTTCCTTGAAAAGTTTGAGCATCTCCACATCTTCATTTTGTAAACTGCACGCACACACGCACAAACACAGATACAAATGTTCCATATTAATCATGTGCCTCTCACGACTCTCGTGTTTCTGAATTTTCACATTACGCTTGGACAATTAATTGCATCTGGTGACACAATAATGATTACAGTGAAGACTGCCATCCATCTGGCAAAGCAAATCACTGCCATCCATCTGGCAAAGCAAATCACTGCCATCCATCTGGCAAAGCAAATCACTGCCATCCATCTGGCAAAGCAAATCACTGCCATCCATCTGGCAAAGCAAATCACTGCCATCCATCTGGCAAAGCAAATCACTGCCATCCATCTGGCAAAGCAAATCACTGCCATCCATCTGGCAAAGCAAATCACTGCCATCCATCTGGCAAAGCAAATCACTGCCATCCATCTGGCAAAGCAAATCACTGCCATCCATCTGGCAAAGCAAATCACTGCCATCCATCTGGCAAAGCAAATCACTGCCATCCATCTGGCAAAGCAAATCACTGCCATCCATCTGGCAAAGCAAATCACTGCCATCCATCTGGCAAAGCAAATCACTGCCATCCATCTGGCAAAGCAAATCACTGCCATCCATCTGGCAAAAGCAAATCACTGCCATCCATCTGGCAAAGCAAATCACTGCCATCCATCTGGCAAAGCAAATCACTGCCATCCATCTGGCAAAGCAAATCACTGCCATCCATCTGGCAAAGCAAATCACTGCCATCCATCTGGCAAAAGCAAATCACTGCCATCCATCTGGCAAAAGCAAATCACTGCCATCCATCTGGCAAAGCAAATCACTGCTTGACTTGAGAGCTAATAGTTCATCAGCATCTTGTTTGCTACAGGTCGGAGATAGCTCGGCAGCTTAAAGACAATAAGCAAAATTGCTGACTGACGGTGTCTTCCGTCTTCGGGCTCGTACATGAAGGTTAGACAGCCTGTGACCTAGAGTATCGAATCCAGATACCCGTTCAACATCAAAATTTAGTTTCGTATCATTTACAAGACATTGCTTCAACCAACCCCAGCATTTTTCGCTGTTGTGGTTTTCAAGGCAAATTTACGTTCGGTAGTTTGCCATTGCTCTCTAAACGCTCGGTTCTTTGGTACCACTGTCAAAACGCAGGACTGCTGCCTAATCTGCTGCTCGAACCAGGCACCCCGGAATTATGAAGCACGTTCGCAACGCCTAGGCTACACAGTTCAACATCATAAGTTTTGAGTGACCTTCAACTCCACCAGAACAGCAAAACGATCGATAAACACCATGTGACACTACAAAGTGCTACCTTTCGGATGATAATCCCCCGAGTACAAGTCCCAGAAACCCCCTTCAACCATTAGGTTATATTACTGCCCCTGATTACAGCCGGGAGGGGCTTTAGAATAACAAAACAGTGCGTCCCATACTGGGGCCCGGTTACATCATAAGTTGTTAATTTTTGGCACTTGTAAGGAATACACCAGGCTGTGCATTAATGAACCATAATGTCCTATTTGTGTAACATCTCATCATCCCCTTGTGGGATGCAATTTTTAGTTATTTTGAAGCCTTACCCTGGCTTTTTCCAGGGGCCCTGAATATAACCGGGCCAGAAATATGTCCTAACTGCTGAATGGGATTTCCGGGACCTCTCCACCGGTGATCCTCATCCGCATAGTGGCACTTTATGTCACCGGGTGTTTATCGCTTGTGTGGTGTCCTGGTAGGATACAACTTACATACATTCATTCATTTTTCGATAAGAAATTTGGATTTGAAATTAATACAAAACCAAAGCTTTATTACTTAGAATTCGTACAATGCATACGTTTTTTTTTTTTTTTTAAATATCCACCAAGGCTCCCTGGAATTATTTTTCCTTAATATCGTTGAAATGTCCAGACACGGTTTTGCCGTTCAGACGTTTAAACTTCCTACATTTGTTATTGAATTCAGTTTAATGAGGGACACAAAAGGGGAGGCAATTTCCTGAGTGATGTCTATCCCATAAAGAGGAGACAATTTTCAAAACGCAGCAAAGACTCTGGATAGGGGATTGAATTCCTAATAATTTGATTGTTTCTTTAATCTTGACTGGTGCATGTGCGTGCTTGTAACATTACAAACGATTTAGTCACTCTCGACAATATCCTGGGTTAACTCTTTCTGTCCCGTTCAACTGTTACTTTAGTTAAATATAGATGGTGATTGAAAAGTAGCCCTTTATTTTTAAACTTTCCGTCCTTTTTAGGATGAAATTTTTCGTTATTTGAAGCCCTACTCTGGCTTTTTCCAGGAGTCGCAATATAGCCTGGCCATAAATATGGCCTAAAGGCTGAACACGGTTTCTTGGACCTCTCCACGGTGATCCTCACCCGCATGGTGGCACTTGTGTCATCGGGTGTTTATCGCTTGTGTGATATCCTGGTGGGGTAAAAAGTCAGTCAGTCACCCCTTATTTCCTTACCGCAGTCAGCTTCTTGTGGGATGCAATTTTCACTTATTTCGAAGTCCCACCTTGGCTCTTCCCAGAGGCCAGAACATAGCCCGGCCATAAATGTAGTTTAATGGCTGAACGCGGATTCCTGGAACTCTCCACGGGTGATCCTAATCCGCATGATGGCACTTTGTGTCATCGGGTTTTTACCGCTTGTATGATTTCCTAGTGAAGTAAAATGTACTACTACTACCACCCCATATGTGTGTCGTTGTTTTTTTTTTTTTTTTAACCAAGGTCGTCCGCATGTGGGATGCAGTTCGTTATTTTGAAGCCGCAATATAGCCTGACGGTTGAATGCGGTTTCTGAGACCTCTCCACTGGTAATCCTCATCCGCATAGTGGCGCTTTGTCTCACCGGATGTGTGGGATGTCCTGGTGGGATACAATCTACTTACTTACCCCTTATTTTATAATGCAGTTAATCCCGTCCCAATTTAGGATGCAATTTTTCGTTTATTCAAAAAGCCTCACTTCGTCTGTTGTCAGGGGCACTAATATAACCTAACGGTTGAATGGGGTTTCTAGGACTTGTGACCGGGTGATCCTCATGCGAATGGTGGCAGTTTGTGTTACCGGGTGTTGGTCACTCGTTGCGCAATCATGGTAGGGTTGAACAACAAACAAAATCCCTATTTTATTTCAGAACTTCCCAGTTAGGACGCAAATTTATTTTCTTTATTTTATTATCTAGAAAAAGAAAAAGACAACACACAGGAAAGTTAAATTACTACCGAAACTGCCATCTCGTGGCTTCTACCATCAACGACTTGTGTCTACAGGCAAAATAATATTTGTATCGCTCTACTTGTTATATTAACGTATTTCACTGATGGCCACAGGGATTTCCATCAAATTATCCACTCTCTTGTGTAATGAGGCTTGAAACTAACAACTAAACTCACTTCTGCAATGATTGGTTGAGTTGTCGCATGAATATTTAATGACTGAATAGAACTAACCATTCGGTGGCTTTAATGTATTAACATTTAGAGATTGAATAGAAATAACTGGTAAAACCCTTAATTGTTTCTTCTATGTTTTTATTAACACCCCAAGCAAAATTGACATCGTAATTTGGAGATTTTCCTAATCGGCGTCTGTGGCTATGGGGTTTTTAGACGTAGTTTCACAACCAGAAAGAATTAGGTTCCACGTCAACAGCAGACGTGTTGGTATACTCCGTTACGAAAGTTGTGTCCAACCTTAACAATCTGTTACTGAGTAACAACAGTCCGGTGTATACTATTGAAATTTGACATGCAACCTGCTAATAATCATTTCATTGTTGGATAAAAATTACAATTTAAACAAGCATCTATTAAATGTGTGTGTGAATGTGTTTTTTACCAGAAACAGTGTAAATTTTGCGCTGGTCTCCCCATTTACACACCGCTACACACACTAGCTCGCTTCTGATTGGACCTACTACATACCAACTCACCCCTGATAGGTCGGCCTCGATCGATCCGACTTTCACACAAGGTCACGGGGATTTTCCGCACTCGCGCTGATACCGCGTGTTGAATATTTCACCATACCAGAGCTTTTAACACTTCTAAACCATTTAGATACTGGGTCTTACACATAACCATCCCCCAGAGAGCGACAAAACATATGTCACAGACCGTTTCTTTCTAGGAAATAAAAACGTATATGGAAGAAAACAACAAACTGTGACACCCATAACATCGATCACGGTAGACTAGTCCAACCAACTTATCAATTGAGTTGATCTAAAACCCGGTGGTGTGTTAATGGGTAGAGCGTCGTATAAATAACCGAGAAACAGACATCGATTCAAAGCATACAATTAGCATGTGTATAGAAAATGACTTGATGCGAAGTTGGCAAAACTTCAAACTGCATGGCATGCCATTTAGAGGTATTCCGTGTGAGAAACTGAAGGCGGTGGGTGGGAGGGGGGGGGGCGGGAAGTATTTTGAATTGTGGAGTGGAAACGTCATGTACTGCCATAATGTATGTTGACTGACTCTTTTTAAAAACCAGCTCACTAATTGTGTCACTTACTGTGTGTGTGTGTGTGTGTGTTCATATGTGTGTGTGTACATATATTTATCTACATTATATATGTTTATAAAATGTATATATATATATATATATACATTTTATATTTTATATATATATATATATATATATATATATATATATATATATATATATATATATATATGTGTGTGTGTGTGTGTGTGCGCGCGTGTGTGTTGATATATTAGTGGTACAGAAATTAAAAGACTGACAAAGAAGTGGCTGTAAATTATGAAACCACAAGGACATGGAAAATCAAAGACGACCTGCAAAAAATCGTGGTGATCCATACAGAGGTTTTCCAGACGTTTTTTTTTTTTACGCTAAAGGGCATAACTTTTGAAACGGATTGCATTTGAAATATTTCCGTTGATTTTGCCAACATTAGGAACATCGTTAATCGTTCAGAAGCAATGGCAAACTACTGAATGTAAAAATGCCTAGAAAAACCACATCAGCAAAACAAAAAAAAAGCTGGGGTTGGTTTTACAACGTCCTGTAAAGGGTACGCAAATAACTTTTTATTTTCAGTATTGAATAGCCTATGTACTAACTGTATAAGACTGTAAGAGTATATGTTCTTAATTTCATTATATTTCAAATGTACTTACAAACAGTTATAGTCTTTATATTGTGTAGTCTGTCTTTGTGGATATTTAAAGTGATCTTGTGTACCTTTACTCTGTGTAAGATTGCTTTTAAAAGATCAGCTCTCGGTAACACTGTCAAAACCAACGCAAGACAAATCGTCAGCAGCTGAGATCGAAGCCGGCATACCGGCATTACGAAGCGCGTTCGCAAACGCCCAAGCCATATATATATATATATATATATATATATATATATATATATATATATTTATATATATATATATATATATATATATATATATATATATATACCAATTAGAACCAGGATGGGTTGAGCAGAATTTGGTTGTTTATATTAATACTACTACACATTAAAGGTGAAAACTTACCTTCTTTTTCTATTCAACTGATGCAGCTGATGAGATCAATGTCAGTTTGACAGCTTTAGTATCCAGTTGCCTTTCCCAGTCTTTAGCACTATCGTTTCGTTTGCTCTTTTTATTGTTGGAATAGAGTGTTCTTGGTCGATACATAAGTGAAAAACAAGGGTTATAAAAAATGCGCTGGAGGATTTTTGGGCTTCTTTGAGAATGAATAACTTAATCCTTTTTAAAATAAATCTTTTCTCAACGTATTTTATAGATACCTAAAGTTTGTCATTTGAAATATGAACACGCACTGTACGTGATTGCTTGCCTAACTATATTGTTATCAGTTATATAGTTAGCAGGCAATGAATACTGTTTTTAAAAAAAAAAGAAGGTTGTATCAATAGAGAGATTAGACCGTGTTATGTGCCTGACACACCTCTAGAAAATAAAGTAAACTTTTTGAGAACACGCATTCGTCGTGTGGCAACATTCTGATGTAGAGCATTGAGCAGTTCGCATTCACTCAGAAAACGAAAATTTGAGAGTTTAAACTTATTTTTTAGGAAAATACGTAACAATACAATGAACAGAAGAAACCTAAAACACCTACATTTAACAAGATATGAACAAGAAAATTCGGTCCCAAACAATGAAAAGGGATTCTTCTGTCGTGACTGCAACCAAGCTTAAAAGCTTATCGAGAGAAGACAAGAGTTCGGGGAAACGGACACATACAGGTTAAACTGCACCATATCTTACTTTGGCTACATTAAATGGAACAATAGCTGGCGGCAAGGTTGCTGCACTGAGAATCAGGGATCATCTTACAATAGGTGGGCGCAGGATGTGGAATCAGCTTAAAGGCTAGTGAAATAGGTTTCCAAGGCAGTCCTCGACGTTTATCGGGGACTAATTACCGCGGTGGGCGGCTGTAGAAAAACCGTTCTCGTAGTTTTCAGACAGTGGTATAAGAGTTGCATAGTAATATAAGATATTATTGTGGAGACGGTACAATTGTGATATTAGGAGTTCTTCCTTTTCCGGAGAATGTCATCACTTCTAGCACTTAGACAATTAGTGGAAAGAACGGTAGAATTCGATAAAGAATTACATGTTGCATTCGTAGATCAAGAGAAAGCTTTAGATCGAGTTAATGGGAATGAATAATGGAAATTACTACAGGATTATAGAATAAACGAACATTTTTATTAAACTGTGTAAGAGTTTTACGTGAACATTCGATGCGCCGTTAGAACCAATTCAGGAATGTCAGAAAGGTTCTACATTAGATCTGGAGTGAGACAGGGGTGCGTTCTATCACCACTACTGTTTATCACATACATGGACCAAATTTGCAAATCGGCTAACACCAGCGAGGAGGACAACATCAGAATTACTAATAGAATTGCTTTTCGCCGATGACCAGGCAATAATAACACCAACAACACTACAGCTACAAGGACATAATAATACACACCACTCAAAATGCGACAACTATGATATGAAGATCAACGTAGACAAAACAGAAGTGATGACATTCTCCGAAAAGGAAGAACCACCAATATCAAAATTGTTGAGCACCAGTTAAAGCAGGCGAAGGATTTTACTTATCTGTGAAGCATTTTATTAGAAGACGGAAGAATAAATAAAGAAATCTAACAAAGATGCAAAAAAGCCAGTCAAGTTTTAGGCCAAATAACACCAATTTTGAAATGCACTAAAAGAACACTGTTTAACACAATATTCTTACCAAAGCTCCGCTGTCAATGTCAAACATGGACATTGTCTTCAGAAGACAGAAGGAAAATTGTCACGACATAAGTGAAATGTTTACGTACTATGCTAGGTGTAACGAGGAAAGATAGACTTAGGAACTATGATATCCGGAAGAGAATCGACACATAATCTGCACTGAACTTTATAGGTAGACAACAAATCAAATGGTTTGGCCATATAACAAGTTTGGCAGCACACAGGGCACCACAGAGAGCAATGTTACACAGTAACAGACTCAGAGCTCGGTCATGCAGAAGATGGACCGCAGAAATATTAGAGACACCGACAAGTACTTAATACTATGAGAACCGAAGGGTCCATTCTAGAGATCTCTTCCCTCCCTAACGTCGCAAGGCATTCCAAGAGTGGAGAAAAGATGAAAGAGAGAGAAGAAAAGAGTACAATCTTTTATTTTATTCAACACACAGATAACTTCATTTACAAACTATACCTTACTTTTTACTCAAAGTGGTGAACATTTTGCTAACGCCTAAAAGTAATATTTGTAATCACCCAAACGATTTTCCTGTATTTAACATGCTCCTCAAACGAGAATATTTGATACAGATATAAAACCTTACTGCTACCATTTCCGCCGCCCTCCCCCTTATGTAACTACTACCTGCTAACAGCAGTTACTTTTACTTTTAAATGCTTGTTTTTATATTTATTTAAATCACTTTACAGGCGTATGAGTACCTAGTAGTAGTAGTAGTAGAAGTAGTAGTAGATTTTTACTCCACCAGGACATCACACAAGCGATAAACACCCGATGACACTGAGTGCCACCATGTAGATGAGGATCACCATGCATAGGTCCCAGAAACCGTGTTCATCCATTAGACCATATTTATAGTCTGGCTATATTGCGGCCCGTGGCAAGAGCCAGAGTAGGGCTTCAAATAACGAAAATTGCATCCTAAAAAAAGGACGGGAAGTGATAGAATACTATAAGTACCTTCTACATAACCTCACATTACTTTTACCTTAAGTTACTGCAGACTGTAAATCAAATTTTTATTAAACTGTAACAAAAGCATAGGAAAACAACTTTTCAATGCTGAGTATCAAAGTTTAAACATCTTATCACAACAAACTTTACAAACTGTCCCTTGCCAGACCACGTGATAACTATACTACCTCGGAATAAATCAAACGTATAAAGTTCTCAGCTCGTGGAGGCAGAAGAGCGACAGTGCCAGCCCTTTCTCTTTTTCTTATCTCGCTCTTGCTTCACTTCTGTTGACTCCCACGTGCACTATCCCACACGCGTTTGAAACTAAACAAAGCAGCAACGTTTATGTCAGTTCCAACGGTTTTGTCCTAAGCTCCGCATGAATACCTTTGCAACGAAGAAATCCACACAAATTGTTTTATATTTTACGTGGGATTACGTTAATTGAAAAGGGATTTGGGAAGATAATTGAAATGCAGATGCGCAACATTACTACTAAACATTTTACTACCAGGTGCAAATTTTCTTTCCCGTTGCACGTCGCCATTGATTTCTATGTTTAATTCTTGATTACATTTGTCAGAAATCGAGTTCTAACCAACACATTGTTAATATTTTTTAAACGTGTCATTCTGTCTGCCATCATATACACACAGCAGCATGCAGATTTGTTTCTACTTTAAAACCAGTTCATGTTTATAGGAAACAGCCATTCGGTCTCCAAATGGCAGGTTTAAAATAGACAATCATCAATGGCACTGGAATCAGACGAAGCCTCACACTAGCAAATAAACAGGGGACGGGAATGAGTCAACAGGCACACACATAACAGCAGTTTCCAACAGGTCATTATCACATTAGGAAGAGAATAAAGAGAGTGGAGCAATGGCATGCCAACATTAGAGGTAACGGGGGGGGGGTGCTTTGTGAGGAAGTTCCAAGGGGGCTTCAAGCAATTTTTAGAAATGAGTTCATCTGTACTTGTGATAAACCGTTACTTTACCACTTTTGAGAATTAAAATATAAATAATATATGTTATGAAACTATTTTTGAAACAAAAGCTAAGAGCTTTTTTTTTCATTAGCAGTTTATACATCCAGTGTTGAACATATAAATCTAATAGAATAACACTTTCATTTAATTATAGATTAGGAAAAAAAAATATTTTTTTTAAACTTATTTTTATGTTTATATGTGTGTAAAAGGTGGGGAGATGGGCCTTGCCATATACTTGAGGGGGCCCGGAGGGGTCTGGGGGTCTTGCTATATATTCAAGGGGTCCTGGGGGTCTTGCTATATACTCAAGGGGGCCTGGGGGTCTTGCTATATATTCAAGGGGGCCTGGGGCCTTGCTATATATTCAAGGGGGCCTGGGGGTCTTGCTATATATTCAAGGGGGCCTGGGGGTCTTGCTATATATTCAAAGGGGGCCTGGGGGTCTTGCTATATATTCAAGGGGGACTGGGGGTCTTGCTATATACTCAAGGGGGCCTGGGGGTCTTGCTATATATTCAAGGGGTCCTTGGGGTCTTGCTATATACTCAAGGGGGCCTGGGGGTCTTGCTATATATTCAAAGGGGGCCTGTGGGTCTTGCTATATATTCAAGGGGTCCTGGGGGTCTTGCCATATACTCAAGGGGGCCTGGGGGTCTTGCTATATATTCAAGGGGTCCTGGGGGTCTTGCTATATATTCAAGGGGGCCTGGGGGTCTTGCTATATATTCAAAGGGGGCCTGGGGGTCTTGCTATATAGTCAAGGGGGCCTGGGGGTCTTGCTATATACTCAAGGGGGCGCCACCTGAAAAATGTTGGACACCATTGATCATCACCTTTAAATATTTGTTGCGGAAGACGGAGCATCTCTGGATGTGCCTGTGTGCTTCGGTGTAGATTCTGAAATCAATAATCAGTACAGAGAGCCTCAGTAAGGTTCTCTTTTCCTATAATTGTATACACATTTCCTATTATTTCGGACACGGTATTATATTTGTTTGCCATAGAGCTCATAGTAGTAAGAAACAATAATAATAATAATAATAATAATAATAATAATAATAATACAAATAACAATAATCGTTATTATTACATTTTTTTGCGAACTCAAACATGAATTGCCTTTTTTTTTTTTTTTTTTTTTGGTCGTGTTTTTTTTTTTTTTTAACCCCCCTCCTAGCCCTAGAAAATTATAAGAGACTAAGCCCCCAACTGGTCAATTCCGAATGCAGCATCAAAGTTAATTTGATACTCCTCATGAAAGTTAACACGTTTAAGTGCTTGGGTACCGAGATATCTGCAGATGGGATGTATGTTGAAGAAATTAAATGTAAAATAGCTCAAGCAAAGGCAGCATTTTGTAAGTTAAAGAATATTTTATGCAAGCTTTTTTGATAGTTAAGATGACAAAGAGAATTCTAAACAACTGTATAAATCTTCTAATGGTAAAAAGGAAGTGAATCATGGACAGTTAGTGGATTAGTGAACAATTCGACGTATAAAAGAGTGGAGTTCCGTAGCCAAGTGGTCAGGCCGTTTGCCTCTCGTTTTGAAGGTTTATAGTATTCGTGTTCTATTCATTGATAAAGACTTTGGTCGGCAGGTTAAGTGCACATTTGCCCGTTTTTTCTTAATTGAATCAACATCCTCATGTACCATGTTACACGATGACTAAAATTTCGGATCATGTCAGGTTCCCATCTTTCCCACCCAAATGGCTAAGCGATCTAAGTATATATATCTCCGTTGCTCTCTTTCTATTAATCTTATCAGTCAGTTGCCGAATTCTCGGATCCTTTCCTTCTCATAACATCTTGCCATCAGGTCGATTGTAGTTTCCCGCCTTTTTTTTTAAAAGTGTTTTGGCTTGATATTCCACTGAGACCGAAAGTGGAAAATGACATGATTAGTTATGTTCCCGAGGCGCAATGCCATGACGTCATGGCCACACAAAACTGTAGACGGAATAATATTTCTGTATTTGTTCCGGTAATCTGGTGTGTAAATTACATCTCCACTTGTAACGAGCCAGGTCCCAGATTCTATTTCCGCAGAACTATTTTGTGGCTATCGATTGCTGTTTGGTATGTTTATCTTAGTGGAGCATGCTTTCTTTTGATTGCGATACGACACGACACTTCTTGTTGATCTCATTCCAGCTATTTCAGAATGCGTTTCAAATGTCTTGCCCGCAGGGTTAGTTGCGTATCCTTTACGGGACGTTGCAGAACCAACCCCAACAGCTCCTGGCTGTTGTATGGTTTTTCTAGGCAAATTTACTTCCAGTAATTTCTTGTCCGCAAGGTTAGATGCGTATCCTTTACAGGACGTTGCCGAACCAATCCCAACAGCCCCTGGCTGTTGTGTGGTGTTTCTAGGCAAATTTACGTCCAGTAGTTTCTTGCCCGCAAACTTTAACAAATATTTAGAAAACTTTTGTACTGATCAAACCGAATTTTTACAAGTGGTCTCAACTCTTCCATGTCCTTATGATTCTATAATTTCAAATTGCACTGTAAGCATGCTGGTTATTTGCTTTGAATCAGTGTCTGCTTTTTTTTTTATTACCGCAATAAAGCAACAACAACAACAGAATCTTTGTTTGCACATGACAAAATTCTCAGGAGGACATTACAAACATGTTGTATGCCAAATTTTACCAGTCTACACCTATCTCTATCTATCTACTTTTACCCCACCAGGATATCACACAAGCAATAAATACTCGATGACACAAAGTGCCACCATGCGGATGAGGATCACCATGGAGAGGTCCCAGAATCCGCGTTCAGTCATTAGGCCATAATTATGGCCGGGCTATATTGCGGCTCCTGGCATGAGCCAAAGTAGGGCTTCAAACAACGAAAAATTGCATCCTAAAAAGGACGTCAAGATTGATAAATGATTGCTAGTTCAGTCTACACCTAACGGTTACTGCATTTGATCTATGCTTCCCTTGACCTGTTAGGCTCATGGAGGCGCATCGATGGAAGAAATAGCATACAAAACCCGCTAGCTTTGTCTGTATTCCACTTGTTGGCCAGGTGGATAGCAATTTAGTCCTGTCCATTTCTTGGTGTTGTCATTAACGTTTCTTCTTTTCACTCCTCTTCTTCGACTACCCCCAAATTTTCCTTGAAGTATAGTCTTTGCAATCAAAATATGTCTTATCAGGTATCGAAACCAAGCTAGTTTGCGACGTTTCACCATTACCAGAAGAGGCTTCCGGTCTCCTGAAAATGTATCAAAATGGTTTCTTACATTTAGTTAGTTTGGTATTGCAAATTACTTTTTCTTAGAGTTCGTCTGTAGCATTTATGTTCGAAAGCGCTAAGCCTTCTTTTCCACCAGTGGAGTCCAAATTCCCATCCGTATAAGAACATAGACAATACCAGTTATTTCTATATACTGAACTTTACTGGTATACTGACTTTGCTTTGCCACATTGTATTAATCCGGGAAAACGATGGTACTGCAGTCATCGTTACAGATGTGGGAGCTGAGGTATTTAGAGTGTTTTTCCCCTTTTTTTTTTAAATCTCTATGTTGGTGGTGGTTAATTGTCCTGACTGTTTACCAGTATCTTGCTTTTCTTGGCATTAATTTCTATTTCATATTTACCACAGACTGTCCCTAGTTTTGTTGTAAGTACCTGAAGTTCTGCTTCGGATCCAGCCGTAGAGTTTCAATGACGTCTGCGAAACGTTACTATCCAATGAAACCTTACTGAATTACATATATATATTTTTTTTTGTCAAGGGGCTTGACTTTTGGGACAGACTATAACACGACTCCCCCCCCCCCTCCCCCACCCTCTTCCCAACCATCACCAACCTGCGTGCTTTCTAGTCATTTTTTTTTTTTTAAATAAAACTTCACAATACAAAACCGTACACTTTCCTAGTAGGTATCGATTCCACCAGTGTTGTTTGCCTTGACAATTTAACAGGTGTATTATCTCATATCTCATTATCACATTGGCTATTTATGTAAGTATACATATGTGTTTGTCTGTGTATGTGTGTCCGTGTGTGTAATTATGTGCATGTGTTTGTGTGTGTAATTATGCATCTGTGGATGTGTGTGTAATTATGTGGGCGTGTCTGTGTATTTGTGTACGTGTGTATGTGTATGTGATGTTTAACTACTTCTACCCCTTTAAGCTATTATTAGATCTCCTACTGGCCCACAATCAA
Source organism: Candidula unifasciata (assembly GCA_905116865.2). Taxonomy (NCBI): domain Eukaryota; kingdom Metazoa; phylum Mollusca; class Gastropoda; order Stylommatophora; family Geomitridae; genus Candidula; species Candidula unifasciata. The sequence goes on from CAJHNH020001469.1 coordinate 591,076, forward strand.
ATCAGTATCGATGGGGATTATTTTAAAGAATCGACCTCGGACTTCATGCCGAGAGAGCTAAAATGGGTATTGGGTAAAGTCCTGGGGAGTAAAGGCGGCCGGCGTGGTGCTGACTACATCACCTATCGAGAGTAGTTTGAATTATATAAATTTAGGTGTAGCTGTAATGCCCAGTGTGTCAAAGAAGATAAAATTCATTTACTAACCCAAAGGATAATGTATGGGAGCGAGTGGACAGTGCAGAGGCACAGATAGATCACTATGGTCTGAGTAGAATGGGGCTGAGAGGAGTTACCAGGGAATCTGCCCGACGCTCAACATTCAAGGGAAAGACAGATATACAATCAGAGAGTTACTATTGCAGTGAGAATTGGAACTCTTCGCTTGCCTTCACGAACCCTGGCTCTCCTCCCAATACTCTAAAAATATTCAGTCAACACAAGATCAATTGTCACAAACATTTTCATGTCGAATGAAGGGCTTTAATGTCCCGTGTCCATTGTTGAGTTCTCTGGTCCACGACTCTTCATCTTTCAGAAATCACGCCTTCCATTAGTGCGCTTAGAAACATGGGGATTTATACAGCTAATGTGCGTTAGTTTCCCAGACATTGTGATCTGTATAGCCCCGATGTTTGGTGTTAACGTTCTGTTTAACGTCAGTGTATATGTGTATGTATAGATGTGTTTCCACTTTATTGCGCTATTTGTTACGCAAAATTTAAATTCAAAAGCCTAATTTTGATTTCAGTAGTGTCTGTTAAATTGTCCACGAGTCTCGTCTCTGTGTTATCAAAGAAATGTCTTCCTTTTCTGACTATGTGCCAGAAATTCATGGTGTTGTTTCATCTTTCGTAACAGTATGGGTTAAGTAAAGTAAGTACTTCTCTCAAAGGAGAGAATTAGATATGACAGTTGTGGCTATAGAATGTACATGAAATGGAGAATTCACACTTAACCTTATATCAGAGAAAGAATAAGCCTTCGGTCATTTATTGTCCCACGTGGTTCGACCTCTCGCCACAGAGCACAATTCGCCCGCCGCACAACCAGCGATGAACACTCGGTGAACAAACTGCCACCATTCGCCCGCCGAGAGCGTCACTTGAAGCACACAACTCAGTAGCACAAGTGACGACCTTTTAAAGAAATTAGCACCAGAGAACTGAATGATGGAGTCAGAAGGTTATCCTTTTACCTCTCAAGTGAGTGACGTTCTACCCCCACCCGGGCTGCACAACAAGCGATAAACACCCGTTCAACAAACTGCCACAATTCGTATGCGAATCACCCTGAACAGCTGAATGTGGATTCTGAGATTGGCTTTAGTTTTATTTGTATCCATATGGTGTTAATCCAAGACCGTCTCTGAAGCTGGCCACGGTTAGCAACCCTGGAGAGAAGCAATGACCAACCGCTGCTGAGATATCTTGTAGTTCACTAGTTTCTGGGGTACAGAAACTGTTGGCTGGATGATTCTCATTTCCTCTCCAAGCCGAAGAAACCAGCAATGTGTGAAAGAATTTTTCTTCTGCTTCTTCTCAAGTGCTGTTCAGTCTTTCAGCGTCAGGTTTTGAAAAGGCATCTGGTGAGCGCCTTTGTATGTGCTACGTAGGTGTTGGTATTTAAGGACTCGCCTAATCCATTGATCCATCGCTTGCGTGTGAAAGACGTGTACTATAAATTCACATCTGCAGAGGTGTGACCTGTCTATAGGAGGTCGCACGGCGAGAGGTGCTGCAATGTAGTGACCATCAGTAGACCTGGTCCTTGTCGTCAGACCACGGTGGCTCTGCGATATTTCAGATAATGCTTCCTTTCATTCTCAGTCTCCCTCTCTCTTTCTTTTTTCTCTCTCCATATCTCTCTCTCTCTCTCTATCTCTATCTCTCTCTTTATCTGTGTGTGTGTGAGTGTGTGTGCGTGTGTGTGTGTGTGTACAGTCGCGAAAGCACTGCCGGTCCTGTGATTACGTGTCCCAGTCTTCATAATGAAAGCATTATCTTTTTTTTAATTGAACCTAGTTTCCAGTTCAATAGAAACGAAAAAAATGGTACGAGGAACTTTTTTGCTGTATCTGTAAAAAAGTAAAATAAATTACAAGATACAGCAAAAAAGAACTGTTCAACTTCCTTAATTGTCTACTCTTTTGTATCTCTAATGGGTGTCCTTGGACAGCTGAAATGAGTAACTGAAATTTTTTGAAACAGAAAAACCGTTGCCAATATTTTAATAGATTCCATTATAATTTAGAAGTGTGTGTGTTGTCCATCAAGATGATGATGACCACTCTTTTTCATCAAGTATGAGTACGAAGATGACTGATGAGGCCGATAAGGGCCCGAAAAGTTCTTTTACAGTGAGGACAGGGAATAAGCGTTGTGACAGGGAGGGGATCTCCTGCAGTCGCCTTTCTGTCCATCCTTTTCCTAAACAGTCTTGCTGTTCTGTTTTAATTTATGAGTAAAATAAATAAATAGGTAAAAATAACAGTTCGTTTGGTGCTAAAATACAAAATATTATGAGCCTGGGTTAAATAGTTATATTAGTCAATTTTTCTGTCATAACAACAAAAACAACAACAACAAAACAGATTTTTGGGTTTGCATCAGTGTCACGGAGTGAATCAACCAAACCCTAGATAGTAGACTCGTCGTGACGTTGACGCCCCTAGCGGGCAGGTCAAATTTCAAATTTAAACCCGTCCGGTGGGTATATAGTCCCTCATATTGATATATACTTCTATCTGGTGGAATATATGAATTTATACCCTCTAGTTGTTTTGGAAAGACTACATTCCCAAACTTACATCTGTGGTATAAATATTTTCTAGAATATATTATGAAATCCTGGAAACCTTTTTACTCCTTGGCGTACTTATATAGGACTTTTTTTTTTAGAGACGCCAAGCAGGGTTGCCATATTGGCATTTTTTATGCCAGATTCCACAAATCTGGCATATTTGAAATTGAACTGGCATAAGATAATGAACTGGTATATTCTGGCATATTTGGATTTTTCCTGGCATTTCTTATCAAGATGTGCTCACATTTTCTTCATAGTTCCTCTGTTATAAACACCCAGATTTACTAAAAGCAACGTAGACCTACAGTTAAAATCTTTATTTCAGTGTGACTTTGTTGTGATGTCCTGGTACGGACTAACGGAGATTCGCGCCATTTCTTATTGTTTTGTTGTCTTCCTAAACAGACCGTGACTGCTATGAACCTCTGTAATTTATGTTAATTTACTAGAATAAATGCTGAATTAGCACAGACAACGTTTGACACAAAATATAAAGTAAGATTGTTAAAGGAGATGCTGTTATACCATAATAATTATTTTTACTTTGTGTTTGCGACACCAATTGTACAAGAATTTGAAATACTGAACAGTCTTTTTCATAAAATAAAAGCTGATCCTCATGAACTACACCAAGAATTGTCCATGCACCAGAAAAGTCTTAAGATTATGACTGTATGACGTCAATGAGCAGAAAATAATATTCATCACGTTGGCTTTGGTAGTAACTTCATAACGGAATGTTATGCGTTCCTACAGAAGAATAACAGGACTGAAGTTCATATAGAAATAAACAATGTTAATGAAAGATGCATGTCTGTGCTAGAGGAAGCTCTCAATCAAATTACGTGTAGACCCCACTGAGAATATATTTCAAAATCTGTCAAAATTGAGCCCTTTGGCAGTTTTAAATCAAATATCAAGGACACAGTTTTCAGAGATACCATTTTTACACCTGGCAGAAAACAACATCAGTAATATAGAAGAACAGCACAGAAAACTGATTGTTGTCAACTGGAAAGAAGAAGCTGCATTTAAGAAGAATGGACTACCTACAAACTGGGAAGATTTTTGGACATGCGTACTTCGACACCAATCATTTAAAGATTTGGCCACTTTCGCCCTTACTTGCTAAATGATGCCCGTTAGCAATGCTAACGAGAATATTCTCTCTTGTTACTTCAACTAAATCAAAAGCAAGAAACAAAATACAACTTGATTTTCTTGATGCAGTTGTCAGAATTAGAGCAGACTATTGATATCAAAGAAATGTTGCAGACTTCATTCCATCTAAATGCTTAAAGATTTTACATCCGAAAAGGTTTATGCTGCATCTTGCACTGGTTCCAGTGAGGATGACAGTGAAGAATTCAATCTAAAGCTTTTGATGTGAAGTGAGTACAATGTTACACTTTATTTGGCAATTTTCTGGCATATTTTGGGTGATGGTTTGGCATTAAATTACGTTTTTTATCTGACAACCCTGACGCCAAGCGAGATCAGGCGGGGTCATTCTTTGCCAGACTTCCTAGTAGGGCTGTACCGAATAGTGATTTTCACTATTCGGCCGAATACGAATAGCTGGACCAACTATTCGGCCTAATATGAATACGAATAGTAAATCTTCATCATCAGGTGCCTTGCCGACTGGCAAGGGCGATCTCCTGCAGCATGTATTAGTTCGTGTGCTGACATAACTCCATGCCATGCAATAAGACTGTCAAGAATCTTCTCTCCTTGTCTTCCTCTGTCCCTTCTTCCACATATCTTTCAGTGGTCACAACATGTTCCATTTCCCCTCATCTTATAACATGGCCGAAAAATTATGACTGTCTCCTTCTGATGTCTGTGATAAGTTGTCTTCGGGTTCCCGCATCTTTCGAAACCTCTTGGTTGCTCTTTTTTGGCTGTCCAAGGTATTCTAAGCATTCTTCTGTAAAACCACATCTCTGAGGCCTAAAAAAATTGTTTGGTCTGCCTACCGATTGTCCAGGTTCACAGCCATATGTTAAAACTGGATGTATGTAGCAAGCAAGAATTCTTTTTCTAACCTTCAACGACAAAGATATATTGCATAGGATGTTCTTCATTTCATAAAATGCAGTTTTGTCTGTCCTATTCTGTTTCTTATTTCAGTAATGCATCTTCCATCTGATGTTATCCATGTGCCCAGATACTTGAATTTCTGTACTTTTCCCAAAATAAAACCATTGACTTTTATTACACATTTAGGAATAATTATTTTCTTTGATACCACGATTACGTCTGTCTTCCCACTATTCAAACTGACGTTCATTCTTCCACTTTCGAATAGTGTATAAAATAGACCTAAACAAAAAAACATCCATAATGTCAAATCTATGCTGAAATGATACTTCACAAAATGTAATACAGAATAGTAAACATTAAAAACCATTTCATGTTTTGCATCCTTTAATCAGTCAGTCTGTGGTAACTAATACCTAGGAATAAAAGTATTCTTAGTTTTAAAACAAGTAACTAAACTTGTAAATTGTCACTGACAGCTTAGTTAATCCATGAAAGCGGCATAAGCTTTAAAAAAAATCGTTCCGTGTTGTCAGCATTAAGGCAGCTTCTTGTCTAACTGAAGGTATTTCCAGCTGTACTAAACAGACGTTCACTTGGTACGGTCGTAGGTGGTGCACAAAGATAACGCTTGACAGTATGAACCAAGATGGGAAATCTTGATATGTTTATTTTCCACCAGTTCATAAACGGGTTTAAGGTGACCACTATTCGTATTCGGCACGACCGCAACTATTCGGCCGAATACCGAATAGTTATTAGGTCCACTATTCGGCCCCGAAGCGAATACGAAGCGAATATTCGGTACAGCCCTACTTCCTAGGCGTCTAGACGTATTTCACCTCTCTGATTAAATCTTGGCGCATTCCAAATACCAGTTTAATCTTTGAAGGATTCCTAAGCTTTGGTAAGTTGATTATAGTTTACGAGTAACATGATATATGTCTCTATAAAGTTAGCCGCTGCTGCAGGGAGGAAAGATTCAGCTGTGTGACCGCACAGAACTAGGCCGTTCTTGGTGTCCAGACACCAAAGCCCCTGAAATCAAACCTTTACCTTCGCAGGCTAATAGTTTGTGCCCTACCTGACCCACACCAGTATAAATATATTAAACCCAGCAAGTTAATTATTCTCTAACCAGCCAACAGAGTCTGTGTCGATTAGCCGACATATTTAACTGGGTCACACTTCCACAAGCTAGGCGCTGTGACGTCAGAGGTTATTTTTAGCACAACAACACAGGGTGTGCAGTGGGCAGATTGTGGAGGTATAAAATAGGCATGTAAGAATGAGTTAGAATGTATGTCTGCGGGTGCAGATGGGAAGGTGGAGAGATAATGATCTATGTTTAGTAGTGTCTATCTATCTCCACTATAGACATTGTCTCCTATCTCTTGTACTGACCTACAGACAAAGATAAATGATGGAAGGATTTCTCCTGTTCCTGAGAGTTATCCTCTGAGTGACTGAGAAGGGTAGAGGGAAATAAATTGAGCTTGTTGTGTGACTCTTAAGATGAATACTGATTCTGAGTTCCTTCCTGACAGGATGATACCTCCCTGGAAGTCAGGCAAACGATTCACAGTCCAGCCAACTACTATCCACCATCCTACCTATTGTCACCATAACTTCAACAAGACAGGAGCTTGTGTGAGTTCCAGTGGCTGAGAGACAGTTGTTGCAGGCCACCTGTGTCATCACTCCAAGGAATCCTTCTTCAGGAGCTTTGTTGGGCTCCAGCACAATTCCTTTGTTTTCATATATGAAGCGAGTCAGTGTTTACCAGATCAACCAGAAAAAAAGCAGTCTATTGAGTCAGCCTGTGCAGATCACCGTGGACTGAGGGAAGCAGTGACCTACCAAATTGGATAAGTAGCATCTGAGATGACATACCACATGCTCTATTTACAGGTCTACCCATAGTCACCGTGATGAACACTGAAGCTCTCTAGACATTACTTTAGCTGTTTCAACCATCTTTGATTGTCTTGATATATATATATATATATATATATATATATATATATATATATATATATATATATATATATATATATATATATATTGCAATTATTACATCCATTCAGCAATTGTCATGGCTGACTTGGGTGTCCCTGTTTCACTATTCTAACTGTCTAACTTTTCTGTTTGTGTGATTAGTAAGTGTAATCTGTGCTAACATGGCTATGATAGTACGCTATCATAGCCTGGGTGCTATCTTTTAATAGTAGTGGGGTTGTCCAGCCAAGTTGCGCCTAGGATTATTAGATATTCTGTAGTTCCAGAATTTGAGTTGCCCTACTCCTGAAATAAGTTTAGCGTATATTGGCTACGGGATATCCCTTAGACCAATACGAGCCGACGCCTCAACATTATTTTATTTCGGAGTGCTGTTGGTTTTTAACGAGAAATCATTAAATCAGGCACGCGACACGAGCGGTACGTAACAATCAGTCTACGGACATATGTTGACGACATAAAAAAAATTACGAAATATGCTTCTCTTGAAATTTGTTCTCTATTTAGTTTGGTGCAAAAATACTAAAATATTAATGAGCTTATATTAAACATTTGTGAAACTATGGCATTTTTGTTTGTCTACATTGTTGTCAGAGAAAAGATTTTTTATTTGCATTTTCCTACGCTAATCTACAGCCATAAGATTATCATATAAAACATGATTAAGCAATTAATGTTCTAGATATTTATTCTTTATTCGATGTGATACAAAACTACACAATACTTTGAGTTTATATTAAATAGTTGGGAAGCTATTGCATTTTTAGTAGGTACTAGAAATAGGCGGTATCTGAGGAAGTGCAATGGTTATCGGACCTGGTAGTCAGGGGACTATACTTTGTGCATCTATTTTTTTCCTCATATAAATGCTTGCGCCCCACCCCCACCTCTCATCTATTTTTTATTGTTCTGTGTCCAAAGTGAAACTTGGCTGCATATGATATGTGCAGACACTGACATCTTTTGTCTCATTACACGGCGAAGATCCAATGTCTTCCATGGTACGATTCTCGTACCATCGTCAGAAAGCCAGTAGAACTATCTGTTTGATTTTCTAAATCGCCGGCTGTGTAAATCTAAATTATACGTTTTAGACTGAAACGCCTTTCACTAGACTAGCAGTATTAATTGTCACAAACATATCCTATTCAGCCGTCAGGGTTATAATTGGGCTACAAAGTGTTCATCGAGTTCTCGCAGGAAACATAAAAATTTATATGTCGCGTATCAAACTTTTGAAAACATGCATTTTTCCTATAGAACAAACGAATGTGAGTCGCGGACTATCTCAGTCCTTGAAAAATAAAATAGCGGTTTTTGAGCTGAAATGCTATAGAAAGATTCTCAGAATAACATTGACAAAGAAACAAAGAAATACTGACATTTTAAAGGATATGAACATTCAGAATGATTGGCTAATAAACACTGTTTTTTAAACAGCAAGAAGAGATCTGGTGGCGAGACGCCCAGGCCAGGCAGATCAGATAACACTGGGGAAGAGTGTGATACAGGGGTCAGTACTAGTAATCGTGATGACGGAGTTAATCCCGACTGTGTTACCAAGGAAATCCACTGTGTCAGACTAAGAAACAGAATGCGAATAGGAACGTGGAATGTGAGAAGTCTGTATGAAGGAAAGCTTATAGTAGTATGTGATGAGATTGAAAGATTAAATATTCAGATCTTAGGAATTTGTGAACATCGTTGGAGTGGCAAAGGACATTTTATCAATGAATATGGAAGCTTTTTCGTATATTCTGGTAGAGATGTAAGAGCCAGAGCGGAGTGGCATTTTGTTTAGATAAAACAACAGCAAAAGCTATTATGGGATATAATCCAGTTAGTGATAGAATCCTAACTATCAGACTTAAAGGCCGTCCAAAAAACATAACTTTCATGCAGGTATATGCACCAACTTCAACAGCAGAGGAGGGCGAAATTGAAGATTTTTATGCCATACTGCAAGACACATTAAATAAAATTAATCAGAATGATATAATAATAATAATGGGAGATTTTAATGCTAAAGTAGGTACAGGCAGAGCTGAAAATGAGAGACACGTTTTAGGAAAATTTGGATTGGGTAATAGAAATGAAACAGGAGAAAAATTGATTGAATTTTGCATAGAAAATGAATTAACAATAGCTAACACACTTTATAAACAACACCCTAGAAGGCTTTTCACATGGACATCCCCTGACGGTGTTACCAAAAATCAGATAGATTACATTTTAATACAAAGAAGATGGAGATCGAGCATAACATCTGCAAAAACCCTGCGAAGTGCAGATTGCGATACAGATCATCAGTTACTAGAAGCAAATCTGAAATTAAAACTCAAAAAGCTTACCCGAGGACCAAGGCCATTTCGATTTGATCTCACAAAAATACCAGATGCATACAACGTAGAAGTGAAGAACCGTTTTGAGGTCTTGATGTCTGTACAAGAGGAAATGACACCTGATGAACTGGCAGTACAAGCTAGGGATATCTTGATAACAGCAGCTAAAGACTTAATACCCACCAGGACTAAGCAACATAAACCATGGATCACACCATACACGTTAGAACTAATAAAACAACGAAGGGAACTGAAAAAGAAAGGAGAAACCAATGACAATAGTATGAAGTATAAATTTTTAACACGAGAAATAAGAATGGATAAAAATCAGTATGTGCAAGATTGCTGTATTAAAATAGAGCAGCATCATAAAAATGGAAGAGATTACGAAATGTTCAAGGAAATGAAATTATTGACAAGAAATTTTCAACCTCAGTTAAATGTTATTTGTGACAGGTTGGGAAATACTTTAACAGAATCTAGACAAATTCTAGGAAGATGGCAGGAATACTGCAGCGGAATGAATGATATGAATGACAGTGAGGATATGAATGATATACATGAACCAGTAACAGTAGAGGCAGAACCTGAACCTTCATTAGTTGAAATTTCATGGGCAATAAGGAGCCTGAAAAATGGTAAATCACCTGGATGTGATGAGATACCAGCTGAATTGATTAAAGCGGGAGGAGAAGAAAGCATAAAAATCTATCATGCATTATGTGAAAAGATATGGAAATATGGTATTTGGCCAAAAGACTGGAAGAGAACTATCTATCTTCATTCCAATACCAAAAAAAGGGTGACCTGAAATTATGTACAAACTATCGAACTATTGCCCTGATCAGTCATGCAAGTAAAATTCTTCTAAAAAATTATAATGAGAAGACTGGATAATGAAAATGGAAGAAGAGATTAATGTAGCTCAGGCTGGATTTAGACAGGGAAGAGGAACAAGAGATCATATATTCAACATGCGTTTAATAATAGAGAAGTGTAGAGAATTTAATGTAAATCTGTTCTTATGTTTTGTGGATTATTCAAGAGCATTTGACTGTGTACAACATCAGAAGCTTTGGGAAATCATGAGGAATATGGGCTTTCCATCACATATAGTGCAGCTCATTAAAATGCTCTATCAAGACCAACAAGCAGCAGTCAGAATAGATGGAGAGACATCAGACTGGTTTGGCATCAAGCAAGGAGTCCGTCAGGGATGTGTGCTGTCACCGTATTTGTTCAACCTGTACGCCGAAAATATAATGAGAAATGTAAGAGATGATATAAACAAGGAACAATATGATGCCCTAAACATCGCTGGTCATGAAATACCAGAAATTCGTTATGCTGATGATACAGTATTACTATCAACATCACAAAATGGTATAGAAAACTTATTTTCTTCACTCCAAAGAAATAGTGAAAATCATAACTTATTTCTTAACACAGCAAAAACAAAGATAATGCATACAAACAAAACTGCCATGGAGAAGGAAATATATGTTAATGAGGAAAGATTGGAAGTGGTGGAAAATTTCGAATATCTTGGGTCACTGGTTACCAACAATGGTGACACAATGAAAGAAATTAAACGGCGACCATCAATTGCTCTTCAAAGACTAAAACAACTGAATAAATTATGGAATTGTACAGATAGAATTACAAAGGTCAGATTTTTAAGAGCATGCATCTTTCCCATTGCAACATACGCCTGTGAGACCTGGACACTTACTAAACAAGCGGAACAGCGCATAAATGCATTTGAATACAAATGTTACAGACAGGTTCTAAGAATATCTTGGGTAAAGAGAAGAACAAATGCATCCATACTTCAAGAGCTGAATATTGAAGAGGGTTGGCTAGTAAAGACAATAAAACAAAGAAAATTGAAATATTTTGGTCACTTGAAACGTCATGGAAGTCTAGAGAGAACAATAATGGAGGGGTATATGCCTGGGAAGAGAGGAAGAGGAAGGCCAAGGAGAAGATGGGTGCAGGATGTGGCAGATGATCTCCAGATGGGTGTATCAGACGCAGGACATCTTGCTCAGGATAGGAAGGTTTTCCGGAGGGTTGTTATGGCAGCGAGGTTCCGCGAGGGACATGCTACTGAATGAATGAATGAATTAAACAGCATCGTGTCTCGGAAGCTGGAATATTTAGGTCATATTAAGCGCCATGGTAAGTTGGAGGGAAAAAAAATAGCAGAACGCTTTGTACCAGGAAGGATGAGCAGGGGCCGATAAGCACGAATATGGGCACAGGATATAAGTGACTCCTTGAATATGAAAGTACACGGGGCAGGAGAACTGTCGAAAGACCTAGCTTCTTTTAGGCAAACCGTGATGAGAGCGACGTTCTGCAAATGACCTGCTACATGATTATAATAATATATCGTGTAATTATTTATTTAAGACAGTTGCATTATTATTTCAAACAATTTCTTTGTTTACACCTTTCTTGGCAGCAAACAAACTTTACTATTAATATTTAGATACTCCTATTATCATTCTGTAATTAAAATAATGGATTTATAATGCCCTTAGTGTAATAGTTGATTATGCTCGTCGATTTTAACTTTAGGAGACTCTTCAAACACAGCATGGGCTTTTACTACCTTAAAGTTATGCAAGACGGCACACTTCTAAACAATGTTGGCTTTAGTGCACGTATCGTAGCCACATTTTACAACTGTTGAATTATTTTGTATGAATGGAGCGCGGTTAGGAATTAATTTCGTTTTTATTTTGTTTTCGAAAGAGGGCAGTGGCAAACTGGCGCCGTTGGCGTTACGTGACTGGGAAACCAAAGGCGCACAAGTGTCTTTTTAGCCAGGATTAATGCGGACTTTCTTACGCTTTTGTTGATGGTCTATTAAACTTGAAATGTCTTCATGGAAGTGTATCATACACAAAGGCTAGGTGTTATTTGTGCACGGGTGATTTTTTTTAAAGAAAAATGTTTTCTCCCTTCTTCTCATAATCTTTGCTCTTCTTCTTCTTCTTCTTCTTCTTCTTCTTCTTCTTCTTCTTCTTCTTCTTCTTCTTCTTCTTCTTCTTCTTCTTCTTCTTCTTCTTCTTCTTCTTCTTCTTCTTCTTCTTCTTCTTCTTCTTCTTCTTCTTATTCTTATTCTTCTTCTTCTTCTTCTTTCTTCTTCTTCTTCTTTCTTTTTCTTCTTATTCTTATTCTTCTTATTCTTCTACTTCTACTTCTTCTTATTCTTCTACTTCTTCTTATGCTTCTTCTTTTCTTCTTTTTCTTTTTCTTCTTCTACTTCTTCTTTTTCTTATTCTTCTACTTCTTCTTATGCTTCTTCTTTTCTTCTTTTTCTTCTTCTTCTTCTTCTACTTCTTTTTCTTCTCCTTCTTCTTTTCTTCTTCTGCTGTTGCTGCTGTTGCTGCTTTTTCTTCTTCATCATCTTCTTCTTTTTCTTCTTCTTCTTCTTCTTTATTATCTTCTTTTTCTACTTCTTCTTATTCTTCTACTTCTTCTTATGCTTCTTCTTTTCTTCTTTTTCTTTTTCTTCTTCTACTTCTTCTTTTTCTTATTCTTCTACTTCTTCTTATGCTTCTTCTTTTCTTCTTTTTCTTCTTCTTCTTCTTCTACTTCTTTTTCTTCTCCTTCTTCTTTTCTTCTTCTGCTGTTGCTGCTTTTTCTTCTTCATCATCTTCTTCTTTTTCTTCTTCTTCTTCTTCTTTATTATCTTCTTTTTCTACTGAGACTCGGGCTCTGGCCCTTGACAATCTCTATTTTCAAAATGTTGGTCCCTGCGTAAATTTAGCCAAATAGCGCTGCCCTAGGAACTATGCCGGCTGTAGCGCAGCTACCAGCAGAACCTCCTAAGCCAGACGGGTGATAGGGTAGAGAAGAGTCAGAGAGACTTACCAGTCCTCCTGGTGAGGGTTGAAGCGTGGAGTCAGCACCCTCACAATTGTAAAACCTCATTTTGTCACAAACAGATATATAAACATCCAGAACAAGTCAATTTAACCGGACAACGACCCTGGTAATGACATTTGGGCCAATATTGAGCGAGAAGCAACAAGGAAATTAACAATCTGTTTAAATCACCATTAATTACTTGCATCGTGGGCTAACAGACAGCAATGGTAAAGGAAAACAGGGAGAAAGACAGATCACATTGATACACAGACTACATGTACAAAGGAGTTGAATGGAAGTAAACATGCGAATAATTTGGAATGTGTATTGGACTCACCTATCGTGTGGGTGCGGCATATGCTTTCTCGGTACAGTGGAACCTCGCTTAAAGAGCACATTTCGTTTCAGAATCAAACTCGTTAAGCGAAACACTCTTTATGCGAAAAAATTTTTCTCATATAAATTAATGTACAATACGATAATGTGTTCCATGTCGGAAAAAAAATACTCACAGAATGCTATGTATAACGTTTGTTTAAAGAAAATTATATACACATTGTTAAGGAGAGTAAATCATCTTCACCTTTTCTCCAAACGAGGAACGAGCCCAGATGGCATGCGAATTCGATTTGCATTTTTAAAAAAAAAAGTCGAAAAAATTATTACTATTTTTTACTAGAAAGATGTCCAGAGACATTTGTTTTTGCCGACGCTTCAAAATTTGGCGAAAATGCGACATAGCATTATCATTTAATAAATTTGTAGCGCGCATAGCCACTTCCTTATTAGCGTGATGCTTCTCATTGTAAGATGCAACAGTTTCCTATGCTTTCAGCATTTCTCTGTTACCTCCTCCTCTGAGAAACTTTCCTCCAAAAATTCTTCCTGTGAAACACAATGCAACTCCATAAGCTCCTGGGTGGTCAGCTCTTGGCTGTGTTCTTCCATAAACTCTTCGATATCACTGTTATCCACCTCCAATACCATGATAGTGGCCAAAGACACAGTCTCGTTGACTACAGGTTCCACAGGTACTGTCTGGAACCTCTCAAAGTCACAAATCGACAACGCTCTCCGGCCAAAGCTTCTTCCGAGAAGAAGTTAGGGTTCTCTTAGTAAACCCTTCTCCCGCCTTGTCGATCATCTTGAGGCAGGCAATAATGTGGAAGTGATTTTTCCAAAACTCTTTGAGAGTGAGGTTGGTCCCTTTAGTCACCTGAAAATAATGCTCGAAGAGTGCTTTAGTGTAGAGCTTCTTAACGTTAGAAATAACGTGCTGGTCCATGGGCTGGAGTAACGGAGTGATGTTGGGAAGCAGAAACTGGATCTTGATGAACTTATATATTTCAGAGAGGTCATCTTGTAGGCCTGGAGGATTCATGTACATATATCACAATATAACACAAATTTGAGAAAATGTGTAATCACAAGCGACACTATATTGTTACTGAAAAGAGTGATAAACACAGATTGATGTAACATGCGCACAATCCGGGACTTCCATTCTCCTCGCTACTAGTTATGCGAAACGTCGCTCGTTAAGCAAGTAATTCGTTTACAACTTCTTTTGCTCGTTATGCGAATTACTCGTTATGAGAGGTGCTCGTTAAGCGAGGCTCTACTGTATATGAAAAGCATACGATGTTACAGGCATAAAATTTACCTCATAGTCGCAATGGACAGAAATCACCTTCTTCGTGAGACCTTGGGGAATAGCGAAAGTCGCTATTATAAAAGTTTGTGCTATTGACAAGACAGGCTCGGAGGAAGAATGGGTCACATTGTGGCTCACAGAACAACACTGCAAAGAGTGATAGTCGCCTTGGACTGAGGGTGTCGGGAAAGGAAAAAAGAGGCACAACAGGTCATCAGTAAAAAATACATACCTAGGATATATATATATATATATACATATACTCGAAATCTGTGAGTCACATGTCTTCTCATAGCGCAATATAACACTATCGTCTAGAAAGATGGAAAGATGGCAATATATATATATATATATATATATATATATATATATATATATATATATATATATATATATATATATATATATATATAAATCCTGACGCCGTGCACCTGTTCATAAACTGTCTTCCCACTAAGGTATTGGCGTATCTCGATGCTATCTATGGTCATTCGTCTAGTCTCAAGCTTGGTAAACTATGGCCCTGGATTCATGTTCAAATGACACCCTCTCTGACGGCGAGATGAATGTCCTGTGTCTGGTGTGGTGTTGTTCAACCAGCGTCCTTATCTAGGTTGGTGGTGTGCCGGCTATCATTCCATTCAGTGATGGATTGGCGTTGATGCTGGTCTCAGTGAATATATTCCTTGGCGCTTCTCCACATCTTCTTCTCTGACAGTATGCCTATGTCAATGTATATTAGTACCTGTTAACCCCTCCTATTCATTGTTTTACTACACGTGTGGAAATGTCTCGAGGGTAGTAATGTCAATTCTTGATTGTTTGATACATTCATTAATAAGAGTAGACCCTAAGGTGAATCACGAAGAAGGATTGGGGAGGGGGGGGGGGCAGTAGATATGCAGACCTACACACAATTGAAGTCACCAGCTGGAAAGAGATCAGTCACAGACATGGATGGATGCGAGTCTTTTTCTCCAGCAATTAACCACAAGGAATGCTAATGAAGCCGGGCGGCCACGAGTTTCACTGGACTTGCAAAAAAAGTATGGCAAGCAGAGGTCATAATTTAATAACAGGGCTTGTTCAGGAGAGAAGGCCTCTTAAGCTTTCCGCCCTCCGACCTCGCCAGCCGCGCCGCTGACACTGCTGGTAGTGGAGAGGGACGGCGTAGCTTATCACGCTTTCGGTACTTCTCCATGGTTAGTTTCGGTGCTAGACCGAGATTTCAACCAGTAATTAGACTGTGTGAGTTGACATAGATAGCAGTGCGTTTCCTCGCTCGGGGCTAGTTTGATTGCAGGTCGTTATGTGCAATTTACTGATCTGGTGGTATGTTGAAGCTTAACGTACATACTAATTTCTTTCGATTTTTGCTATCACTTATGTAAAATTTCCGAACGTGTGCGTTCATTAATCCTATTTCCTTGTTAATGGAGTGAGTAGCACATGGTCTTGTCGAGCAGTGGATGGTTTGAAATGTCTTGTTATTTGTGAATCATTGTGAGAAGTCTTGTTATTTGTGAGCTTTGTGTTCAGTAAAATAAACAGATGTTTAACGTGATAATTACAGTTAATCTCCCCACGTCCAGCCCATATGCACACTAGCTCACTTCTGATTGGTAGTTCTTGAACCTGTCCCCAATGCTGTTGATATCAACACTCCTAAAACATAGAGAAAACGACCCTAACACACCCTCCCCCCCCCCTTCCCTCGCTCAAGAGAGTGCTGCAAAGTTTGTCTCTGGCATTCTCTTTCTCAGAATGAAAACGTAAATGCAAGACAAAACAGAAAGCAAACAACAGAGCGGGACACACCTGTAACATTCATGAAAGCCTACCAGCTTAACAAACTTGTGAATGAAAAGGGACCTACTTTGGGGAGATTTACGTGAACCTAACCGAGAAATCTGCTAACACCGGACATTGCTCTTCTGTGTTGTAAATACACTTTGAACAAACAAAGATGGCGGCGTGGTGAATGAAAACTAAATTTGGACCTGACAAGCTGAAAAACAAATATTATGATTACGAAGATGATAAAAATAGAACACTACACTTACAGTAACAACAGGTTCCTCTCAACGTTTCCAGAATCTATAAACCACCATGAACAGAAGAACACGAATTATTGGACAGTCTCAACATACAACAGCCCACTCGAGACGACAAGGAGGAGGTGGAAACAGACGGAGAGGTGACGACAACACCAGAGATCGAGACAACAATAGCAGAAGAAATGGTCACTCATCTAATCTTGCCGCTGGTAACTCGGACGACCAGAGTGTTCACACACATGAGAGTAACTCACCGAGGTTGCCATTACAACACAGATCATGGGAAGCTAGTGAAAATCGTGACAGCCAATCTGAACATGATTGTTACACCACTCAATTCCCTGACTCAGATTCAAAGTCTTTCACCACCGTCTTCGGTAGAGCTGCTGAACGCAGAATATCGCTAATTGACGAAAATATTGGACTGAATAATGTACCGTGTCATATATTGAGCCTGCCAGATGACGTTTTATTTTTGATCTTTACATTTCTGCAGCCAGCAGACCTTTGCCATGTTGGATGTGTGTGTCGGAGGTTTTATTATTTGACGGCACAGGATACTGTTTGGTTGCAGCATGCTAAGAGAACCGCAGTAGTAAAACAGTTTTCCACAAGGTATAAATTATATTATGATATTTGTATATGTAATTACTTGTGTCCACAATGCTTTGAAAAATGTGCAGGATATTGCTTTTTTTCTTTCCAGGGTCACAGCCTGAAGGTTTGACACAAAATGATTATTTTTTCAATGCAAATTCAACAGGAGAAAATTTCAGATATCCTGTTCAACCATAAAGAATGTTATGTTAGGGCATCCTGTGGTAACGAAGTAACATGTGGAGGTCATGGCAATGACCATGTCAATAACATGTCTGGAGACACAGACCGTCAATCACCGTTGCTTTCTCAGGAACTCAATGATTAAGCTCAGGAAGATAGAGATTGTGTGGGTACAGAGACATTTGTGGGTGTCTCTGAAATGGTTGAGGCTGACAACGATCAGTTTGATTTTTGTGCCGGAGCATTCAAGGAAATGAATGAGTTGATTGACTTGCAGGTAAGGCTGCTGTAGTGGGTGGATGAGCCATAGACCAGAGGCTGATGTACTAAATGCTCTACAGGAAATATGACATTTGCGAGTCATGAATCAGCAGCTATGACCATGCTGCAAGAGCACCATTTTAAAAGGGGTGTGGCCAGATGAGAGTACTAAAAGTAAGTAAAAAAGTAAAGATCCCTTTACACGCCCTTAGGCGCATCGGGCATATGGGAAGAGCACCCATATTCCACGGAGAGTACTATGCATGAAGCAAAAGAAGAATAAGAAAACAACTCAGAACTGGTCAGCTGCTACACAGTGCAGGATTTCCTGCTGAGGAGGGGATCCAAGCTTGTTTGGACTAAAGCGTTTGATGTGCAGTAAGAATGATCTGTCAGCTAACTAATGAAGTAAACTGCTGTTCTGTATGTGGGTCATACTTCTCATACTTGTTTGTGAGATTACGTTGCGATGATCTAGCAACCAGATGTACCAGGAATTTAATGTAGGTTTCTTTGATCATCCTTACATTGGCAACAATAAATACTAGTCACTAGAAGTCAGTTGGAGACTAACTGTAATAATGATTAATCACCATTTAAATGCTTGTTGCACTGCGCCAGTAACAACAACAATAATACATATAATAATCATTTTGGAATATAAAAATTTCCTGTGGCAACATATGGATGTGAGTCATGGATTATTACACAATCACTGGTGGAAGACTTCAACAGTGTTTTGATAGAATAACAATGTTGCATCAAATTATTACACAATCACTGGTGGAAGACTTCAACAGTGTTTTGACAGAACAACAATGTTGCATCAAATTATTACACAATCACTGGTGGAAGACTACAGCGGTGTTTTAATGAAACGATAATGTTGCATCAAATTATTACACAATCACTGGTAGAAGACTACAACAGTGTTTTAATGAAACGACAGTGTTGCATCAAATTATTACACAATCACTGGTTTAAGACTAAATCAGTGTTTTAATGGAACGACAATGTTGCATCAAATTATCTCTACAGTAGACACAATTAGTTGACAGCCTTACCTAAAAATTTACATGTTGATTCATGTTTTTAAGTTCACACACACGCACAATACTGATAATAGTTACGGTCTTTTATATTTATGGATGGGCTTGTAATAGCAGGAAAAGTGTAATGCAATAATTATCATTCATTCGTAAACATATTTAAAAGAAATTTTTGTTGTAGCATATTTTGTATTCCCACTAAGTTTATATTTTGAAAAAGAAATAGAGGAAGACACAAAGAAAAATTCAAGACAGCATTTTGTCATGGCATGGAGCTAGTGCATGCTGTTGGCAGTCAGAGAATGGGGGAGAGGCGTGGTCACTCTTACAGGACACCAGGCACTTGATGATGATATTTATGTTTGGAAAACATACTGAGTTATTTTTATATTTATTCTTTTTTAGTCAGCCCTGCTCAGCAAAAGAACTGTGTCGAGTAGCACCAAACTGGAAACTTGGTCGATTTAAAGAGGGATTTGCTGTGAAACATAAACACAGGTATGTGTCACAGACATGGTTACAGAATTATAAGCTGTGTGGTTGGTAATGATGAATATACATGACTGGTGGTCATTAGAAAGTTGTGTGTGTTCAGTTAAGAACCAACATCACCACACCTGGAATGTTCCCTTAAGTGCTCTCTCCTCGTCTTCAGCTGCTGATAAAGAGTTCCACTGTAGATAGTATCAAAAGCATTTGTATTATATATGTCTTGCCTTTCCTCCAAGTGTAGACTGTTGGCCAGATCTCCTAGCCACTCTTCGCAGCACCATTCTCTCATGACCGTAATGAATTTAATTGTTGTGATTCCCTTGTGGATTCCAATGACGTTGGGGGGGGGGGGGGGGGGGGGGGGACTCTCTAACAAGCATGTCTGTTATAAGAGTCTACTAATTATGGGTTTCCTTTGAAGTCAGGGTGCATCTGCCAGAGAGCTGAGGAATTAGTAGTTTGCATACAGGTAGGACAGATCTATAAAATGGATGTGCATTCAAAACTGAGGTTCTGGAAAAAGACTGAAGTCCAGGAGTGAATGAACAACCAGAACTTTCCGTCAGAGTTAACAGCCGTTGAATGTGAAATAGAAAAATTGTGAGATTTTCACATGTATTAGATGATTAGGTAATGACATGATGTCTTCCTGGCCAATTTACTTCTCAAATAATTTACTGGAAAGTTTTAAGAAAGTTTTCCAGCACTCTTGTTACAAAACTGGATTGACTCTTGCAATTTACTGGTCTGTTAAAATCTTGGTAGTGGTGTGGTCATCTTGGTAAGTACATGCACTAACCTTGTGCTGCAGCAACTTGATTTATAGGTGTTTGCATGAAAAAGGAATCATGAAAATATAATCAAAAGCTAAAAAGGGAAGCACTCTTTTTTTTTTTTTTATGAATGTAACGAAAGCATAAATAAAGGTAACCTCAGCATCTGAATTCTTCTGCTTCGAGCCTTCTGTCAGAAAATGTATACCAGGAGGTTGGTAGCTGTCACATATCACTCCTGTCACGTGCCTGATATAAGGATTTCTCCTTCAGAACCAACAGCACTCAGAAATAATTATGTTGAGTCGTTTGGCTCGTATTGGTCTAAGGGATTCCCCGTGGCCAATATACGCTCAACTTATTTCTGGAGTAGGGCAACTCAAGTATTGGCACTACAAAATATATCTGTATATGAATACAATATTCCTAGGCACACTTGGCTGGACACCCCCACTACTTACTAAAGAAAGCCCCCAGGTTATGATAATTCATTATCATACCCATGTTAACACATATATTTAAGATTCATACACACACAAATGCTTAACACTTAAAAAGGGGAAATAGAGACACCTAAGTCAGCCATGAAAATGAATGCATGTAATCAATACAACATATACATATATATAATAGTGAAGTAGATGCCAGATCTCAATAGCTGGATTCCAGAATACAATGTCCAGATTGCAAAGATAACTAAACAGCCAGAATGATCTGGAGATGACACAAATTCATCCCTGGAAACATGGGAGCTGTGAGGAATATAGCAAAACATGGCATCAAACTGGCACTTATCCTCTTTCTATCGTTGATGCTTCCCTCAGCTCCTGATGATTCGACTGTCTTTGGTAACTCTGCCTCAACTGGATCAGATGGTGAAGAAGTACCTCACCATAAAGGACACAGCAACTGGATAGGCACACAGCAAATCTCTCCCACTAGTCATTCGCAGCACTGTCCCTGAGCTACACACTTGCTCTGGCACTGTAGGATGTTTGGGGTATATGGCACCCCATCTTGAGGATGTCAGTCTTCACAATTGGTAGTTGGGTGATAATTGGTAGGTAATAGGTTGATGGTTGGTTGGTTGGACTGTGATTCTTCTGCCAGCTCTTCACAAAGGTTTCATCCTGCCAAGAAAGAACTCAGAATTAGTCATCACCAAGAGGGTAACATCTTGACAGGAAAGACAGAATAAGTATCAGTCACCATCCCACATCAGCCTACTCCACCTCTGCTCCCCTGTTTCATTCCTCAGAGTGCACTCTCAAGACCAGGAGACACAGTCTCCTATCATTCATCTGTCTGTTTAGTGCAAGAGATGGAAAGTCAGATAGATAGTGGAGATAGACACTCTAACACATATATCAATCTCTCTCCCCCCTCACCTCTGCACACAGACACCAATATTTACCGTCAGTACCTCTATTCCCTACGACTCTCAAGCCAGTCCCACACATTCATTGATCTGGGTCAAACACACTCACGCGCTGGCTGACCAAGTCCTGACCTAAATTCTCTTTCCCCATTTGTATGCACAAACTTCTATTGCTAGTTTAAATGGTACACACTTGTAAGGTTATTAGTTTTACCAGTATGTGTGGGTTATTTAGGGCATAGGCTATTTAGTCTGTACAGAGGAAGGTCTAAGTTCGAATCCGCTTCTCTAGCGATCAAGAACGGTCAAACTATGTGTGATCCCACAGCCGATTCTGATCTCTCTACAGCAGTGACCAATTTAACAGACATCATTTTAGGTACTCGTAAACTATAATTAACTTACCCAAGCATAGGAAAAGTCCTAGGCGCCACAGACCGCCTTTTTAAAATGAAATGTACTGACGTCGATGGACACGTCTGAGTTCCAGGAAAGCCGGCAGAATAATACCGCTAAATTTCAATTCAGGCGTAGGTAAGAAGTAGTTCCTTGTATACAGGAGCAAGGAGTAAATCGGTTTCTAAGAAACCTCAAATAACTCCAGTAATTTTTGTCCAATAGTTGCAAATTTGAAAATGTTGCTAAGTCAAAGCAACTAGAAGATGTAGATATTATAATTATGTCCGATCAAGGCATATATCGATACAAGGGACTATATACCTTTCCGGACGAGTCCAAGTTTGAATGTTGTGTCGAGCACAGGTAAGACAGTTCTCGACCATGTTAAGGTGATGCGTAATGGCTTATCATTCCACGACAGTAGCCATGATGAAAGCTATTTTGCAGTTCAGATCTCCTATGTACCATACAGCTTTGTCTTCATTGAGGTTTGAACAGGCCAGATTGCAGCATACAATTTAATGCTGGAGTACATACATCTTCAGCATTTTCTCGTGCTGTGTTGCAGGGACACATCTCCATGTTTCCTACACAGAAAAACTGTAAAATATGTTGAATTTGGTTGTGACCTTTCCTTGCTCTGAATACACATTGTACCTCTCTAGAGACAAATAGGAACATTAGAACTCTTCTGTATTTTTTCAAAGATGTAGATGCGTTGTGCCCATTTACAACATGGCTGCAATGTTTGCACTTTACTTCTGAAACATCCTACTTCAGCAGGCATTGTTTTATAACACACAGGCTGATGCCGTGGGTTCAAACCACTGATGATGCCCTCTGGTTCTCCATGGGCAGTAACATCAGCTGTTTCAAGCTCCACTCATCAGGTCAAGTCTGTGAAGTTAAAGAGAGGTGCTTGCGGGGCTTGCAAGAGGACGCCACCAGATTCTGTGTCAAGAAGGACAAGGTTGTCAGTGGTTGCCGGTGAGAATGAGATTTTGTGAAAATGGTGCTAACATGTTAGAAATGGATGGGTTGACATTCATTCATTGTCCTGTTATGTTATTATCTGTCACATAGGGCTCACCATCCGTTTCTCCATTCCGTTCTAAACTGTGCAATCACTTCGATATCATGGGTGCAATCCAGTCCAGCAGCTTTGGCCTCTAACATTCTCCTTAGCGTTTCTCTCGGATGGCCTAATTTCCTTCCCTGTATTTCACATTCCATTGCCTGTGTGGTGATTCTCTGTTCATCTCTTCTCATAATGTGTCCAATATAGCAGCAACTTCTCTGTCTCAAAACTGTTGATACTAGTGGGTGCCTAAACATCTCTCTTATTTCTTCTCTTTTTCAATTCATTCCATTTTATGTTCATCATTTTCTTCAGGTCTTTGTTTTCAAAATGTATTGATCTATTATGTCATTAGTGGTTCTCCAGCATTCACTGGCATGTGTCAAATCTGAAATAACATTAGAATTTAAAATATGTAACTTGGTTTTAAAACTATGAAACTAAATGCTTTGACGCGCATTTTAAAAGATGGTTTTATTTTTTCAGTGGAAAGGGGAGGGCGATGGGGAGGGGGTGAAGAGTCAGGAGATGATATTAAGCAAGATACTGATTGTTAAATGAAGTAGGAAATCATCATGGTCCATGCTGATAAGCATGGTTATGGTTCACTTCTTTCTCATACAATCATCAGTCTCAAATTAGGTCTTTGTTCTTGTGCCCATTTATGCTGTGTGGCTTGAGCTTGGATTTTCCAACAACAGAAGTAAAACTGTCACCCATTTCAACCCACTTCTGGGATAAGCTTTGGTTATAATTGCGCCTCTAGGTCTTTGAGGTTTTTCTTTGTGGCAGATACCATTTGCTTGTCGTTTCTATCATCATTGCCATCCATGTCTGCACCTTTGGGGTCACCACTGCTTGTCTGGAGCTGCTTGCTAGCTCTAACGTGGACTCGTCTTGTGTCATCTTTCCTTAGCTTGCCCTCTGATTTGTTGTGTTTATATACTTCCAGCCCGGTGTCTTCCGTTTGCTTATTTCTCTTTAGGTTTGCACATTGTCACTAAGTTTTCAAGTTGATTTCTCCTCAGAGCATAGCCAAAATATTGCATCTACTTCTAAATTTCTACAATTCTACTTCTGTTTGCGTCAGCATTCGAAGCTTGATATGGTCAACATCTTGCAATGAAATATTTTGTTAGACCTATATTTTTGGGGTTTAACTGTACAAGGTGTACCTGATAAAAGACAGGTGGCTGGTAGTAGGGACTGATATTTCCAAGCACTTACTGTTCAGACTAGTTAAGAACTCACTGGGAACCCAAGGAATAGTTATTATAAGAAATTCCTCATATCCCATTAAGATTTCAAGCAAGAAAAATTGCCAGCAATAAACGAATTGTTCTTCACAACAGGAATTCACCACATCCAAGATAGCCTTGAGCGGTCTGCACTGTACAGTGAAATAGTATCCAGTGACCTTTTTATCCTTTGGTTGTTGATGATGTTGTCCTGGTAATAGATTATGTCATCAGGGAGTGAAAATGTAGCCTACAGAGTAATATAATATGTGGGGCACCAGTGTATAGCTCAAGCGTGTTGTTCTGTTTGTGAGCCATGTAGAATATGCAGCATCAAATTGCAATCAGTAGAGAGACATCAACACCAAAACCTCACATCATGTAAAAGTTAATATGCTCTGTTTCATTGTCTTGCTGATTTGAAGCATACACCAGCAGTTATGACTATCAAATCTTTTATGTCATTTGATATTTGTGTACAATTAAATTAGTTTTGTTTATATTATTAGCTGTGGCCCAGTTGTAAGTTTTCTACCTATATATTTTTCAGTCTTGCTCAGCCTTAGTTGTCTGGTATTTTCTCACATGTTTCTCTGGTTTTGTCATCTTCTGTTGATATGCCTTGGACATTTTATATGGTTTTTTTTTAATGTTTTCTTCTCAAAAGCCTCATCTCCTCTATTCAACCCTGGAATGTAAATGAATATAGTTTTCTTTTCTGTTTGGTATAATTGCACAATTGTCTAGCTTCTTATGCTTTTTATGCTACTGACAAATATTTATATGTATAGATTGTGTAAATTTGATAACTTAATTCGCCAGAAGAAAGATGAGATTGTCAGATACTTTTGTTGTTATTGCAGAGATGGAAGTGTTTATGGTTGGGACACCTCAGGGAACCTCATGTTCTGTTACAAGCAAGTGCATGGAAGTGATACCCAGTGTGTGGACTTCACAGATTCTGTCATTATTACAGGCTCCAGAGATGCAACATGTAAAGTAAGACTCCTGTGGTGTCAGTGTTTGCAGCTTAGTGTGTTTTTGTCATTTCATTAGTGTGTGGAAATGATTCTTGGACAAACAGCCAGCTGGTTCCTCTGGGGGGGGGGGGGGGGGGGGGGGGGGGGGGGGGGGGGGGGGGGGGGGGGGGGGGGGGTTAGACATACTGTCTCCCAAGCATGTCAGAAAAGCAACTAATTATGATTTTGCTGAAATCAGATGGCTTAGGCCAAAAGATGCATGCAGATATTTCAGCCTAGCTGTAAACCGCAACGTTCCAGCTACCCTTTAAGGGTTAAAGAAGAAGACACTAATTTGTTTCGGTTATCTTATTATTTAGAAATTCTGTTTGTGTTCGTGTAGGTTATTTAAGTCCCACTGTGGAAGAAACAACAGAATAAACCGTCTGCCTCACTAACAAAGCTTGTCATAAAAGTAAACTAATTAGACACATTTCCTGAGAGGAACCAACAAATTATATACATATAAGCCAGATCTGTTAACTGGATGTGCGCACAAAACTATGGAACAAGGCTGAACTCCAGAATGAACAACCAGAACTTTCCACTTGAGTTTACAGCCGGTAATCGCTAAAAATGAGTTGTTGTTTTTTTTGTTTTTTTCTGTCAGTGACAGGAAAATTATGAACATTATATTAGTTTTTTACCTCATACACCCTAGCTTTGTTTGTGCATGTATTTTTCTTATTTTCAGTTGTATTATTTCCTCCCTCTGGGGATTTATTGGTTTGTACCCTGTTGAATCTCAGATGCAACCTGTGGAGAAAAAAACATTTATCTGTCTAGGTCTAATCCAAGGTCATTCCAATTCCACTAGATCGGGCAGTACCTCACTTTTCAGTTTCTGCTGGATTTATCTTCCAGTCTGCAACTGTACTTTTAAAATTCACCATTATCCCAGAGTCTGGTCACTTTATGACGTGTAGTTTCTTCTCCTTAGTCTTTTTCTTTATCACCCATTTCATAATCTTTAATTTAACAAAACAATGAAGCACACCAAAGAACAGTGTGATAAAGTAAGCAGGAACAGTGCGAAATACCTTTGCTACTTCACACTGTTGAAATCCGATATACAACTGACGAAATGAAGATAGTTATTTAGCAGGATGCGGGCAGATGCCCACTTTGATGTCTCAGCTTGTGTTATGCACACATGATAAATGGTTGCAGCAACTTTGCGAAGTATATTATTCCTTATCTCTTTACCAAGAATTTTTATTAAAAACTAGACCAGGTAATACAGAGGCCAGATAATTGAGGTTGTGCTGTACTAAATATTGCCCATTATGTTAACTTTCATATGTCGTCCGACTTTTCTGTTTACACTGTCTATAATATCACCCGTGGTGCTGGGGTTCAAATTTGTACAGGGTAGAATTTACTCAGAACATTATCTTGCCTCCCCGGTGGACCCGCCTGTGCCTCCCAGGTGGACCCGACTGTGCCTCCTAGGTGGACCCGCCTGTGCCTCCCAAGTGGACCTGCCTGTGTCTCCCAGGTGGACCCACCTGTCTCCCAGGTGGACCCACCTGTCTCCCAGGTGGACCCACCTGTCTCTCCCGGGT
Organism: Candidula unifasciata; assembly: GCA_905116865.2. Taxonomy (NCBI): domain Eukaryota; kingdom Metazoa; phylum Mollusca; class Gastropoda; order Stylommatophora; family Geomitridae; genus Candidula; species Candidula unifasciata. The sequence continues at coordinate 617,909 of CAJHNH020001469.1, forward strand.
AGACCTGCCTGTGCCTCCCAGGTGGACCCACCTGTGCCTCCCAAGTGGACCCGCCTATGTCTCCCAAGTGGACCTGCCTGTGCCTCCCAGGTGGACCCGCCTATGCCTCCCAGGTGGACCCGGCTGAAGTGTGTACCATGTAACATACTGGGAGTAAATGCAGCTAGCAAGATGTTGACCAGACCACCCCTTGATGCTGATTGGTCTGTAGATATATAGGAGTCTAGCATCATGTGCCTGATACTGCCGAGAAAAGGGTCCTTTACTTTTACAATGCTTCATATAGTTTTTCTACCTTATTCTTGTTTGTTTATGGAATTAAGTGTTGTTCCACTGATGTTTTTATAGATTTTACCAGTAGAAGCTCCATCTGATGGTAGTGATGTAATACTGCAGTCTTTTGATGCTGGGGAAAGAGTCTGGTCGCTGAAGATTTCTCCTTGTGAAAGGTTTGTTTACCTCAGATCTCAGTGGATTTAAATCTGTGCTCATTGTTTGTATATCATTTATTTCTATACATCAATATTTTTTACAACTCTTTTTTCATCCTAGTCTTTATCTTCTTCTCTTCTTCTTCTATTTTTCCTTTGCTACTTCCTTTTCTTCTTCTATTATTATTCATTCTCTTCTTCTTCTTTTCCTTCTTTTGCTACTGCTTCTTCTTCTTCTTCTGTTCTACTACTCCTCCGTCTTCTTCTGTTCCTCCTTATTCTGCATCGGCTACTGCTTCTGACACTGAAGACACCCATTACTCCTGGGAGTCATAAAAAGCACCATCGGAGTAGTCATTAGGCAACAAAGCCAGTCCAAAAGTTCATTATTTTGATTATTTCTCTTATTATAAGAAGTTCGAAGTGCACAACCCACTCAGATTATCTCTCTTATATAAAGTTAGCAGAACCGCAGAACCCCACCCATTTTGATTACGTGTTATGATTTGAAGTTAGCTGTACACCTTGAACTCTTATTTTTTATTATATCTGTTATGATATGAAATTAGCAGTGAATCACCCACTTTGACTATCTATATTATGATTGAAGTTTACAGTGCATCACCCACTTTGATTATCTCTGTTGCCCGGCTCGCTAGCGCAGTTGCCTAAAACCGGGTGATGAATTCCTTGTGGTCCGGGTTCATGCCCGGAGGTAGGCAGAAAAGCCACATTTCTCCCAGATTTAGAGTATCTATCATGGAGTCGAGGCCGAAGGGTTGCAATATCCATAGTACCGAGCCAGCAGGGTTTACAACTCATGGTTTTTGGATGCTGTTGCGTTTTGATTTGGGAGAGTGTAATAGTGTGTGAAGGGACAGAGTGGTATGATAGTACTTTCCGGGAGTTTAAGGGAATGTAAGTGTCAGTATTGGCCTGAGTAGTGAGCTGTAGCCAGAGAGCTAAAGCACTGGGAAGTGCAAGTGTAGTACACACCCAGCACAAAGAGAGAGACCAAGTCAGAGTCAGTATCTCTCGAGTGAGGCAGACAGAGTACCGTGCAACTATCAGGCATCGAGGTCTGAGTAAGGGTTGTGATTGTGGTACTGGTCGATGTTATAGTCCCACTGGCGAAGTGAGTCCAAGGGGACTGGATGCTCCGATAGTGACTGTTCTGGGTGACGGCGCAAGGAGACGTAGGGTCACAAGTTGAGAGAGAGGACTATATGGACTAAGTTCGAATGCCAGTTAGGATCAATGTCTACGTCTCTGCAGTTTTGTTGATGTGAGGGCTTGTATATACCCTCTTGTGTTCTGTCAAATAAATCCAGTGTATGACGGAACTACTGTTGTCGAGTCCTGCTTCGAGAGTGTGGGAGCGGAAGTTATATCTGTAGACACTTGGAAGTGTGCTGATTAGTGTGTAACTCAGCACACAACAATTAGGGGCAAGAGCCATTGAACGAGGGTCCTCCTGCACTCACAACAGTCTCAACCTCTGAGCCAGTCAACAGTTGGGAGCCAGAGCCACTGAACTAGGGACCTCCCACACTCACAAAAGTTCGAATAGTTTGAGGGACCTCTGATCCTCAACAGTCTGAACCACACATTTGTGTGCTATCTGAGTTCCCTTGCCCTTTCTCCAAAGCACACAGCAAGTCAGCCTGTCGAAGGACTCCTATGACCAACAGGACTTCTAACACAAGTCCCCTTTAGCACTCAACAGATACTTTTTTTTAAATTGTCTCTGTTATGAAGTTAACAGCGCACAACAAATTTATGTCATCTTTTTGTATCAGACGTTTGCTGCAGATGTGTAAATCTAAAAGAGATGTCAATCTTTCAGTTTTTTTGCAGCTGGGCTAGCAGGTTGTCAGGATGACCCTCCAATTGTTTTATGGGACATAGGCAGGTAGGTTTTGATACTTGTTGGCTATCTGTGATGTTTTTCATCGTCATCATCCCATAACACTACTTGTTGTTGAATCGCCAGTTGCTGTTAACTATCTGATCATCTCCCTCCACCTTTGAGGGTCAGATGCAATGGTCTTTGTGGTTGCATGCCTAAGGTCTATTCAGTCAGCCATGTTCTGTCTGCCTTTTCACCTCTTCCCCTCTACAGAGCCCTATAGTTGTTTTTTTGTTCTGTTTTTGGTTAGGCCATTACATCTTATTACATTTCTGTACTATTGCATCTGTGATTTAACAGCTGACAAATAAATTGTAAATATGCACACCCATTTACACCCATTATATATTATTATGGTAATGTGCGATGAAGATGATCTGTGACATGAACTATGAACCTGTTTACACTAACTGCTAGCATACAGGACATCCTGTAGCAGGGCTATTCAACTGGGAGCACGTAGAGGCCTAGCAGGATCATTGCCAGCATTATTAAGGTAGTGATATTTTTGTGCTGGGGCTCAGGCCTTTAGTCCAGGATGTTGCAAGTTTTCAACATTTTGACACCTGCATAATTTAGCTGAATAGCCGTGCCCTATGACAAGTGTTTGGCCTCCTGTGAAGGTGCTGGATGCAGCCAAGCAAATAGTTGCTGGTCATGGTCTCAAGTTCTGTGGTAGGAAGGCGATCACATTACAGAGATCGCCAGGTTGGTTCCAGAGCCCCATCTGAAGGGAAAAAAAGAATAGACTCGCTGCCTTCCTAGCAAGCATGTCTTAGGAGGCGACTAATTAGGGATGTTTTCTTCAGAGTGCACCTGCCTGAGAAGCGATGAACCAATGCACACGAATAGGCAAGTTTTGTAAAACAGATTTGCACGCAAAACTAAAGTTTTGGAACAAAGCTAAACTTTCTGCCGGAGTTTACAGCTGATGAACTCTAAGAAGATGAAGGCATTATGGTGACAATGGCTGTGATCATCCAACCACTGTGATCACTGCCTAAAAGGAAAGCAATGGCAAACTGCCTTCTTCAAGACTCCAAGAACCTTCTTCAAGAATGATCATAATTTCACCCTGATCCATGATTGTCTGAGATGGTGAAACATGACAGTCTACACTTAGCGATATGGCACTCCCATTAGCACTCCGTCCCCATCTTCAGCAGCAAACAAAGAGTTCCAGTTCCAATGGCCCCATTAACTGTCTGATTGTATATTCATCTCACCTTTTCCTTGAGTGTTGAGCATCGGCCAGATCTCCTGGTAACTCCTTGCCGCGCCATTCTACTCAGACCGTAATGATCTATTTGCGCTTCCACGCTGTTCACTCGCTGCCAGAGGGTTCTTACATCTAGTTTGTCATACATCAGTTCACCACCAAGTGGTGTAGAACTGGCCAGTGTATCTGCCTGCTCATTTCCCAACACACTGGCTTGATCTCGAGAGACTATTCTAAGAATGTTAACTACCTGAGACCTTTGAAGTGATGCTTGCCACTCTGCACGATGAGGAAGATAATGGTACACACACAAACAGACGTGCATAAAATGACAGCAGGTCACTGATGCCATAAAACCCTTTGTTGGTTTTTTTTTCTCCACTGGACTGCTTTATGGTACTTTCTCAAGAAATGTGTGCCGTGTATAGCAAGGGGGCATTAGAACAGTCACTGGCCAAACCGAAAACTCATAATAGTGCATGCAGTGCAGAAAGAGTTAACTGTAAAACAGAATTCGATCTAGGTGTGTATTTTTCCCCCTGTGCTGCATAAAGATAAAGAGCTGCCTAATTAACTGTTTTAACCGTTACATCCTCTTCAGCTATCTAATGCAAGAGTAAATTACTCGAACAAAATTAGTAATATTATTACCATTTGAATTATAATTGTATCCTGTCATATTTAAATACTTTGTACACAATAGTAAATATGCAGTGAGAGGTCAAATTTTTCATTGGTAATGTGGCCACAATTGTTGTAAAATTCTGCACAGTTACACTTGTTGGTCCTGTGACGCAGATAGTTCAGCGTCCTGGTTGGTTACAAACCCCGGCGAATCCTGTATGTCGGCTTCACTGCATTTGCCAGTACTAACAAGCCTAGTTAACTGCATTTGTTGCGTCTGCACTTGCAATGTTTAAGATAGGCAGATATGGTTACCTTCACTAAATATAACAAGCATGAGGGGAGAAGGCGGCTTTTGTTTGGGGATAAGGCTTTTTCAATTGATAATTTTTCTTAGAGGTCACATATTGGTGTCACGACATGTGTCACCATTTAATATTCTTTAGACCCGACGAATGTATTCCATTTTATTCTCCCCTTCATTTGTGTTTATTGATTATGGTTGGGGGTCGCCACAACATGGAGAACCGTATTTAAACATCTTGGTAGTAGGAAGTTTGAGAAGTCACGTTCAAATTATTAGTGACCTGTGTAAAATGATTGTTTTACTGTATTTTTAACTAATTCCAAAGTTTATTACTTTTTCTAAGAAGGTTTCTGTGGCGGAGGGTTGAGCAACAAAATTATTATTTTATTTATTCATGAACAAAATTACTGAATGTTCACAGCCGAAGTGGCATGTTAATTCACATTTTATCCTCTGCGCCAGTGGAGAATGTGTGGGGCAGTTGAGTGTGAACCATCGACGTGGAGCTGGAGTTTTAGATCTGCGGTTTGAGTCTCCACATGAACTGCTGACATGTGGCTACGATACGTTTATCAGGTTGTGGGATCTACGCACACAAAGATGGTATGTTTGTTTGTTTTGCCCCGATTGCTTGCCTTTCCTGATTATGAATTAACAAATGTCAGTTGACTTATTTTCCTTACTTCAGCTTACAGATCATGTTCTTGAATTCCCGCATTACTATAGCTTAGCCACTGGTGTTTTAGAAAAGCATCGAGATGCTCAACTGCTGGCCCAAAAGTCTATAGTTTAAATCTCTGTATTAAGGAAGGTATTTTCAAAAATTAAATTTAGCTGCCAAATAAACCCAGCTAAAATGGGTACTGGGTAAAGTGCTGGGAGAGTTGGGCAGGAAATTGCCACCATGATGTTGACCACTTTAGCTATCGAGTACTCATTAGTCTGTAAAAGAAAAAAAAAGAAAAATACCTATCACTACATGCCCAATGTGCCAATGCATGGAAAAAGGGTCTTAAAAACTTTTTAGTAGTTTAGCCCCCTGGCTTATCTTATCATTTGTCTTTATAGTTTTTTTTTTTAAATTGCTTTAGTTTTTTCCTCTCAGCCCTGCATAGTACCTGGTACCTTGCAATTTTGTTTCTTTTTTTATTCCTAATTTGTGTGTGTGTGATACACTTGAGATGTTATGACATAGTTATCAGTACAACCTGCCTTATGTTCTGTTTCTCATCTTTTGGGGCTTATTGAATTTATGTTAAGTAATATCATGTTTTTTAAAGTAGGTTGTGTATCCTTTACAGGGCGTTGCAGAACCAACCCCAGCTTTGTTGGGCTGCTTGGTTTTACCAGGCAGTTTGACACTGTAGTTTGCTGTTGCTTACTGAACGGTCGGCTCTTGATACAATTGTCAGTATAAAGTAGTCTGCTGCCAGATTTGCCTGCATCTGAATCAAACCAGATATTGATTTTTTAATGCCTATACCACAACCGCCGACTAGGGTATTATACAATGTTTTTGTTTTAAATCAAGCAGTCACTGTTTGGAAATGAGTTGATCAACTAAAAAATGTTTATCATCAGTGTTAATCAGTGGGAAGAGCCACACGACTCTGCACTGTACTGCCTGGAATCTGATGGAAACAATGCCATCCTGGTGGGCACAGCACGGCACGGGATGGTGCGTCTCTGGGACAAAAGGAAAACGGAACCAGTGCAGGTATCAGTTTGTGTCTGTCTATATGGAATCTTTTTCTGTTTTCAAGAACTGAAAGAAGAAAAATAGCAGTACAGATATCAGTTACTAACTGTGTCTTGAATCTTTTTCTGTTTCTTATGATAGGGAGCTTCATGGTCTCGTGGCATGGTGTCTGCCTCAAGTGCTAGAGGTTCTGGGTTCAATCCCCAGTAAGGGCTTTTTTTCACGTGGACTTGGACTTCCGGTAATTTCCCCCCGGACTCTGGGTAGTGAGATCAGACGCCTGTGTTCATTGTTGCGCACACACACAATTCCTTGGCAGTTAATAATCGAAAAGAGTAGCCTAACGGCGCTGCCTGGGCAGAATTTTGAGTTAAAATCTACCCAAAGTATTTTAGGATCCTCACCGGTGCTACAGAGCCTGTGCACTGTGCTGAGCTTCTTCGGACTTGGACTTGAGTTAGAAGAAGAACGGAGCACTTATGGGTTAATACCCATGTTCCATGATGTTGATCCATTGTTCTAATGACTGAAAGAAGAAAAACAGAACCAGGATAGGCATCTGTGTTGGTCTATCTTGAATCTATTTCTGTTTCCAAGGACTGACAAAAGAAAAACAGAACCAGCACAGGTATCAGTTTGTGTGTGTCTGTCTTGAGTCTTTTTCTAATTCCAAGAACTAACAACAAATTACAGGTATCAGTTTGTGTCTGTCTGTCTTGAGTCTTTTTCTAATTCCAAGAACTAACAACAAATTACAGGTATCAGTTTGTGTCTGTCTTGAGTCTTTTTCTAATTCCAAGAACTAACAACAAATTACAGGTATCAGTTTGTGTCTGTCTGTCTTGAGTCTTTTTCTAATTCCAAGAACTAACAACAAATTACAGGTATCAGTTTGTGTCTGTCTGTAATGATTCTTTTTATAATTCCAAGAACTAACAACAAATTACAGGTATCAGTTTGTCTTAAGTCTTTTTTTTTAAATTCCAAGGACTGAAGACAAAATAAAAACAACAAAATACAGGTGTCAGTGTGTGTCTGTCTTGAGTTTATTTCTAATTCCAAGGACGGATGTGTCTGTCTTGAGTCTTTTTTTAAATAATTGCAAGGACTGAAAGACAACAACAAAATACAGGTATCGTAGGCCGCCGCCAACCCCCCCCCCCCCCCCCCCCCCCCCCCCCCCCCCCCCCCCCCCCCCCCCCCCCCCCCCCCCCCCCCCCCCCCCACCCACCCAATCCAATACAGGTATCAGTTTGTCTTGAATTTTTTGTCTAATTTCAAGGACTGAGAAAAGAAAAAACAGAATCAGTGCTTGTGTCAGATTGTGTCTGTCTTGTGTCTTTTTCTAATTCCAAGGCTGTTTTAGCAGTTTTACTCATTAAATTGCAAACATTTTGAATGTCAAAATTATTATCCGTTAGTGGCGCGGTGATTTCGGTCACAGGCATGAGGGGAAGTTAAGTCTGATGTGATGTGTATAAGGAGATATTCCGTACCCCACTCGGGCGCCAGTACTTCACTGTTCTGGTTTTACGGAACCTCATGCAAGACTCCTGTTGCACGTCCCCGTCGTGCGCCACGGATAATGTCACAAATGAGCATTAACAGAGTTGGCAGGGGATCTCGGAGCTGGCGGCCCCCAGAGGTGTAGAGTCCTTTCTGGCTCTCACCAGCCCGCCCCCAAACGCATGGGTGAAAAGTAACAAAACTCAAGGACTGCTTGCTAAATGTACCATCAAATGACAACTCTTGGTTAAAATTCTGGAGCGAATGAAAAACTGTGCTGCTGAGACTCAACCCTGACCGAGAGATTTACCCGCAGCCAAGACGAGTAACATCTCTTGTGGGCGAATTCTCGCAGCAAGATCCCACCTACGTACATCCTCTGTCAATCCTCAGCGTCGACGTCACCGCACTGAGGTACACCATGGCAGCAACTATTCATATGCTGGCTTGAAAACAATGTCCGACAAAGTTACACCCCACGGCACACATGCAAGCTCAAAGTCCGACGATCATAACTCGTACCGATTAGGAAAAGTCTGAATGTCCGTATCCACTGGTCCAACTCGCCCGAGTGTTGGGACCAAACAGGTGAAGCCACGCCTGACGCATTTTGCTTCCCCATTCTGTCGTGCTAAGGGCACAGCTGAAACAACGTTAAAGGTGTCTAACGTAAGATGAAAAAGAATGTACCTATTTGTGTGGCCACAAACGTCCTAGACCTGCGGGCTGCTCCCCGCTGATCTCCGGAGAGCGCAGCCTTGTAGCGCGGGAAGCTCAATACACGGTTGTGAGGTTAAGCAGTCATGAGCAGGACGTGACGATTCCTTGGGTGAGCCCAGAACCAGAGCATCATGTGTCGGCTCTGCATTTATGGAAGCCTCCTTGGATGGCGGGGAATGCCCATGATCTGCCCCTGCCTTCCCTTGAGGGCTGAAAACTCTACATAGAGCTGCCTTAGGGACGACATGCCGGGGGCCACACTTGTTAAAAGTCAAAGAGGACACCACACAAATAAGGCAACATCTCGACCCACACAAAACAATGGCCACAGTCAACCTAGAAATAGGCTTGACGTCTTCCTCCGAAGTCGGAGTACATCTGCCTGAGAGGCGGGGAACGAGTACTGCAAACAAATAAGCCAGTAAAACAGATGTACACGCAAAACTCAGGTCAAGGTAAAAGCCAAAAGTCCATTTTGGACGAACAACCGTGACTTACCGCCGGAATTCACAGCCGGTGAACAAGAAGAAGAAGAAGATTATCCGTTAATTAGCTGAGCAATTTTTTTTTTTAAATACTATATTTATAGTACTGTACATCACTGGAAATGTTGACATTGTAGTCATTTGATTGTGTTTTTGTCGGAAAGCCCTTAACTTGAGATGTCCACAATATTTTTCTGTATTTATCATTTCTGGATCTTATATTTTCTTTATCTGCATAGTTATAGCTTATTGGTCTTATCTGATTTTGTTATCGATTGTATGTTATCAAGCAGATGCATGCAGATTTTTTGTGTGGTTTTTTTCCCCTTTTAGGCTTACTACAGCAACAGCAGAACTAGCCCTGTGTACTCTCTGGCCATGGATTATCGGCACCTCTATCTGGCACTAGATGTTGGACTGAATGTGATGGATTTCTCCTGTGGAAAGACAGACAAGGCCACAGCTGCCTCAGGCCTCCGTGATGCAACTAAGCAAGACAGCAGTCACCTCAGACATACTTTCAAAAAATAAACATTCGATGCTGTGAACTGTGAATCCAACACACGCTGTAAACTTGTATATTACCATGGTTTGCTTTGAAATATTAAAATATGTATTCTCTTCAATATAATGCTTGTGGCAGTTGTTACATTTCATTAATAAATCAGAGGGAAAGTTATACTGCAGCCTAGCTCTAAACAACCATTACAAAGTGCCAACTGCTGTTTTAAGGTGAACACAGAGTAGACAAATGGAATGTTGCCATTCCATGCATAAATAATGGCAAGAACAGAAAACATTCATAAATTGTATTTTAAAAGTGGACAGCAACATTTCAGTAATGAATGATGCTATCTATAGTCACAAATCGGAACGTAAAGGACCCCTTTACGCACCTTCAGGTGGATTTGGCATACGGAGCTAGACCTAAATTTTTTAGACTTGCTGCATTACGCTAGCCAACAAATCAGAAAGAAACAAACAAGCAAACAAAAGCTCTGATCTCATTCTATGATGTAAATCACCAACTTTCCTATGAAAGCATGGTTCAAACAGCATAAGGACTTTTCATGCTGAACCTTTCTCTCATTGATCAGCTTGGACTCAGCACAGTGCATTTATCTATAGGCTTTTTTCAGTCAATATGTGAATGCACTGTGCTGAATCATGACAATCTGGGGTAGCTACTGCATCAGAGGACTGACATGCATGAGAATATCCAATATGTATGTGCAGAAACTGACTGTGATAGTATAGCTTCCTAATATGCATCTGTACAGATGTAGGGATGCCCAATGAGCAGTAACATTGATTGTAATAGCATAGATTCTTCCTTAAATGCATCTGCACAAAAGGGAAGTTTCAGTACTCATCCTGTACAACTCACTAGTTTTTCTGCTTGGAAAATGGAAATGTTGATCTGCAACAGTACGGACACAGTTTAATCAGGGAATGGACTGATGGTTTCTGGAAGCTGATAAGGGAATGGACTGATGGTTTCTGAAAGCTGATCAGGGAATAGACAAATAGTTTCTTGAAGCTAAGAGTTTTTGGAATCTGATCTGGGAATAGATAAATAGTTTCTGGAAGCCGATCTAGGAATGGACTTATGGCTTCTGGAAGCTGATAAGGGAATGGACTGATAGTTTCTGGAAGCTGATAAGGGAATGGACTGATAGTTTCTGGAAGCTGATCAGGGAATAGACAAATAATTTTTGGATGGAAGCTGACTAAGAGTTTTTGGAAGCTGATCTGGGAATAGATAAATAGTTTCTGGAAGCCGATCTGGGAATGGACTGATGGTTTCTGGAAGCTAAGGGAATGGACTAATAGTTTCTGGAAGCTGACTAAGAGTTTCTGGAAGCTGATCAGGGAATAGACTAATAATTTCTGGAGGATGACTAAGAGTTTTTGGAAGCTGATCTGGGAATAGATAAATAGTTTCTGGAAGCCGACCTGGGAATGGACTGATGGTTTCTGGAAGCTGATAGGGGAATGGACTGGTGGTTTTTGGAAGCTGATCTGGGAATAGACAAATAGTTTCTGGAAGCCGATCTAGGAATGGAGTGATGGTTTCTGAAAGCTGATAAGGGAATGGACTGATAGTTTCTGGCAGCTAAGAGTTTTTAGAAGCTGAACAGGTAATGGACTGAAATAGTTTTTGGAAGTTAGCTGAGGAATAAACTGACATAATTTCAGGAATCTGACTGCCTATTCTGTGATAATCAAGGAAGAATTTGGTGACTCTCATAGATTTAACAAGTGTAATGGAAATGGACATTCTTATTTTAATCATGGAATACACTGACCAACCAAAGGAAACTGTATGGTTGCTGAGAAAAAAGTGACAGACTGACTTCACTGAACCAAATTTTACCACATCCAGCTCAGTCTCTCTCTCTCTCCCTCTCTATCTCTTATACAAAGCACGAGCTCTATAGATACAGACCTGACCACTTGGAATTAAAACTGCAATCAAGAACCAAATTATGAAGTCCTGAAATAAACCTATGACCTCAAGAGTGCTAGGTGCCCTTGAACTCTCCCCCCTTTTTTTTAGCATTTTTAAAATTAACAAAATTTAGTGACCGAACATTAAGTTTGAAAAGTTCATAGATAGCTAGACAAACAAAGCGGTGTCAACAGCTGACAATATCTGTCCTATATTCATATCAAAATAATTTCTCACAGAAAAATGACATTTAAAAAAACATTCTTACCAATAACTTATCAAATTCTTAACTATAACACATTGAGTGTATCTCAAGATTTTATTACATATCAAGTTAACAACAGATGATTACTTGCATATACAGTAAACAAAATTATGGCAACATGAAGATGGTATGGCATTTTAACAATTCAGTAAGCAAAATAACTTGGCATGATCTATAAATTCAGTAAGCAAAATACTTGGCAAGATCTATACCAGGCCTTTTTAACTGGCGGCCCGTTGATCACTGCCAGCTGTATTGCAATAATGATCCTCCTATGTTGGGGCTCGGGCAAATGGCCGGTGATGATCAGTTTTTAAAATTGTGGCCCCTCAGTAAACAAAACAATGGCAAGGTGAAGTGGTTCATTTATTAATTCTGTAAACAAATTTAGAAATAAGCATGATATATGGATGTTCTTTGTTTCACAATGTCTACTAATGAATTCTTTCAAAACCTTTTAAATTCGGAATAAAATATCAGTCACTAATTTGGTTTAAAATTATGTGAAAATAGTTTTAAAGTGACTGATAATACAAAACTATTTACATTTGTGTTTCGTTTCATGAATTGAATGTGCAGTAAAATCGTTCTAAACAACAGTTGAAAAGCTGGTTGCCGTAAAACTGCAACTGTTCACTGGTAATGAACTTTAAATATTTCTAGGCATCATACAGATTTCAGTTCTTGCAGATGCAACAGCTCTTACAGATTCAGAAACCAGCTTTAAACTCTTACAGATATAACAATCAGCTTGAATAATTAACAAATGCAACAATCAGCCTTTATCTCTTACAGACAACAATTCACGTTCAGCTCTAACATAAACCAACTTTGAGCTCTTAAAGATGCAACAACTAACTTTTAGCTCTTACAAAAAAAAATAACTTTCAGCATCTGCAAATACAATAAGCAGGATTGCAGCACCTATGGACATTACAACCAACTTACAGATACAACATCCAGCTTTTAGCTCTTAGAGTCACTGCAATCAGCTGTCAGTAATTTTCAATGCAACAGCCAGTTTTTAGCTTTTACATCCATGATACCATGTGTACAATAATTAGAACTGCAGATGGCATGAGGTGATGTGAGCATATTTACATACATGCAATAACACAGGTCAACATTCATGCACATAAATAGAGGGATCCCTCAAACATGTTATTTATGATAAATATAAATACAGAACAATTCAGAAAACACATTTATACAAGAATGAGGGCAAAAATCAAAGGTTTTTGTAGATATATCTGTTCTATCATCATTTTGTAAGAGACCAAATATAAACGCACATTTTAATGAAATGTATGTAATCCTCACCACCTCACTGAGCATGGCCACTCTGTTTTGGTAACATCTACTTACTTTTGTCATTAAACACAATGGAAAATAAAATTTTTATTCTTCAGATAAATTTTATACCGTGCTATGATAAGTTTAGATTACTTTTGTCATTAAACACCTCGGAAAATAAAATTTCAATTCTTCAGATAAATCTTATACCATGCTATAAGTTTAGATTACTTTTGTCATTAAAGTCACACATTTGGGTTCACACAGGTTATAATAACAGTTACTTAAGGAATAAAGTGTTTAGAAAAAAAAAAGCACTTTGTGTCAGGAGTAACCAGTAAAGGCATGGTGAGTTGACTGGGATGGGACTGAATGAGTTAAGTTTGTACGGCTAGTGCAGTCGCCACAAACTGTGCAGGGGGGGGGGGGGGGGGGGGGGGTTTTGCTGCTCCTACAAAAGACCTAAGGATCTCAGCAACACCTGCATTCATGGTGCAAAGGATGAGATAAAATTAAACAAAGCATTTCAGAGAAGAAGCAAATGGCTTAACCAATTCAGAGGTTCCTCCTCCCCCCCCCCCCCTCTCCCCACCTTCTTTCTCTTCAAGTGCTCTACATACAAATCCATTTAAACTGAAAGGGCACAGAGGTCACTAACAGTTGTCTGTTACAACATATCATTATATCATTTAAACTGAAAGGACACAGAGGTCACTAACAATTGTCTGTTACAACATATCATTTAAACTGAAAGGGCACAGAGGTCACTAACAGTTGTCTGTTACAACATATCATTTAAACTGAAAGGGCGCAGAGGTCACTAACAGTTGTCTGTTACAACATATCATTTAAACTGAAAGGGCACAGTGGTCACTAACAATTTTCTGTTAAAACATATCATTAAAACTGAAAAGGGCACAGAGGTCACTAACAATTGTCTGTTACAACATATCATTTAAACTGAACGGGCACAGAGGTCACTAACAGTTGTCTGTTACAAAATATCATTTAAACTGAAAGGGCACAGCGGTTACTAACAATTGTCTGTTACAACATATCATTTAAACTGAAAGGGCACAGAGGTCACAAACAATTGTCTGTTACAACATATTTAAACTGAAAGGGCACAGAGGTCACTAACAGTTGTCTGTTACAACATATCATTTAAACTGAAAGGGCACAGAGGTCACTAACAGTTGTCTGTTACAACATATCATTTAAACTGAAAGGGCGCAGAGGTCACTAACAGTTGTCTGTTACAAAATATCATTTAAACTGAAAGGGCACAGTGGTCACTAACAATTTTCTGTTAAAACATATCATTAAAACTGAAAAGGGCACAGAGGTCACTAACAATTGTCTGTTACAACATATCATTTAAACTGAAAGGGCACAGAGGTCACTAACAGTTGTCTGTTACAACATATCATTTAAACTGAAAGGGCACAGTGGTCACTAACAATTGTCTGTTACAACATATCATTTAAACTGAAAGGGCACAGTGGTCACTAACAATTGTCTGTTACAACATTCAAACCATTTTTTTTCCTACGCGTGAGGTATCAAGGTCTCAGAAATCATACCGCATACAACATTCACACATTGAAATGAAAGTAAGTCTGCATTCATAAATCATCCCTAAGAACCTCTGCTATAAGTTTCTGAATTGCTGAATAGATAGCAGAAAACACATCACCAGATCCTTCCTGGTGCTCCTCCTGTGCCAGCTTCTGATAATCAGCTAACAGAGCTTGCAGTTTTGGTCGGGTGAGGGAGAATTCCTCCTTACAGGTACTGGCCAAAGCCAGCATTGCTGACACAATTTTCTCCACACTGTCGTGTCCAGATGCAGAGTGAAGTAAAGATGCCGTGAGACCACACCAGCCATTTTTATGTAAGTTTTCTCTCAAGGGAACCCTGAAATAAACAAGTGAAGGTCCTTTTACACGCCAGCGGCACATCAGATACATGAGGCTAGATTTATATTTTCCAATCAATCCTTGACGGGTGATGCAAAGTAAACAAGAATGCTGTCTTAAACATGACAAGGACATCCGTGACTTCAAATGATAGCAACTGTATTCCTCTGCTTCTTGTTTTTAGTGTTCACTGGCTATAAACTCAAGTGGAAAGTTTAGGTTGTTTATCCACTTCTGGAAAGTGCCCTGTTTTAGAACTTGAATTTTACAACTCTGGTGTTTTTGTGTTTTTTAAATGCAGACTGTTGGTTCCTCACCTCGCTGGCAGATGAACACCAACTTTAAAGGAAGCACCCTTAACTAGTCACCTTTTACGACATGCTTGTTACTGGGAGTAGGGTCTATTCCTTTTCCTCACAAAATGGAGCCTCAGAACTCACAAGGGAAGCAATTGCAGTAAAAAGCATAGTAAAATAAGTAACCTCCTTACTCATTAACACTTATAAAGGTACTGACTGGCACTAATAAAATAAGAGTAATGAAGTAGAAGACACATTAGACAACATAAAAATGTAAAGCTACAGAGACCATACCAGGATTCAAACCTGCAACCTAAAACAGGGCTTGCCATGCTGAAACAAGTGTACTTCAAAGAACAACCAACTGGACACTCTTGAAAGATGTCTTCACTCATCAATAAAATTATCAATATGAGCCCACAATCATGGAAAGTTAACAGGATTTGCATCTAGCCACTGAACAGCACCAAAGGTTTCAGAAAATTAAATAAGCTTAGGTCAAATAAACAGACATGGGACTATAATGATGTATCAGGTTTAAAACAGACATGGGACTATAATGATGTATCAGGTTTAAAACAGACATGGGACTATAATGATGTATCAGGTTTAAAACAGACATGGGACTATAATGATGTATCAGGTTTAAAACAGACATGGGACTATAATGATGTATCAGGTTTAAAACAGACATGGGACTATAATGATGTATCAGGTTTAAAACAGACATGGGATTATAATGATGTATCGGGTTTAAAACAAACATGTAAAGAAGTACCAGGTCTAGCTGGTTTCACTCCTTAACTCTTCTGGTCCAAAGTAGGAGACAAAGTGGAATTAACTCTTTTCCTCGAATCTTAACCATCACTTAATTCTTCTTTCTTTCTGCATTTCAGGAAAATAAAGTTTGTTTGTACATCGTGTTCGCCCTTAAAATGGCATATAGCACACTGTATTGTGGTTTACAGCTAGGCTGCGATACCTGCACATGTCGGACCAACATTTTAAATTTCAGCTAAAGCTTAATTTGTCGATTTTTACAACAGTCTTGTTTAGAGACAAAGGTTCTATTCTTTTTTTTCCCCAGAAGGGGCCTCAGATCCCACATAGAGAGATGTGACACCTTATGAGACCCAAAGAGTTAATTACAAAGGAATAATTACAAGAAAAATCTAGTCTGTTGAATGTGTTGAGTTGTTGTTGCTAGGAACTGACACCACAGCACTCAGGACTTTCTTACAAGTGCTCCATCCTCATCTTCAGCAGCCAGCGATGAGTTCCAATTCTGTTGGTGCCAGTAGCAGTTTGATTATATGTTATTTTTGTTTTTTCTCTGTGTGCAGTGTCGAGAAATGTTGCACGCTGGGAAAATTTGGGGAGGACAGCAGTGGGTCAAAGTATCAGATAAAAAGCAGACATGTAGGGTTCTAACCACATTTGGCGCAGAGTGGAGGGGTTGGCAGCAGGCAACACAGAATCGGAAATCCAACAATCAATTCATGATAATTCTTGTCCAGGTGATGTGATCATCTATACAGATGGCTCTGTGTTCAGAGGCAGGAAAAGTGTGTGAAGCTTCATTGTGAAAAGAATAGATGACAGTGCAACAAAGTCTAACATAGGATACTACATCTAGTTTGAGAATGGAGGTCGAGGCAGTCACAGCAGCTTTCCACTGACTTGAGCACCAGCCGTACTCACATGCTGTGACTGTAACTGACTCACAAAGCACATTAACAAAGGTGGAGACAGGCATGCTCTGTGCAGAGTGGCAAGCATCGCTTCAGAGGTCCTGGGCAGTTAACGTTCTTTAGATATTTTATCCGGGTGATACAGGAGTGTTGGGAAATAAACAGGCTTGATAACATACAAGAGGCCGACAGATGGCCGGTTCTACACCAAAGGGCAGTGAATTTATGCATGACAAGCCAGATGTAGTAAAGGCCCTTGGGAAGCAAGTGAACAATGCAGAGGCACGAACTGATCATTATAGTCTGAGAATGGTGCCGCAAGGAGTGACCAGGTCAGCACTCTAAATATCCAGTCTCTGAGGGAATCTGGTCAACACTCTAAATATCCAGTCTCTATCTCTTTAAACAAAAACAAACAACAGACACACAAACTTACTCTTTATACTGAAGTGTTCTCTGAGCTTGCACATTATCTTCTAATGTGGCTTGATTGACATTATGGTCCTGTAAAATGTGGAGACACAATAGTTTACAAATATTACCTGATAAAGGCAAAAGAAGAATGAAGTCAAACAGTATTCTGCTAGCAGTTTTTTTAACAAAAGAATAAAAATCAGCTGTTAAAAAAAAAAATATTATTAAACTGCTATTTAAGGCTCTGTTGGCAGTTAATGAGGAAAGATAAATATAAAAACCTAGAAAGACGAGAAGGAAAAAGATAATGATGTGGGGGAGGGGAGGTGTAAGAAAAACAACCAATCAATAAAATATATGAATATTTTATTAACAGACTATTTAAAACGCTGAATATAAAAAATTACCACTAAAAATAATTTTCTGAATATTTTTTCACCATAGTGCAAGGTCACCACAAAGCATGTGAGTGCACAAGGTCAGCCCCATAGCTCATCAGGAAACAGTATAAAAATGAAAGCACAAAACTCTACCATACAAAGAAACAAAAGAAAACTAAACAAAAGCTTACAAAAAGAATAATAAATACTTACATATTCATGCAGCATGTCGGTTAGCAGTGTCACAATTCTGATCTTCAGATTCTCATCCTTGCTCTCCACAAACAGCTGATTCAATGCTGACAAACCTCCCAACTGAAGAAACTTTTTCTGAGCATATGGGAACTGGCGTAGCAGGGTTGACAGAGCAAACAGAGCCCTCTTGCGCACTAAAGCTGAAGAATCAACTGACACCATTTTCAGCAGCTGTTGTAAGACTCCAGTATCTACTGCTGCCACTTGAACTTTGGGATTACTGAGGATACAGAATATATGAGAGAAATAGGCATTTTTAATTTACATATTTGATTTTAATGTAATTTTTTCGTTTTTCTAGGCCTTGTTCTCCTGTGCTAAAAAATGTTTTTAATCTGTTTCTCTGCCTATATTATCTTTAAGAAAACAAAAAAAAATTTTAATATATTTTTCTCTGGTCATTTCTTTCATGTGAGCCGAAAGATTGTTTTTTTTTTTTTTTTTACTGATCCATATATATATATATATATATATATATATATATATATATATATATATATATATATATATATATATATATATATATATATATATATATATATATATATATATATATATATATATATATATATAGCAATGTTGGGAATTAATGGAAGCATTCTGGCTAGATGCTTACCCTCAGGCCCACAGTTCATGGGTTCAAATCTTCATCAAGTTGATTTTTTTTTTAAAGACCCTGACTTCCAGGTCGACCCATCTAAAATGGATTATACAGTCTTGGGAAGTAAAGGTGGCTGGGGTGATACTGAACACAGCATCCACTGAGTGCTGATTGGTCTGAAAAATGGAGAATAACATCATATGCCCAAAGTGCTACTGGTGTAAAATTGGTCCTTTACTATGTACTTTAATATGGTTATGATTTTTTTTAAAGTATCCCTCCAAGCACTGGGAGTCATCGTGGTGTAGCGGCTAGACGCTCGCCTGTGGATCGGAATGTCGTGGGTTTAGGTCTTCACTGTACCCGACTTTTTTTTCTTCAAAAAATGATCTTGGCTCACAGGTCGACCCAGCCTTGAATGGGTACGAGGTGGTGTCCCATAAAGTAAAGGCAGCCAACGTTATGGTGATCTCATCCCCCACAGAGTACCAAATCGTCTATATGCCCTATACACCTGAAGGAGTGAAAAAGGGTCCTTTACTTTACCTTTTCAAGCAGTGGGGGTTTTTCCTTGTTGGGTACCACCTGACCTAGCTAGGAAACTGCCTGTAAGGGGATTTTATTCTAGTACCCACCATCAAACTGGCAGCTGACTGCACATGCTACATCACTATGGCTCTAAACATTCTTTACTCATAGTTCTATTTCATGTGTATGTATTGTTTTACAGGTGCGAGAAGCTATACCCAAGCATTTATCCGTGAATATGAACCAGAGTGTGAAGTTTTCTATATTCTGTATTCCAGTGAAATTACCTCTGTAAAGCTGCTCCCACAGTGTGTGTAGCTGCCTCTCTGATATCCTCCTCTGTGCTGTTCATCAGCCTAATCAGTGTCTTCATACCTCCAAGATCACAAAAAATCTTGGCGTTGTCTATCTGTTGTATCAAAATACATTTTATATTAGATACAGTCATTAGTCTGAAAAAAGGTGTTCTGAAACAAATTTATATTTTTCTTCTTCATTTACCAGGTATTTTTTAAAACATTCCTAACATGGGTCTGTGCAATGAAATAGTAAGCTGTTATCCTCACAGTGTGAAGGTTGTGGCTTTAATTTCATGCTCTTTCAGTTTTTAAGTGGCTGAGATTTACATATTTCTCAAGGATAACTGCTGGAGCTATGGAGTCCGTGATCTGTACAATACTCTTGTAGAAAAATACTGAGCCATGAAGGAATAAAGAAGATCCTCTCATCTTCAAACATTCTAATTAATAATGCTGACACAAACATATTTCGCTAGTTCAGGAGTTTATTTTTCTTCCTCTCAGGACACTGGAGTCAATCTAGGCTAATCAAAAGGAAGATACACACCAAACAAGGAAGATTTTGGAACATACATAAACAAATGCAAAGAAACAATAGACCTACCACCACAGGCTCAATATACAGACGACAAACCAAGAGAAAGAGGAAACATTTCTGGAAGTGCAGGCAGTCACTGCAGCTTTCCGCTGGCTTGAAAACCAGCTACACACAAATGATTTGCTTGTAAGAGATCCATAAAGCATGCTGAGAAGGCATGTTTCGTATACAAGGGGAGGAAACGCTTCACAGGTCATGTGTAGTTAGCTTTGGACATTTTCTCCAGAGCATGAGGATCTCTTGGGAAACAAACAGGCAGACAGACTGATGCATGGCAAGTTAGATGTGGTCAAGCTCCTTGGCAGCAAGTGAATAATGTGGAGGCACAAACTGATCCCTGCAATTTTGAGAGACTGGTATAGCGGAGAGCGCCCAGGGTGTCTGCTCAATACTCTACATTCAGAGGAAAGTACATGGTAATCAATCATGACTGTAAAAGCAAATATTGACAGTGGTTAGGTATACCTGGTGTAGATAATATTCCAAGTCCACAAGCACAAGTTTCAGCCTATCATGTGCAATGTCCTTCTGCTTAAGCTCACTCTCCAGCTCTGTGACAATCTGCCCTTCTGTCTTCATGTTCAAGTTCAATTCTTCCATGATCTTTTTCAACTCCTCCATGCTCCGAAACTTTTGCTTTACTTCCTCCTCATGCTCCTGAAATAAAAGTCCACAAAATTAACTGTCACAAAACTCAAACACTTGTAGTGATCTATAAAGCAGTACTGGAGATGTATCGGTATAGTTGATTGCATGATATGGGTGGATATCTTAGCCAGGAGTACTAGAACAATTACTAATAAACTAGAAATATTCATAAACTGGGGCCTGCGCAGAATAGAGGGAATTTATGATAGAATCACTAATGTTGAGCTTAGGGACAGAACCTAATAAACTGCTCTGCTGTAAATCAAGTGCTGAAGAAAAGATGCTGGCACTGGATAGGACACAAACTGAGAAAATGTGAGAAACAATTTCTCTTTCTTTCTAACTCTTTCTCTTCCTCCCCTACCTCACTCACTCAGTCTCTCTCTCTCACTCCCTTTATCTCTCTTAGCCATCCATACAAACATATATACAGTCACACACACAAATATTTCTTCTTCTTCTATGCCGTGTGGCACTGGTAAACATGTCAATCTGCAGCCTTCTGTCTATTAGATTTTCAATAATTTCTGGCACAGAGGATCTTCCATGCAATTATGTCAAACTGCTCAGCATCTTCTTTCTCAGTCTCCCTCTGCCTCTATTCCCCATTACCTTCCAACCATCATAAGATATTCCAATTTTTTCTTCTCACAAAATACACATAAACAAAACAAACAATCAAAAAAGCAGTAAAGTACCCTTAGAAAAAAACAAAGGCAAACAAAAAGCAGGTATAGAAAACATAATAGCTATGAGCACAAAAACGAGCAGATAAACAAAAAGATATCAGCTAAGTGAACTGACCTTGTCTGGTAATTCAATGTCAGCTTTATATTTAAAGTCTTTTAATGCCCTCTTCAATTCATCTCTTGTATATCTCTTTTTCTCAGTGTTGATTATTCCTGTTTAAAAGTCATCAACACATATCAACAACAAACATACAAAACAAAAAAAGAGCTACAGTCTGTGTTTTATCTGATGCTCCCAGGAGGTAGGTTGTGGAGGGACACTAAGCTAGACGAGACACAACTCATAGTGTAAAGCTTATACCCTACCTCAGTTATTGTTTTGCTTGCAGGCTTTCACAGCAAATGAAATCCAACTTATTTCACTGTACATGGTATAATCAAGAAGATCTAAACACAACATAAACTTGCTAAAGCTCATTAAAGAGGATGGTAAAGACATGCACAAATATTTCAATTTCCTCTCTCTTGTTTGAGCCTTCTCGTCAAAGGCTGTGTTGTATTAAGTTCTTCTTGGTAACGGCTTGACTGTAGTCACTCTATTCAGCATATTTTTGCAGTAAAGGTTTAGCAGTTTCAGGTGCTTGCTTGCATGAACACATTGCTACAAAACTCATTATTAACTTAATATCTATGAAGCTACTGCAAATGTTGAGAATTATCTTTACCTATATGAGAGAATATCCTAGAAAAATGTTTAAAAAAGATTAATGAAGATGTCTTGAAAGAAATTGACTCACGGAGAGAACTGATTGCCCACATCAGGAAACAATCTACATTCTTTGGTCATGTCATGAATAGGAGACAACTGGAGCACATCGTGATGGTAGGAAAGCTCGAGGGAAAAAAAGCAGAGAGAGAAGATGTTGGATAGTCTGTATTCATGGCATATATACATCAATACACTATCTGTCTGTTTATTATATACATAATATTTCTATGGGTTCCCCCCCCCCCCACCCAATGATGTGTAACACAATAGAACCTACAGGTCAAATCTCTTTCCTTTTTGTTCATTGTATTCTATACAAAGCATTATGGTCTGCTGTGTTTGTAAATTGTTGCTGTGTTTGTTATTCGAGCTATGCTCGGTTAACATAAATTTCTGTAACCTACAGTGCCATTTAAATAGCAAAAGACAGGAAACTACATATAACTACCCCTCTCCCCTCCCCCCTTTGCAAAGCTTTATGGCATAAGCTGTAGGTCAAAAGAAGGTCTAATCCCAGAAACATGCTGGTCACATACAAAAATCCCACTGGAGATTGAGCCCAGCTGATAGTCTTGGTAGAATCAGCAAACAGGCATTGAAATAGGAAACAAGGTAACTGAGGAAACAAGGAAGCCCAGAGAAACCCTAGAAGCAATGTTGATAAGTCAGTGTGCTCAGCTGGATTCCAACCACAATATCAAAAGGATGCACAGGACAAAATGGAATGGAGGAATAGACTCAAACCATGTGTGACATAAAATGTCACAACAGCATGACGAGGATAACTGTCTTAGTCAGATGATCAAATGCCTACTTCTGTTTCAGTGTCAGGTACAATAAACTGTCTCTCTGCCACACACACACAACCACCTTTCAACAACACAAATCCAAAGATGGAGTTAAAGAAGTGAATTACCTATCTTCTCCCCAGCATCCCAACGTTCCATATTTTTGCCCTCAGTCTGCTTCATCAGTTTGGCTTCCTTGTCTCCTGTCTGTAAATTCATTCTGACATGAAGTCCTGGGGGGATTTTCTGACCTAAAGTATAAATTAGGCAAGATATTTCAGAAATATAAGTCATCCGCTAGTTTATTAATTATGTCAGGCATTTCTGCTTCTTCTTGTTCACTGCCTGTTAACTCCTGCAGAAAGATTTTGGTTGTTCATTTACCTCTGGCCTTTAGACTTGTTCCAGAACCTGAGTGTTGCATACACATCTGTCTTGCAGATCTGCCTTATTTATATGCAAACCTTTGGTTCCTTGTCTCTCAGGCAGATGCACTTCGATTTCAAAGTCCTTCAGGCAGGTAGGCTTGGTAAGGCTTGGAACTCTGCACTTGCTGTTAAAGATGAGGATGGAGCGCTTATGTCAATGTCCAAATACTATGATGTCGGTTCTTAACTCACAAATTTTAACTCATATGAGTCCAGCAATCTATATCTGACAAGCCAGTGACATAAGACTGATCTTTTATTTTCATTATGGATAAAAGGAACTTTGGTAGCCTACTGGCAAAAGGCTTGCCTACCTGCCTGAAGGACTTGGATTCATATTCACATAGTATCATGACGTGATTTTGAAGTGAATGGCTGGCCACCTGGTGAGAATGTTTTTCAAGGCTCTCTATAGCTCCAGCTATGATCCCCAGACATTTCTGTGAAAACTGTGCACTTAAACTAATAATGCAGGCCATCAAACTCATAAGCTTCAGATGAGATGGAAATAGCTTAACAGCTTGGCCATGGAGACCTTCCACTTTTGTGTGATAGATTTACAGACTTACAACAAGAGAAAATCTCCCCAAAAGCAGCTATATTTGAAATACTCGTCTGTAATTGGGTATCAGGTAATAGTAGTTCCAACTTTATAGCAAACAGATCAGCCATTCGACGCTCCGTTCCTCAGCCAAAGGAAAACACACAGAATGACCATCGCCGGTCCTTGTAGAAAAACTGACAGACTGCACTCAGCAAATCCAATAGCATACACACTCATTAAAAGGGAGTAGTCAGAAGTGCCAACACAAACAGTCTGGCAAAAGAAATGCAATTCATTATTGCTGGAAGCAGCAGTAGCAAAAGATGAGTAATCTACACCCGAGTAATCACCAGGTCTGTGGAAATAGGCCTCTCGCCAATTTCTGAATTTACAGTTCATAACATACACTATGGGAGCAGTTGAAAAGCATTCCAAATGAAATCCACAGCTCACAGTGATACATAATACACTCAAACTAGTTGCTAGGAAATAAAACTATATCCTTTCAGTATACACATGGAGGAAAATGCATTGGCCACCTATTCTCAGAATCAAATATTTGCCATGAATAAAAACAGTCAACCTCCCTATCCTCCATACTGATGTAGGCAATCAAAGTAGTTACAAAGGAAATTTTATCATTCCAAAATCATTATTTTTATTTGAAGCAGTTATGTATTTAAAAACTGTAGGAGGGGAAAAGTGGAAAAATACCCTTCTTAACTGCCTTCCATTCATCTGTTGGTTCAAACAATTCCAAAGTTTCATCAATTTCATCATCATCAGATCCATTTCCCTCAATGGTTATAATGCCATCTTCTGCGGAATTAACATCAAATGATAAGGTTACTGACTAATCAAAGTAAACACATGTGACTGACAAACGGACATCCATCTCTGTGTGTGTATGTATACTTTTTCTTCATTCGTTTGCTTGAAATAGATTATCAATATCTGCAGTGTTGTCTCTAGTATAAACTTCACTGTCATTTGTAAATCACTCAAGGACCCGTAAAGTTTGGCTTGCACCGGTGTACCTCTTGGCCAAAAGTTTTGCCTTGATATGTTGTATTTGGGATGGTCTTGGAGGACATGATCTGTTGTCTCAGGTGCCAATCCACATGTGCACATGGCTGATTGGCCGATTTTAAATTGTGTGTAAATGTAAACTGGGATGGCAGCTGTATTGGAGGATGGAATGGATCAGACCAAAGTGCTAGGATGTTGACATGATCAGCAAGTAACAATGTAGTGTGTATATGTAGGTATATGTAGATGGAGCTTATTTTAGGTAAAAATCAACATCACAGCACCTGAAGCCTCCCAATAAGCATTCTGTCTCCATCTTCATAGCCACTATAAAATTCCAATGCCCGAGGGGGTTTGATTACATCCTTGTTCTCAGGTTGTTGTTTTTTTTGGAAGTATGCAACAGTACTCAGTACCAGCACCTTTTTAAGGCATTTTGTTTCAGCACTACTGTAATAAACACTGTGGTGAGTACCAGCACCTCTATCTATCGAGAAACAAAAAAACTCTGCTTGTCTTTCCTCTGAGCGTTCACTGTCAGTCAGATTTTCTGGCCACGCAATAATGCATTATTTGATCAGACCTTGATGATCTATTTGCTCTTCTGCAGTGATAATGTGCTCCTAAAGGAGCAAGCCAGATCTACTTAGTCAGGCATCAATTCACATCCTGGAGTCCAGAGCCAGCCAGTCTATCAGCTTGTTCATTTCCCATTGCACCAGCACACCTTGGGGGGAAATAAGATTAAAAGGACGCTCGCTACCCATGGTCTCAAGAGTGATCCATGCTACAAAACATTAATATCATCAAATAGCAAAGTATTTGCCATAAAGGTTTTTTAAAAAATGTTTTTCTATTGTCATAGGGCAATGTGATATCTAATGACAGCTCCAAAGTCGAACCATACACAAATGGGTACCAGGTAATTTCTGAAAAGTATGGCAAGCAGAGAGATCACTGACATTATTTTGACAACTCCATACACCAAGTACCATCTATAAATATATAAGTCTAGCATCAGAATGTCTAATTTGCCACTGGCATAAAAGGGTCCTTATATGTGTGATGTTCCTAGTTTTAAACTTTCTTTCCTTACAACTTAAGTTTTTAATTACTGGTGACAATGGTGTGTTTACATTACTTCTTCATATACAATTTACAAACGCCTCTGTAACTGGTGGCCTTCGATAAGGTACAAGGTGGAAGAGAAGAAGAAGAACTGGTGGCTGAATTACTGCTTCATATAGAGTACTGTGTGAGTACAATTTACAAATGCCTCTGTAATTGGTAAGTCTGGGCACATGGATAACATCAGATGGAAGATGCATAACTGAGATAAGAAAAAGAATAGGACAGGCAAAAACTGCATTTTAAAAAATGAAAAACATCTTGTGCAATATATCCTTGTCATTGAGAGTTAGAAAAAGAATTCTTGCTTGCTACAAACATCCAGTTTTAACATATGGCTGTGAATCCTGGACAATCGGTAGGCAGGCCAAACAATTTCTGGAGGCCTCGGAGATGTGGTTTTACATAAGAATGCTTAGAATACCTTGGACAGCCAAAATGAGCAACCAAGAGGTTTTGAAAAAGGTGGGAGCCCGAAGACAACTTATCACAGACATCAGAAGGAGACATCATTTTTCGGCCATGTCATGAGAAGAGGGAAAATAGAACATGTTGTGACCACTGGAAAGATATGTGGAAGGAGAGACAGAGGAAGACAACGAGAGAAGATGCTTGACAGTCTTGTTGCATGGCATGGAGGTGTGTCGGCACACGAACTGATACATACTGCAGGAGATCGCAGATTATGGAGAGGCATGATCGTCCACGCCAGTCGGCAAGGCACCTGATGATGATGATCTGTAATTGGTGGCTAAATTATACTGCTTCATATAGAGTACAGAGGATTTACTAACGCCTCTGCTTAGAAATAAAACTCAAGTGAAAACTTAACCATTCATACCTTCATCACCATCCTCCTCACTGTAAGCAACTACACTCAGGGCTCCGCTACTCCCAGGTTTAGAATCTGCGTTCTGTGTGTCCGCCGGCGGAGATTCACTTCTGACGTTCAGATTATACAGGAAAACACTTGCAATTATAAAAACGCCCATAATATGGGCAACTTGTATACTTCTCAAGATTATACTCATGGTGCTTCTCTTTCAATACCGACATGTATTAGTGGTTACTTATATAACTAGGAGGGTGTGTGCATACATACGTCTCACTGTAAATTGAAACAAAATAAAGGACGTAGTTAAACCTTAAACATAAACAGCAGCGATAACACACTGACGACTTGACGTTCTCGAAAAGTCAAGAAATATCAGATAACAGGATAAATGATAATTGATAAGTATCATCAGACGAAAGTGCTACATTAAGTTTGTTCAAAGCGTGTGTCGTGAGGAAAATAGCGCTGATAAAATATTAGAGCCAGTTTTAAATACTTTTCGGCGGGCTTGCATCACTCCTGTTAGTAAGGGTTCAAATTATTTCAGCAATTTCACCTGGCACAACCAGAATCATACACGTCAACTTTGTGTCGCCATGCGAACCGTTACAAAATCAGGGCTGCGGCACCGAAACAAAATACATAAGTTGTATTGTTTATCAACACAGAATAGTGTTATATATTATTGTTAAATACATTTTACTTCAAAATTTGTCACACAAAAATGTCTCTTACTTTCATGTATCTCAGTGACATGATGCCAAACTGACCAAATATTCTCTCTATCCCCCCCCCCCCCCAACCCCCACCCACCCAACATTCCTCGATGTTAAGGCGTAAATATCACGTGTACTTTTAAAGATGTAGCATTGATAGTCGAATAAATAATATCAAATTCAACCCTCGGGGTTAAAAACTGGACATATTGTGTAGATTGTATTTGTATTTACAAAAATGTGTCCTTGCTTGCTATATTCGTTTATCACTCCTAGATGCAATCTCAAAGCTATGGGAAGTAAAAAAGCACGGGTTTATCGACGCTCATAGATGCAGAAGGAGCTGGAAATATGTGACATTGACGCGGGCGATGCACCGCACCCTGGCCAAGTATCTAGGTGATAATTTTTGAATGCCAGTCCTCCACACACACACGCAGATTCCCTTAGCTGACCATGACCGCCCACTCTCATTGGCACGGCACACGCCTATGGTGATTAAAACTGGGGGAAAGGAGGGCCAACCCAACAGGGAGCACCACAACAACCCAGGCACAAGTAACATGTCCTATCGTAACCACTAACATTGTCTACGAACACTGTAATATAATATACCACACCAATTTTGTTCTTATAGTGCGATCAGTCTCTTTTATTATGGGCGAACACACTGCGACGAAGATTAACTGATTGGTGATCAGTGCCTCACTGTCAGTCTACCACTCCCGTTAAGTACACCTACATTGACAGTGTCCAGAACATGGATAGTACACCCTGGCGAACTAGGTGCAAGGTGTCTGCTATAGGCGACTCACGCTCAAACGCGGATACACCCATATGTGTATATAATACAGCACACCAGTTATGACCTTACAGTGCAATCAATCTCTTTATTATGGACGAAAACATTGCGACGAAGATGACTCGGAGGTAATCAATAATCAGTAACTTTCACATACAATAGACATTTCTTTATGGTGTAATCTATATTCCGTGAGTGGTCATCTTGTCTGTTTACAGCTGTCTGTCTGCTGTATGTGGGTTCATTTCTGACACTTCGTTCCTCTGTGGCCAAACTGCCTAATACTGTCTCTTGTGGTCTCCTCGAGTTTTTCCTTGCCCCCCCCCCCCCCACCCACAACTACCCTGTGAGAATGTGGATTGTATAGCTTCCGTCACTATGTCTCTTTGTTAGTTTATTTCTTCCAAAATATTGTCATTGCTCATTTAACTTTTCGTGGTCTGTTGACCATTTTCTGTTTTTTTAAAAAAAAGGTTTCACGTCTCTGTAATTTGCCACAAATCTGCCTACTGTTGTTTGTTCATTACTGTAAGTAATAATTGGCGCTATATACTTATAAGACATAACTTTCTCCATTTAGCTGACACAGATTTACTACATAGTTTGTTCTTCATCCTATATAACTAAAAGGTAGTTTTTTTTTTTTTAATCCTTTACAGGTCGTCACGCACCAGGTGCAGCAAATGTTCGCTGTTAGTTTTCCTAGTCATTAATACACGTTCAGTAGGGGTTGCCATTGCGTTCTAAATTAACGGTTCTCCGTGTCCTGTCATAAAGCAGTTGAAACATGTAATGATGTAGTAACGTGATTTGAATTCAAACTAATTTTTCAGTCTCATAATTCGTTTTTTTTTTTAAATAGATTTTCCCCCACCATGATTGCAGGTTTAACTGTGTAGCCATATAACAATTATATTGGGGCACCACAAAACGGATGAGACATGGAAATAAAAAAAAATCAGATTCAGAAGTTCTGAAAAGATCAAGAATACAAGCAGGTTGTTAAAATAAAGCGAGGTAGACGGGGGAGAGGATGAGAGAGAGGGGGGTGGGGGAGAAGAAGAAGAAGAAGAAAAGGAAGAAGAAGAAGAAGAAGAAGAAAAAGAAGAAGAAAAGGAAGAAGAAGAACAAGAACTAGAATATTTCAGTCACACTTTTTGAAAAATATTCTTTTCACTGCTTGCTACAATTAAAAATTGAAGGAAGGGAAGCAGAAGGTAAACAGCAGGATAAGTAAAAGAGATATCGTTTAATCGACGAACAAGGCGAGTGAATCTGACTTGAAGCCAACTTAAATCAGGGAAACTTTGCTAGTTGAGACTTAACAAATGCGCCTAATATAAATGTTGAAAATTACAAGGGATGTGGGTATAGTTTATATGTGAGCATTGATATCCTCCTCTTTGTTTCCGAGTGAAGATATTGTGTTGTGTCTATTTACATTGTCATATTTGGGCCGTTCTGCCGACACATCCGACTTTAAGCATCTGTTAACCGGATTAGCCTTCTCTGGGTAATTGAAACAGCACCATATGTTTTAGGCATAAAGATGCCTTAGATCGCAATGCATGGAGGGGGGCAATATTAATATTAATGTTAAGGGTCCTTTGGCAAAACTGATACTTGCTTTTGTCGGACCGCAAATGGCTGAGACTTTGTCTTTGCAATTATGCTATACTGTTAAAAAAAAAAAAGACAAGAAACGCGTAGTTACTGAAAAGAACAAATATACTCACAATTTTGACATTCTGCATCTTTGTAATACAGTAAGTGAAATTACTTTAATTTCACACAAGAATACCTTAGGGCTCCACCAATCAATTGACTTTTTTTTTTTTTTTGCATCTGGGTCACGATAGTTTTTAAGCGTAGGTCTTGCCCGTTAGTCTGGTGTGTGGCCTCCTCTTGTGTGAATCAGTGACTGGTCAATAGCAAAATTCCTTAAATTTATCGATAGAGGTGCCATTCGTGACTGCTTGAAAATGAACAAATGAACTGATCGTTTTGGTGTAGCGTTATCCTTTTATAGGGTTTCAATTGTGTAGGCGGTGAATAGCGTTCACCGCAAATTGTGTTGCTTTCTCATGCGTACATTGAAGGCTATGCTTACAAATATGGTCTTAAACACAATTGACTACTGCGCTGTAACGATTACAAAAAACCCCATGCAATTCAGGCCCACATGTCCACTGGACACGGTAAACAACATTTGAATCTGCTTTTCACATCCAGAGTTCGATATTTTATTTACAAACTAATAATAACGCGCCATCAGATAACGATGCGTTTCTTTTTTTTACAGTATATGTAGCAGATGGCATAAGTTCGGGAGACAATGCTCCATTACGGGACAGAACGCAGAAGAATAACAATGCATCACATTGGCCTGTCCACAAAATGATTTAATCTGCCCAAAGGCTGTAATTCTTCATCTTCAGTGTATTCTTCTTCTTTGCTTTCGTATGCTCAGGTCAGACCATTAGGTAGGTTGTCTTTATGAACTCACATGTCAGCTGCAGGTCATTCGTAGTTCCCAATAGCTTGCTCTGCATACTTTGCTATTGAGGCTAGGTTTATTTTCGCAGTTGTAGGTAGAGGGGGAGGTCTGATGAATGTGCTCAGGTGTTTGTGGTTCTGTCTGATAGACACACTGTGTGGACTGTACAGTCTTTATTTTATGCTTGTGGGAGTTAAGCCTGCAGTGTCCTGTGTATCCGTCATCCCAAATATGTATTAGAGACTTCTCTAAGGACAAAAGTCGCCCCTATTAAATTCAGATAATCTCTGTATGCTACCAGGAGGCGTGGATGACAGCGACGCGAGCTTTTGTGGCTGAAATAATAGGGCTATTTCCACATGTGTGTACTGGGTGATTTCCAACACGTGTGTACTGGGTGATTTCCCAAATTTGTGTACTGGGTGATTCTATGTGCAAGATGCCGCGGGTTAACGCCAACATTATTATCGCCCTCAGGGAAGCGATTCTCAACCTGCGGGTCGCGATATCTTTAGGGTTCGAACGAGCTTTTCACGGGAATCACCTGAGACGATCGGAAAAGACATATTAACTGAAGTTAAGAAATAGAAATGAAAATAATCTTATGCTTTGGAGTCACCGTGACATGAGGAAATGTATTAAAGGGTCGCGGCATTAGGAAGGCTGAGAACCACTTCCTCAAAGAAGGAGGAAAGGGGAGCGCGTCCATGACGCTGCTAAGAATACAGGAAGTGTGAGTAAAGACTGGCAGATCCAGCCACACTGAATGTAGATGTCTTTGTCAACCAGCATAATCCACTTCTTTAATGCAGCTTCCACCATTGATAGGCATCTTTCCAGACGATAGTGTTATATTGTGCTATGGGAAGGCATAGGACTGAGCCCATGGCGGGACTAGCAAGACCTGCCCGTGTTAAGGGGGACAAATGTGTGATGATGGTTGGCACCTTTCCCACCTTGTCAGATGACAGAGGTAAAAACTGTAAACACAAGGGTCCTGAATGGTTGTAGACCACGACGACGATGTAGAGATAATAGCCAGACAGACCTGCAAACACGTGGTGTCACCAGCTGGAGAGGCCAACCAGAGAGAAGATTGGAGGCGGATATCTGCAGCAATGAATGTCAAGGGCTCGGAATGTTGAGGAAGAAGAAACTGGCATCTTTCCGAGTTCCTGACGATTGTGTTATATTGTGCTTTAAGGAGGCATTGGACTGCCCAGGGCGAAGGCGAGTGTGACTAGCAAGACCCACCCGCGTTCAGAAAAGTCTTAAAAATTATAGCATGGATTTTCAGGACCGTTGTAGTCAAAGTTTGTGTTTCTTCTCAGACACTCAGCTCTCATTTCCTTCATTCTCATCCCCATATGGGACGCAATTTTTTTTTAAGCTCCATCCCGGCTTTTGCCTGGGGCCGTAATATAACCTAACCATTCTACGGATGATCCTCATGGTGACACTTTGCGTCACAGGGTGTTTATCGCTCTGTGTGATGTCCTGGTGGGGTAAAATTTACTACTACTACATTCCCTTGCTGATATTCCCCCTCCATGCAACATGGTCCATGGTATTGTGTTCCGAGTCTGCCTCAGTATGTGTATCATCTATGTCCCGCTTGCACCCATCTTTATATCGTCCTAGAAGTCATCTACTCACCTGGAATTCATCACAGAGGATGCCCTGCCATCCTCAAAGTGTGATCCACCCGTCTGAGACTTCGTAGACTGAGCAAACTGATTTAGTACCTGCCCTTTCCAACACCTCAATGTTTGTGATATTGTCCTGCCACTTAATGCCAAGTATTCTTAGGCGTCCCATGTGAAAGCTGTGTTACGAAAAGTCTACTACAGCTGGAGCATGGGGTTTCCGGACCGTTGTTGCCATCACATGTATTTAGTATATTTTTTTCAGATGCTAAGCTCTAAATTGATGTGCCCTAATTTTGTTCCTATATTCCCATTCCCTTCCCTCTCCATGCAATGCGGTCTTTGGTATTCTGTTCTCACATCAATACCTGTAGTATTCATATCTCATCAGCACACATCTTTATATCATAGTATAGGCTGATCTCAACGCCTTCTACCCTGCTGTAATTAACCACACAGGATTTCCTTAGAGTGATGCAGCTCCCACCAAGAATATGTTAAGTGCCATTTTGGCACATCACTTCACAACTTGTATATGAACAGAAGAAATGAAGGAACACAGGACACATATATGGATTTTTTAAAAAGAATGGATTTTTTAAAAAGAATGATTTTTTTAACGAAAATGATGGCAACCACAAAATGTGTCTGATTCAAACAGCATGCCTGTAGCAAACATTTCACTGTAAGTACCAACCAATATATGACAAATGATGATTATATACAAATGGCTATGGGTACATGACATACACCTATGAAAACAACCATGTCAATGATTTTTACATGAAGACGCCTCAGTATACTTTCTGGTGAGTTTCAGTATCTAGTTATCTTCTAACTTGTGATTTCCCCTCCCTCTCACCCTCAATTTCTCTTTCTCCTGTTTTTGTGTGTGCATGTGGGAGGCATTTTCCACATCGAACATATGGTTGCGCATAAAAATACAGAATGAAGTAAATAATAGAATAGAGAAAAAAAAATGTAGCCAATTATCAAATACTAGTACACGTTAAAAAAAAACTTAAAAACTAAAAGCTATGAAAGTGCAATGCGGCACTTAATAAACGAGAATATGAAGTAGGAAAAAAGTTACACACCAACAATCATGCTTCAAATTCTGTCATAAGGTCTATTTTGGCCTTTTTCTTCCTTGGGTAGAAACCTGCCTTATCAATAGATGTGTCCACTGGGGGGCAATGGGAAAATAATAATTTAATATATTCTTCCACCTACTCCGAATGGAGTAAGCATACATGACCACTTCATGTCAAGCCCCTTGTATACAAGTTTACAACTAATTGGATTTCCTAACTCAAGCTTTCTAAAGGATGAAGTAGTCAAGCAAGTGGCAAGGTGTGATCAATTTGCATGTGTAAGCTTAAGCAGGTAATAATTACACTTGAAAGGGTATCAAATATTTTTCTCCTTGCCACATCGCTGATAAGAGAATGTGTGTGCAGCTAGCATCGAAGTAATAGTAGCTGGTAGCTTTCACGTGTCAGTTTCTTTATGAGTGGCATAAACATGCAGCGATGGCTCTTTTCGCTTTGTTTATACTTTTAACAAGCCGCCCCCCCCCCCACAACAGTGGTAAATACAAGCCGTAATGACAGTTTTTTTTTTGTTTATAAAACCTGAAAGGTTACAGTATCACCGTTATTTGCTTCCCTCAGCAGCCCTCAAAACACACAGATAAATAGTTAAATCAGCCTATTTTAAGTATCTGATCAAAGAAATCAATATTAATTTTTTTCTGTTTGAAGATTATGAAGGTCACACTGAAATAAGCATGGCTTATTTCTCAAGTTTAATCAATACACAATCTTAAAATTCATTTAGACAAGTAATCAAAGAAATCTTCAATAGCCATCAGAAAAAAAATGTAAACTGTAAATTCTTTTTATCGTACTCTATATACAAAAGCTAAATGTCCAAGCAACCAACAGTTACACAACTTATGTGTGTGCAGATATGTTTCACATGTTTAGTTTTCTGAATGGTTCTATAAACAGGGAGTTTTTTTTTTTTTTAATAACTGAATCTGCCATTCATCATCAACATCCCCTTTCCCCCCATGTGGGTTCTGGATATCACAGCTTTGCTGTAAACCACAACATAAAATGCTAACCATTCATCTGAGAAAGAATACAGAAAAAAAAACTGCTGAGCATCATAGGGAGGACAAGTATGGTGCAACAGACTGCATGGACCACTGAGTTTGGTCAGCTACTTATCTCACCCGTACACAAAACACTGTAAAACATAATTACATTCCTATCTTATCAAGGTCCTTTTAAGATAAGAATGCCAGATCAACCAGGACATTTGATTACTCATCTCTTGAAATGTTATGGCAGATCATCAGATTCAAATGATACATTCCCTGATTGGGTTCTGGCCACTATTTTGGTAGGAAAAAAGAACAGAACTAATGGCCTCTAACAAGTACTCTAGTGTTGT
Source organism: Candidula unifasciata (assembly GCA_905116865.2). Classification (NCBI taxonomy): domain Eukaryota; kingdom Metazoa; phylum Mollusca; class Gastropoda; order Stylommatophora; family Geomitridae; genus Candidula; species Candidula unifasciata. The sequence goes on from CAJHNH020001469.1 coordinate 652,782, forward strand.
AAAAAGGTGATTTACTAGGGATTTGCTGAAATCGTATATTTTTGACATAACAGCATAGATATCACAACCTAGATGCAAACCACATTGCAATTACCCTTTTCAAGGTGAGTGCAGAAGAAGAAGAAGATGTCATGTAGAACCAAAAAGAAAGCCGGCACAGAATTAGGTTCAAAACAGAAGGCGAGTTACGTCAGATTACTCGTCATTTAAAGGTTAAAGCTACCTGACCCAATGCGCACACAAATCCTGAAATGGTTTCTACGTAATTCCAAATTCAATTTACATTATATAAATATGAATACTTATATGCATCTATAATTCTAGCTAAAAGGAGCAACTTCACTGCAGCAAAGAATGGCTAACTATCTGCCAAGAGCATCACACAAAGCTCAAACAAACTCTATAGCTCCAGCAATGATCCCCAGGGACCTCTGTAAATATACTGCACTCAAAAACTCAATGACTTGTCCGTGAAATGAATCCATGACCTTCAGAGAGCAAGGCAAATGGCTTGACCAGTTTGTATGTACTTGTGATAATTTAATGGACTGAGTAACAATTCTCAAAGTAGCCATGTTACTAGAGAAGAAATGTATATGAAGTTTACAAGGTTAACGTCTGGCATCTCACATAACAAGTGGATGTTGGAAATATTGACACCCTGGACATATATCATCTATGCTCTGTATACAAATAGGTCAGGTCTGTAAAATGGATGCAAATACAAAACTCCAGTTCTGGAATTATTAAAGCCCACAAGTTTTCAGCTGGTGAAGGTAAAGAAGAAGAGAACAGAGCTTTCCAAACTAGTCATTTTGGTGACACAATTTTGTAATTCAATTACCTAGCAGACCAGAAATTAAACTAATCTTGGTTCTTTTCTTTTAGTTCACCCCATGTCATGGACTCCAGGAGTTGTTGCCAGGGAGAGTCTAAGAGAACATGGTGTTCCGGTGTGAAATGTGCACAGACTAACTCTAACACCCCCCCCCCCCCAGGATACTGGACTTTTCCTGGGATCTCCTCAGTAACTCCTGGTGTCCCTGAGATGGGGTGTGTAAAAAAAAAAAACTACTATTTTATAAGAGATACAGATACATATATGATTTACATCTGCGCGACACACCTATACACTGCAATCAATACACTAATGTGCTGTTAGACAGTTTGGAAAGAGTCACCTTAGAAGTACATCATCTCATTCATAAATAGACACTAACTCTTACAGGACATGAAAATGTATGCATTAGCGGTAACAGATTTTTTGTGACTTTGCTTTCTCAAATTCTGTGAAAGTGTAATGGTTTATTTCCCGTGTGGGTTTGTGGCCCATTTTTTTTTAGCAACACACAATAATAGACTCACTGAGCTCCTAACAGGCATATTCTAAAAGTCAACAGATCAGGGATGTTTCCTTCAAAGTTGAAGTCCATCTGCTGGAGAGGCGAGGAACCAACAGTCTGCATACAAATAAGCCAGATGTGTAAAACGAATGTGCATACAAAACTCGAGTTCTGGAACAATACTTAAATCCAGAAATGGATGAATAAGCAGAACTTTCCATCAGACTGTTCACAGTCAGTAAGCAACAAGAAGAAAATCTGTAAATTAAAAAAAAAATTGTTAAGAAATGTAATTCAATATGAAACTGATATGCTATGCAGGATCTCCAAGCACCTTTACTGATCAGTATTATTTGCAATTATTATAACAACAATAATAATTTACACAGAGAACATTTACTCTTTATGACCTCGACAAAGAACAATATCTACAACCGGCTTCTGTAGACCTGCTCTGCTGTTACATAAAGGTTTACCATACCATCGTTGGATTAAATTTTTTTTTCTGGATGACAGACCAACAAGGCAGGTCCCAGACCTCTAAAGAAGTTATAATTAGGGCACTTGTAAGGACTACACCAGCAAGTTGTAACCTGCAGTGCCATTCAGGTAAGGACTTTAGAGACCAGCTCAGAAAAAATAATAAAGCACCAGCGCTACAGAATCTTAGCTCTATTCTGTTGCTCTCCTTGTCTGATCTATGGAATGAGAGTGGAGCACGTACAGAGATATCCACACATAATGCCTTATGCAATCAATGGGGTGTGCAACTGCTGACCTGTTGTAATTGCAGCTTACATCAGCAATGAACTGTACATTTCTCATACTGCACTCTTTATTTTGCACTTCTGATGGCTGATCATGCATTTAATACGTGTGGATGCTATTGGCTTGGCTAAGACAACAGTCTTTGTCAGGGTTTTTTCTCCACAAGTGACAGTGTGGTTCTGTAATTCTGTGTGGTTTTTTTTTTTTTCTTGGCACAGGAAAAGAGCAATTATGGGGTGACCCACTTGCAATGAAGATAGAAATGTGATTACCTGTTCCCTGTTACTACACACAATAAATTAAATCTGTCAACAAAACGAGACCTGGAACACATAGGTAAATGTAAAATTCTTTTGTGAAAAATCTGGCCCAAATCCTAGTCTTAAACCAATGATAATTATAAACATAGGCGTTAAGTATTGGCTCTCAATTCTTTGAAAGTTAAAAAGGATTTTGTACACAATGGACTTTGTAACTATTTCAAACACACACAATAGTACATGTGTACCCCGGTGCACATAAAAAAATTGATGTATTTGTGCTGCTATGCTAATTTTAAAAGTCATTTTAACCCACAATTATTTAAAATACTAGCTTTTCATGTTTCTGTTCCTGGAATGAAACATAGATGAGTTAAAATAATTCTTCACTGTGTCTGTGTATCTCAACTTCGTAATGCCTCCAATCTGGCCTTCATATCTTCAAGGTCATCTTCCTCTTCAATGGCAACAGCAGTAGCAGCAGCGACACGAGAAGGTCCTGCTGTGGCACCTTCGACCTCTGTGACCGGCAATGAATCATTCACTGCAGCAGGAGCTTTGCCAAGTTCACCTGTTGAGAAGTGGAGAATTTGTATAAGTAAATTTGCTCATTGGGATTTTTTTTTTTTAGAAGACTGGGATAAAAGGGTGAACTAAAACATGTAATGACTTTTAAAATCATCGTCCAGGCAAGAATTTTCTTTTCACAAGAAATTCCTTTGGAAGTAAAAGTGGTCAGCATTGATTGCCAACTGATCTAACAAAACATGAAGCTAACACTACATACCCAACATATCTTATGTTGCAAAAAGAGATATTTATTTCACAAAATATGGCTAATTTAAAAAATGTAAATACATTTTAACTATAGAGAAGTGTGCCATCTGAATATGGCAACTTATTTTCACTTTCCACAAACATGTGTAAAATGTAATAACAATTTTTTTGGGGCTAATTTTATGCCAGCAGTGTCAAACAACTAGAACTAATGAGTGAAGAATAAACATGGTACCTTACCAGAACTAATGAATGAAAAATACACGTTTCCTAACTTGAACTAATGAGGGAAAAATAATAACACAGATGAGTCTTAGGAGAGCTGCCAGTGTAACAAAAAGAGATAAAACTGTAGATTAAAAAATCAGAAGAAGACTAGGACTGTAAGCAGTTATACTGGTTATTAAAGAGCAACATACAAGATGGTCTGACCATCTGACAAGAATGTCCTGGTACCAACTGCCACAGGCGGCCATTCTGAAGAAATATAATGAACACAAAGCAAGGGAAGACCAAGAATGATAGCAAAAAGAGTAGTAGAGAAATTAAGATTACCTTACCGTGTATTTCTGTGTATACGATGTCCCCAAGGTATAATACAACCCCTATTTTTATAGACTAAAAATTAGGAAATATATTTTTTTTTTAAACACATTCTGTGTGTAAGATGACCCCTAATTTTAATCTTAAACATAAAATAAATCGAAGATAAAAATTGGGGAAACATACTGTCCCATACACTGAAACAAATGGTAGATAATTCATTAACAAGAACAAATAGAAGACCCTTATGTCTCCCCACAAACACTTCAATGAGTTAATTTGATGAAGAATACAAATCTTACCAGCAGTAAGTTCGTACAAGACCCTGTCAACCTCCTCATCGGCCTCTTCTTCCAGATCATCATCATCTAGAGTTTCCATGGCATCATCCATCATTTCCTCTATAATACCTGCCTGAGGACCAGAAGAGGTCAACATTAAACAAACTAGATTCCATATTTAAACATGGGCACATAAAAGACAGGCAGCTGGCATGATGTGGTGACGAGATGCTTGCCCTTGGACCCAGAGGCAGTGGGCTCAAATCTGCATCAAGCCAGATTTCTTTCCCCACAAAATGATCATGGCTCCTAGGTTGTAAAAAGTAAAGTACCCTTTTCCACGCCTTTAGGCAGATAGAGCTAGACCAATACTTTATAGACAAATCGGCACTTGGTGGGTGATGTAGTCAGCATCATGTAGGCTGCCTTTACTTCACAGGACTGCACCTGGCACCCACTCAAGGCTGGGTAAACCTGGGAGGCTCCCAAGGTGACCCAGTCTAAAACTGGTACTGGGTAAAGTGCTGGGAAGTAAAGGTAGCTGACGTGATGTTCATTCACATGACTAGCAACATTTAACTTTTTGTTTACATCTGTGTAAAATGCTGTTACAGAGATCAAGTGTTGCAGACTTCACATACAGAAACCAGACTTCACATACAAAAATGCTAAAATAAAATATTCCAACCATTAGACAGTTCTTTTCTAAACTGAAACTATCTTTAAGAGCTCACAACTTCATTGCTAATCTGGTAAAAGTGGGCATAGGTAATTATGAAATTAGCCACGGAAAATAAAACTGCTAGTAATCAGTTAGGACTATCATCACAGGACCATGTGGGTCCTGCGAAACCAGTGGGGATGGGAGAGGAGGGGGGGGGGGATGAACAGACCCACTGTCTTTATAACAAGCAGATCTTAAAAGTGAGCTAATTGGGGGTGTTTCATTTGAATTTGTTGTGCATCTGCCTAATAGGTGAGCAACCAACATTCTGCATACAAATAAACCACATCTGAAAAATGGATGTGCATGCAAAAAAAAAAAGAGTTTTGGAACCACACCAAAGTCCAGAAGTGGATGAAGAACCAGGACTTTGCTCCGCAGTAAACAGCTGGTGAACATGAAGCAGAAGAACAGGCCTGTTAGCGGACAGTGGGTCTAGTCCCTTTTCCCTCCTAAAATAGGGCCCTGAAACCAACACTGGGATATGTCTACTAATATAGTCAATATCACACTGGATGCCTTTACTTCCCATGATATCTCCTGATACAGTTTACGACTAGTTAAACCTGGGAGTCTGAATTAATTTGTTTTAAATCGTGAACTCAGCAATCTGAACACATGGTCACGTAGGAAACCCATAAAGTGCAGTGGAATCTTGAATGACATGACTAGTACCATTCAACTGACTGTATGTCTGTATAAAATGCTGTTACAGAGATGAAGTGTAGCAAGCTTTACAGACTAAAACAAAACATGTCAATCATTAGACAGCTCTTTTCTACACTGATTTGATCTTTAATAACTCACAATTTCAAGGTTAATCTGGCAAAAGTAAGCATAGGTGGTTTTGAAACAGACCAATTAGCCATGGAAATTAAACTATTTGTATTTAGTAAGGACTGTCATCACAGCATTTCTCCATGTAGGTCCTGGGACCCCTGTGTGGGTGGGGGAGATGAACAGACCCACTGTTTTTATAACAAGTATGTCCTAAAAGTTAACTAATTTTTTTTTGGGGTGGGGGGGGGGGGGGGGGTTCCCTTCATTCAAAGTTTTAGTGCAACTGCCTGAGAGGCGATGAACAAAATATTGGGAATACTAATTATAATTAGCCAAATCTGTAAGATGTCAGATGCGCATGCACAAATCAAGTTCTCGAACCAGGCTTTAGTCCAGAAGCGGATAAACACATAAATTTTACGCTTATTTCTGGTTCCTGTGTTTTCTGCACACACCCACTTTTTCTAACAGTATGACTTACTTTCATTATTTCTTTACACATTTGCCTTATTTTCATAATTAGCAACTTCTTTCATAATTTCTTTAGACATTTCCCTTATTTTCCTGATTAACATCTCTTGCCCTAACAGTATTACTCACTTTCATTATTTCTTTAGATATTTCTCTTATTCTCATAATTAACAACTCTTTTCCTAATAGTACAGCTTACTTTCATAATTTCCCTTATTAAAAACTCTTTTTCTAATAGTACAGCTTACTTTCATAATGTCCCTTATTAACAACTCTTTCCCTAATAGTACAGCTTACTTTCATAATGTCCCTTATTAACAACTCTTTCCCTAATAGTACAGCTTACTTTCATAATTTCCCTTATTAAAAACTCTTTTCCTTACAGCATTACTAGCTTTCATCATTTCTTTAGGCCAGTTGTTCTTAACCTGTGGGTTGTGACCCTTTTTTGGGTCGAATGACCCTTTCACAGGTGTCTCTAAAGACTATAGAAAAACACATACTCATTGAAGTTATGAAGGGAAATAATTGTTTGTGGGTGCCCACAACATCAGGGAACTGTACTAAAGGGTCGCGCGTTAGGAAGGTTGAGAGCCACTGCTTTAGACACTTCCTCTATTTTCATAATTAACAACTCTTTTCTTAAAGCATACTGTCACAATTTCTTTAGACATTTCCCTTACTTTCATAATTAACTACTCTTTTCCTAAAAGCGCAACTTACTTTCATCATTTCTTTAGACATTTCCCTCATTGTAGCGTGAATCTCTGGCACCTTCACAAGCTGTTGCATGCTCTGCATGACCTCTGTACTCTTTGCTAAAGCCCCAGCAACCCGCAGTGTAGCTGCCAGTTTTCAAAGAAGAAACATTAGCTTGGATATTATTGTTTACTTAGATCTTAACTCTTTTGCCCTTTACAAATCTTAGAAAATGATTTGTTTCAATTTTTTTTTCATCAACGCATCATTCAAATTCTCTGAGTATATACACAAAGAAACTAGGGTAGGGCTACTAAACTGGCGGCTTGCTGGCCAAATATGGCCCGCAGGAGCCTAGCAAGTGGCCCACAGAGACCTAGCAAGTGGCCTACAGATCACTGATAGTTTTACCGTATTAACAGTCTTTCTAAACTGGAGAACAACCAAGGCAATTACTAATAAATTACAGACATTCATTAACTGGTGCCTGCGCAGAATAGAGGGAATAAAATGGTATGATAGAATAACTAATGTAGAACTTTGGGAGAGAACTAAACAGGCTCCAGTGGATCAGGAAGTGAGGAAAAGATGCTGGCGTTGGATAGGGCACACACTGAGAAAACAGGAGAACAGCATAACTAGAATGTCTTTGCATTGGAACCCACAGGGGCATAGGAATAAAGGAAGGCCAAAAAAACACATGGAGAAGAGAGCTGGAGAACGAGGTTAGAAAGATTGGGAGGACATGGGGAGAGCTCCATGCAATGGCGAAGGATAGAACGACTTAGCGTGAGTTGGTTGAGGGCCTATGCTCCATTGGGGGATAGAAAGGCAGAAGAAGAAGAAGAAGAAACAGTCTTTCTATACTGGGGCTTGATGATCGCCATTTTAAACATTTTAGCCTCTGATTAAACTTAGATGAATAGCCCTGAACTAGGAGAAGAGAAGAAAAAGCAGAAGAAATCTAGAGATGGGCCATATTTTTTAAATACAAATCCATGTGATTGAACCCCTAGACTACAGATAATACAATTTTTTTTTTCATCATTACAATTCACATATACCACAAAATGAATTTCTGAATTAAAATCGGAGCAAAGAATTACCTGCCTTCCTTTCTCCTGACCATAATTATAATAAGAATGGTTCTGTTGATTTAACCATGTCAGCAAAGTGTTGAAATATGAGTTGATTATGACAAAATAAATGATGTAGCCATTTATAAAAATGGCTTTCTCAGGGTGACAGGATTAACAAAGTATATATATTTATTTGATGTTTACTTTGTACTTTCTGAGCACAGAATTCACAAGTCCTATGCTTATTTTCCCAAAAAAAATATTATTTTCCAACAGAAACTATATTATTCACTTATAAACAGTCAACAGAAAAAGAAAAATCAGACCGGCAGTCAAGAAAAAGTATAATTATGTACTGAATAATCACCATCAACATGTGCCCTTCTGATAAGTGTAGGCAGTCATGTTTTGCCATCTAACACTATCACTAGAATCATGGATCAGTTGAGTACTAACTCATGTTTATGCTTATCCGAACCGAGTTTCAGTGAGCTGAGTTAAGAACCCACATCCCCAAGTGGGTTACGGGATCCCATTTGGGAGGAGAAAATCCACTCCCTGCCATTTAAAAACCATGTCGTAAGTGGGAGACACATAAGGGATTTGATGAAATTGGATGTGTTCGGTCAAAAGGAGCAGACACTGCAGCCTAGCTGTTCACCTAAACCACAACACAATGTATCGACCACCCCTTTCTCAAGAATGAATGAAGAACCAACATCCTAGAGCTCAGGATATTCCCATTAGTGTTTTGTCTATATATTCAGCAGCAAATACAGAGTTTCAGTTTCCGAGGGTACCAGTATCTGTTTGATGATATGTCTGTCTTGCTAGCCCTCGGAGTGTGGAGTGTCAGCCTGATGCCCTGGTCCGTCTTCCTTCTGCACCTTTCTGTCCAGACCATAACAATTTATTTATGCTAGCATATATAATGTGGGGGTGCATGTCCAATTCTTAACCCCTTGAAAAAATGTTGTTTGTTCGTTCCGCATATCAGTTAACATTATTATTTAATGAATGTGCTAGAACCAATTGTTTATTAGCAAAGTGATCCTTCATGTCTATCTATACTGAGTTCAAGTGAGTAAAGTAGATTATATAGTGAATCAGTTAAAACTGACATTAATCATCCCTGTATGGGTTTCAGGACTCCCTTTTTTAAGGAGGAAAAAAAACCCAGACCCACTGCCCCCGTAACAAGCACATCAAAAGAGGCAAATAAATAGAGGCGTTTCTTTCAAAGCTGGGGTGCATTTGTCTGAGAGGCAATGAACCAACAGTCTGCACACAAATAAGCCAGAACTGCAAAACATGGAGTAAGACCAAAGCCAAGAAGTGGACAAAGAAGCAGAACATTTCACCAGAATTTACAGCTAGTGAATATGAAAAAGAAGAAATCGATCACAACCTTACCTAGCTGATGCTTCATGCTCATCTGTATTGAGCTCAAGTGAGCTATTGAAGAATACAGTTTATTTATCTGTTTGTCAGCCTTCACAATCTCCTTGGCCAAAATTCTACATGAATCTCGCTCTCCCCGTTTTGCTGAATCTTTGATCATTCTTTTCGTCTTCTCTTCTTCACGCTGGATGCCTATAAGAGAAGCATACAAATATCAGCAACAGAATGGTATGACATTTTTGATTGGCTGGTTCATGTTCATGGATAAGTAATAATAATAATAATACATGTCTAAGTGTAGCAACTGACAGTATGGCTGCTTACTATTCTCTACCAACTGCAGAAAAACATATGTTGTGGTAATAACAATTTGTTCTCCAAAATGATTCATTAAATTAAATGGGACAAGTGCGAATCAAGTCAATGAGTTTAAGTAACTGGGCACCCTGATATCATTGGATAGAAGATAATTAAAAAAGTTAAATCAAGAAAAGCTCAAGCAAAAATAGCAAAATCACAAAATGAAGAATGCTATATGCAATTTATCTACATAATTTGAGGTGAGAAACAATCCTGATGTCTGGAAGTGAATAGCAGCCAGTTAGTAATAAATGTGGATCATTTCATGTTTTTGTAGATGAATGATGGACAGATAAAAACTAAAGATAGATAGTTTTGTCACTTAATTTCTTTCAGGATAACTTCATTACAAGAGCAATAAATACTTCTCAAAAGAAATTACATAGGAAGAGAAATAAATACCCACATCAGAAGCTGACAATCTATATTCTTTGCTGACACTGTCAGAAGGGAAACACAACCAGCAGTAAAGTGCAAGGGGGACGGAGGCATTGGCAGACCAGGAAAGAAGATGTCAGAAAGTTTGGCATCATGACATGAAGGATTAAAAGTATATGATACAGGAGACTACCAACGCCACACATCACATGCTATGAGAAGAAGAAAGCTTATTAAGCTCATATCAATGTTGCCCATTATATGTATTTCATTCTTCTTACGTGAATTAACAGATAATGTAAATGTGAAGAAAAGTTAACAGACAACATGATTTTGAAAAGGTAAAAGACAACATTATTACTGATACAAATTCAAAATGAGGGGGAATAAACTTCAGTGAAAATGTGAAATACTCTAAACTTAGGTCAAGAAAACTTAAGACCTCTATTATGAATGAACAAATAACAAAATACCTCGAATCTGTCTCTCAATATTGTTGCTTTCCTTTCTTATTTTGTGAGTCCATTCATTTACCTGAAACATAAAAATTACTCTGTACATACTTGTGTGGTATTTATACAATGTAAAACTAATACTGGCATGCTCCCAGGCAGACAACTACCATACAAGCAAAATCAGTCAATCAGGTGCCGTCTCCACAATGAAAATTGGCTGCAATTGATCTCCAGCATGCTATGTCTTTCTCCCTAAATGCACTCGCTCAGACTGCTGTTCGTCCATCTCATGATGTTATCCTGCCACTTGTATTGCTTGCATGTCTTTAACTTTCCCTCCAGTATGGTTTCTTATAAGAATGTTATATCTTTTAACATGGCCAAAATACTTAACGGGTCACTTTTTTTTTTTTTTTTACAATTTCCTTCAGCAATTCTATATTCATCTCTAGTCTCTCCATGACCTCTGCTCTTGACCGTTGGTTGTTGTTTTTTTTCTCCATGAAATATTACTTATTCTTCTGTGCCTCACATCTCCAGAGACTTCAACGCAACATTTCAAACTTCTTGTTCACTGTCTATGTCTCTGCACCCTCCAGCAGTGTTGAGTGTACATAACATATGACAATGTTCATTGTTAACAAGCAAAACCTTAGGTTTAAAGTAAAATCATCTGGCTGTCACTTTGACATGCCATCTAGCAACTTCCAGTTAGTTAACTCTTTGAGTCCCAGGGGGTTTATCATCAGAGGCCCAACGGGTAGTCAAGAGAGACGTTAAATCGGCGCATCATGCATTCATTGGGCGTCTAGGTAGGAAACTATGAACGTACGATGCGTTCCTTCGGACTCAAAGAGTTAATCAAAACATCATTCTCAATGTACATCAAATTATTCAGTCCATACGATTCCCTCCTCAGCAGAGCTGCCCATCAGGTGTTGGCTGACGACACCAGTTCTGGGTAGGTTTATTATTCTACTTTTGCTGCCTACATGGTGCTCTTCTCTAGTACTCATTTTTTTGACTGGGTTGAGTTGAGTCAAGAACTGACATCACAGCACTCGGGGGATTCCCATGTCTGCTCCGTCCTCATCTTCAGCAGCCAGCGCAGAATTCCAAAACTGATGGTACCGGTCACAATCTGGTTAAATATTTCTCTTGCCTTTCCTCTGAGTCTAGTGAGTCGGCCAGTCCCTCTGGGTTTTTTTTAACTAGCTGTTCTTGCAGTCTGGTAACAGTTGTAGACTGACACAAACATCTTACTATTCCAGAATAGTTCACTGCGTGTCCATCCACCACAACAGTCATGTCCACAAGCCTATCAGCCTTTTCATTTCCCTTTATACCTGCATGCGCTGTGACAAAATGAATCGGCCAACTGTTGTTAGCCGTGACCACTCAGCAACTCCCATCTTCCCGTGTATACTCACTAAGAAGCAATCAAGTTCTAAACAGCTGTAATCTGCAGCGATCTACTAAGTAGTTTAATATGTATGATGTAAATCGTGCACTAAAATAAGTCGTACAAATTGTATTTGTTTTGTTAGGTCTCACTATTACTGTCCTAAACATATTGATATATACGGTTGCTCCCTGTGTGGGTTCTGGGGCCCCATTGTGGGACAAAACCATAAAAAACAGGCTGCCTCCCCAACAAGCGTGTCGTAAAAGTCGACTAACTAGAGCATCTATCAAAGTCAAGAGTACATCTGCCTGAGAGGCAAGGAACCAACAGTCTGCATACAAACATGTCGGCTCTATTCCGAATAACGGTCCCAAATTATCGAGGCAGAAAATATACCCTAACAGGGCCTCATTCACGTGTCAATTGCGCACTTCCGGGGACTATACCGCCACCACCGATTTGCGAACTTCCGGGGACCATATCGCCACTGCCGAGAGTATCCCAAACGCCGCTGACGCAGCGTGGATTGGGGTTGAACTAGATGGCTGGGACACACAAGCAAATAAAATCAAGGCAGCTGCAGGAAATGCGGTAGCTGCTGCTCGTGAGTCCCAGCTATCTAGTTTAGCCCCAATCCACGCGGCGTGAGCAGCGTGGGGAATACTCTGAGCGATGGCGGAAGTGCGCAATTTAAGTCGCCGGACGTGCGCAATTTACACGTGACTGAGGCCCTGTTAGGGTATATTTTCTGCCTCGATTATTTGGGACTGTTATTCGGAAGATAGCCAACATGTCAGATCTGTAAAATGGATGAGCACACAACACTCAGGTTCTGCAAGAAGACTAAAGTCTAGAGGCAGATGATCAAGCAGAACTTTCAGCCGGAGTTTAGTTTACAGATGGTGAACGCGAAGAAGAAAATATATGGTTGTTTAAGGCTAAGGTATATGTCCAGAAACAAAAAGTTATAGTTGAAAGACTTTCTGAAAGTGCTAAAAAAGTATTGGCTCTCCTTTAAACTATGGCCGGTAGAAAACAGTAGACGGCCGGTTAGTCGGAGTTCAGTCCCTTGGCTACAGTGCAATTACGGAGTGGAAAAGGCACGAATCACAAAACAAAGTGACGTTGACATGGCTGCTAGAGCTAGATCACTCGTTGCGACTCACATTAGCGACCGCGTTCTTGCGACGCACTTGGGCACTAGCCGGGCGCTTTTGCCTTCACATTTAGCAGAATTTCAATGGCGCCACTGCCACAAGCAGCACATTTTCGGCCATTATTTGGAACTCCTGTATCAAAATTATCAGATTTAGCGGCCGTCATTACGGGTAAGTACTCGACGTTACATGTGTTACCCTAACCCTACCCCGAACCCTAAACCAAACCCTACCCCTAACCCAAACCGTATGATTATAGCATGGCAGTGCACGCTGTCTATCGCCAACACACAGTAATTATGTCATTCCACTCCGTAATTGCAATGCAGCAAGAGGACAGAACTCCGACTAACCGGCCGTCTACTGTTGTCTACCAGCCGTAGTTTAAAGGAGAGCCAAAGTATTTTCCTTTATGTTCCATAAAAATATACATAAAATTCAGCTTGAAAATTAATATCTTAGCTTAGAATTGGTGTAGCTTAGGCTTGAATGAAGTACTGCTGGATTTGATTTTCCAGGTAAAATGCCAACTATCATATAGTTGCATAATTTAAAAATAATTTAGAAAATTTTATCAATGTAATGAACTTTATACCTTAGGCAGCAGTGTTATCAGTATAGTCTATACTATAGACAAGTGACACTATGTTTAGTTAAAAACCGGGCTCTCCTTTCCACTACGGCCGGTTGACAACAGTAGACAGCCGGTTAGTCGGAGTTCTGTCCCCGTGCTGCAGTGCAATTACGGAGTGGAAAGGAGGGAACAAAACAAATGACATAATTACTGTGTTGGCAATAGACAGCGTGCACTGCCCTGTTATAATCATACGGTTACGGTTTGGGTTAGGGTGTGGGTTAGGTTTAGGGCTACGGTTAGTGTCGTCGCATCTCGTCTTCGCACAAACTCATAGTAGCAACCCAAACCCTACACCTAACCCTACTCCTAACCCAAACCGTATGATGACAGTAGGGCACTGCACGCTGTCTATCGCCAACACACAGTAAATATGTAACTTGTTTCGTTCCCTCTATTCCACTCCGTAATGCATCGCAAGAAGCAGTAATTGAACGCGGTTGCTAATTTGAGTCGAAGCGAGGGGTCTGCCAGGCATGTCGACCTCACTGTGTTTTCTGATTCGTGCCTTCTCCAGTCCGTAATTGCACTGCAGCCAGGGGACACAACTCCGACTAACCGGCCGTCTACTGTTGCCTACCGGCCGTTGTTGAAAGGAGAGCCAAAAACCGCACTTAATCAAAAAATCACTTTGAATTTGATTTATTTACTTAACGCAGTATAACTCAGTTACTATGTCATTTCAATTTAAAAAAAAATTTTAGGCGATAATGATCATATATCATAGATAAAATTAACACTTTTGGCATATTAGATTAGTATTAGTTAATAAATATTAGACAAATACGTTCATTAATATGAATAATTTCATTCATAAAGTCACAAAACAAACTATTAAGCAACTACAGTCTTAAAACGAACTATACATTAAAGCCAAGCAAAACAAACAATCGGCAGACACAATTTACAATATATTAATATTTATTATATTATAAAAAATATATGAGTCGGACTGAGTCAGTTCCATTTCTACTGTACTTTTTGTCTCAACTTACCATTTCTTTTGGTGAAGCTTGCTGTGTTTTACCAAATAAACCCATGGCTTGTGAAAGATGCGAAATGAAATCAGAGATTGCGCAATCCGGCTCTGTTTGGTGACAATTATTTCCTAACCGGGATCCAGAGTTAGTCACAACAAGTGTACCTGCCAGACGATAGTTGACTTCTGGCTCGATGGAAGTACACAGATTGTAAACTTCCGCTCTCTTCCTCAAGGGAGGCAACCCTGAATATTCTTATTTGTAAAGATTGTCAGTCAAATGTTATGTTATTTTATCACAATCGACGTCTTTGCACATTAGGCATCCCCATGCGTGCTCAGTCCTCCGATGCAGCAGCCACTTCAAGGTACTTCTACTTATTGTTCCCATGAAGAGTTGGTTATAGTATCTCTTGTCTTTACCTCTAAGACGGCATAGTCGTGCTTCACCAAGCTTAACTTCTCGGTCACGAAGTCGTGTTATGCGTCAGAGATTCGCCATTATCTCCCAACCTAATCCGTACGGATTTTTGGGGCGATTGTCCGCATGGTGGAAGTCGTAAACACAACATTGTAGAAAGTTATCTTCTTCTTCTCGTTCACCGGCTGTAAACTCCGGTGGAAAGTTCTTGTTGTTCGTCCACTTCTGGACTGCAGTCCGGTTCCAGAACCCGAGTGTTGCGTGTGCATCCGTTTGACAGATCTGTATGCAGACTGTTGGTTCCTTGCCTCTCAGGCAGATACACTCCGACTTCAAAGGAAACTCCCAATTTGTCGACTCTTACGACATGCTTTTGGGTAGGCAGTGGGTCTATTCTTGTTTTTCCCATAGTAGGGCCCCGGAACCAACACGGGGATAGAAAGTTATGTAAAGTTAGTTTTCTCGAGTGTCAGTTTATGCTAACTTTTAATTCTGCGACATGGGGAAGAAGAACTTCAAGCAACGTCATTCAAATCCCTAGCCGAACAGCAGAAAGGAAGAAAAACAATTTATGCAGTATAAATATGTCCAGTTCCATATTCTACAAGAATGCAGTGTGCAAAAATACTAATTGAGGTTGTAGGATTTCAGTTATCCACTGATGTTTCAGAAACATTACTGGATGTCAATGACGAAGTTCCAGATGTGTGGTACCTTATAGGGTGGGCCAACTACGTTCAGGGACAGGACTACTATGGCAATGCTAAACATTATTTACTCAAAGCAAAGGAGGTATACGTGAAAGTGAAATATCAAGATGCAGACTCTTAGGACATATAGATGAACTTCTCAAAGAATTAGGACCAGGTCGTGAGGAAGATACTGAAGGTGTTATGGAGCCAGATGCAGGTCTGGAGATTGAAAGCTCTGATGACGAGGAGATGGATCAGTAAACTGTATTCGTTGCACATTTGAATTTTTCATGTCTGGCGTAAAATAAAATGCTCCACTCGTTAAAAAAAAAATTAAAAGGCGTTGATGATATCAGCGCTGTCAATGCTTTTTCCCATTTGCATTGGTGCATTACTTGCTTGCTGGTCAGCTCTTTCATTACCATTTACTCCTGCGTGTCCAGGTATGTAGATCCAGATGATGGAGGTTAAATGTCAGTCAAATGGCATGTATACCCAATCCCGCTATTTGGTGCAGAAACTTGTACAATGGGCAAGCAACTAGAAAATCAAACTCTGGAAATGTGAGTATACAGAGGAAAATGTGACATTTCATGGAAACAAAAAACAGTCCATTTCAGAGGTTCTGGAAATATTACAAATGAAAAAAGAATTCTTCTTCTTCTTCTTCTCCTTCTCCTTCTTCTTTTTCTTCTTCTTCTTCTTCTTCAGCGTTCTGAGCCATCGAGGTTCATTGCTGCGGATATCACCAGCCTCCACTCATCTCTCTTGTTGGTCTTCTCTTTCCAGGTGGTGACACCTAGTGTTTGCAGGTCTGTCTCTCCATCGTCTTCTTGGTCTGCTTCGTGGTCTACGACCCTTGTGAATACAGTTTTTACCTCTCTGTCACTTGACATTCTCTCAACATGCCCCAGGCATTTAAGTCGATTAGATCTCATGATGCCAGTGATAAATGGTGATTTATGTAGATTATTTTCGTTGTTGCTTCTCACTTTCCAAACACTGGGCAAGGAGAGGAGTGGGTCAGAGTACCAGAGGAAAAGTCTGATCTATGTAGGATCATGATCACATTAGGCCGGAAGTGCAGCGAATGGCCAGCGGGTGCTACTGAGGTTGAAGTCCAACAGTTGCTTGACGACGATTCTCGTCCTTATGATCTGATTATCTACACAGATGGTTCTGTATTGAGAGGGAAGAGAAGTGACTGGGGTTTCGTAGCGAAAGCCAATGGAAACTCTTTAGTGCAGACAGCCTGGCATATGATACCACGACATCTAGCATGAGAATGGAGAGGGAGGCGGTCACTGCAGCTTTCCGGTGGCTAGAGAACAAGATTCATACACATGTCGTAATTGTAACGGGCTTCACTTACAAGGTCACGGGTAGTGAGCATACTTTCGATGTTTTCTCCAGGCATGCCCGCATGAAAGACTGGCTGAATGACTGGCTGGATCTGCACAGTTGGGTGGTGAATTGATACATGACAAGGCATATATGGTCAAAGCCCTCTGGGAACAAGTAACGGAGTCAGAAGAGAAACTATTTTATTATGGGCTGGAGAGAATAATGCTCCTGGGTGTGACCAGAGGGTTCGGCTGGCACACTACGCTCAGAGGAAAGTCAAGACGGACATACAGTCAGACTACGACTGACACCGTAAGTATTGGAACTCTGCGCTGGCTCCTGAGGATGTGGATGGAGTGCGTATGGGAATGCCCCGAGTGCTGTGATGTCAATTCTTAACTCAAATCAACTCAACCCATTCCCACTCTGCCTTACATCTTACATCTTTGATGGGTCCAGAGATTAATCGTAGTACTTTTGTTGTTGTTGTTGAAAATTTGTAATGAGTCTTCGTCTCTTTGAGCTGTGCTCCAAGTTTCAGAGCCATATAAAACGATTGGTCTTATAAACGTTTCATATTTTTTTTTTGTTTTTAGTGTTGCTAGATAGAGACTTTGACTTTAGAAGATTTTAAAGGGCATTGTATACTTTTTTCCAGTTTGTTTTCTAGCATGTATTTCTTATCTCGGGATGTTGGAGCAGTTGAAGTTGAAGAAAAGAGAATTACTGATAGAAAAAAAGAGACAACTGAACTACTTCGGCATAACAGTTTTAAAAACCATACTTGTTGGAAAGGTCGAAGGCAAGAAAGCAAGAGGGGGACAACAATACAAGTGGGAAGATAACATCAAGAGATGGACTGGCAGCAGTCTGAGAATGTACAAACAGGACAAGATTGTGTTGATTGCAGCCAACCTTCACTGTGGAGACGGCGCCTGACTGATTGATTTGTAAAGATGTTTGATCTGTTTGTGTAACGTTATGCTATGTTATGTTATGTACATGTGTATGGGCTAGGAGCCTTTCCTACCACTAGGTCCGTCCACCGGTGGCCGATGGTGGAGCGGATTTTATATATTGAGGTTAGCCGCGAATAGATCGAATAAGCGGCTGCCGACCAAACATGTGCTGATGGTTATTTGAGAGTAGGCGAACTAGCTAGTGAGATGCAGAACCAACCCCAGAATTTTGCTGGTGTGGTTTTTCTAGGAAAGTTTACGTCCAGTAGTTTGCCATGCCATTGCTTTCCGGGTGGTCAGCTTATCGATACCACTGTCGAAACCAGCGCAAGGACCGCAACTGGGATCGAACCCGGCACCCCGGCAATAGGAAGCCACAGACGCCTACAGCTGGTGGGATAGCTATATCTTTAAAATACCTTAAAACACCCTGTTATGGCCACCTGCGGGTAAGAGGAGCCATTGTAACATCTCTTCTCCCCCCCCCCCTTTTTTTCCCCCGCTGCTATTTAGGGTATGTCTCCTTAGACAAAGGGAGTCTCTGTGACGTAACGGCTAGACGCTCGCGTGCGTAAAGGAAGGTCGTGGGTTCGCTCCCTGGTGGAGAATGACTTTTTTCAAAAATGGCCTTGACTTCTTATTTATTTACTCTAGACAAAGTTTATTGGCAACTGGCGTTAAACTATAAACAAACCCGTGGAAGTCAAGGCGAAAGCACCGCTCTATTTTACCTAGTAAATCATATCTTTAAACCAGTCGTATTCAGACAACGACGGTAATAGGGGTTCTAACTGAATCAGGAAAAAGAGGTATCGCATTCCATTAGTCAGTTTTAACATATAGCTGTGGATAATGGAGGGAAACTGGAACATGTTGTGACCACTGGAGAGATATGTGGAAAGAGAGACAGAGGTAGACAGTGGGAGCAGATTCTTTACAGCCTTTTGTCATGAAATGGAGGAGTATCAGCACACGAAGTGATACACGCAGTTGCCGATCACAGACTGTGGAGAGGCATGATAATCTACGCCAGTTGACAAGGCACTTGATGATGATGCTGTTATGTGGGGTGGTGGTGCTAAACGACATAATCTCAGTTTAAGAGCATAATATTAATACTGTGCTGAATGGTAAATAAATATACACCTCAGACCCACTCACATTGGACTTCAAGTTTTGTGTAACCGTTTTGTTTTTTAAACCAGAGCTTTTCAATGTATATACAAACAGGATTGCAGAACTAGAAGCTCCAGGTGTTGGTAGGGTATTGACATTTGCATATGATATTCTTACATATAGACAGGGAAGCAATAGACAGCAGACAGCTCAAGAAGTATAGACAACAGTGGACAAGATGACTGACTGGTGTGCAGAGATGGGTGCTGTTATCATACCAGAAAATGCGATTGTTTATGGTGATCTCTAAACAACATAATTGTTAGAACTGATGTCCAAAGCATCAGCGTTAATAACAGAAAGATCAAAAGAGAAAACAAACTAGTATCTGGGTATCATTTTCAGTGAAGATGTGGAGGCTGTTGCAGCAAAGTGTCAGAAGGCACTCAAGATTATGACAGCAGTGGATACTGAACAATGATTGTTGTTCACAATGTTCCAGCGCGTGATTCTCTCGGTGATAGATTATGGGATTGGAATGCTTACCCTATTAAATTGCCGGCTTATGAAACTTGAACGCACACAAAATGGAACCATGCAAGTGATTCTGGGATGTATAACCAGGCAAGTATGCGATATATACTTGCACTACCGACTATTGCAAATAAACTCAAATTGCTCCTAGCTAGGTCCTACTTCAGAATGACTGAAAACAAGAAACACCTATTACGCTCTAGACATATCTAAGGGCCACAGACTATAAAAAGAGGAAGGTCTTGGATGACAGAGGCTCACACACACATGCACACACAAATGCAATTAGATATGTGTGCATTCTTGAACCATATTTAGCGAGGAGATGAGTGGATCAGAGTGGCCAAGCAACAAGCAGACTTTTATATGGTTCTAATCCCACTGGGTCAGGAGTGCAGGGACTGATCAGCAAATGCTGCGGAATCAGTAATTCCACAACTGAATTATTGCAAAGCTCAACATGAGTGATTGTATCATACCGATTCCCTCTACTCTGCGCAGGCACCAGTTAATGAATTTGTGTAGTTTATTAGTAATTTTTAAGTTGTTTACCATATTGCAGCTTCATACAACATTACTGATTTGACATTGGAGCTAATTAGTTCAAGTTTACTAGTTTTAATTTCATTTGACTTCCACATATATTCTAGTGCTACGAAAACTCTTCTTGCATTTTTTATTCGTAATTTAATGTCTGTCAGTTCTCTTAAAAAGTGACACAACCAAACGATAGTACAGACATAGCGACACAAAATAACAGGGTAGTGTGAGTGTCCTTACGTGTGGAAATACACGTTTGTCATGAATGTAAGTGCATTTATGTAGGCATTGGTTGACACATATGAAAGAGTATGCATGTGTACCAAATGTCAAATAGGTTTGCATACACGGATAAGGATGAAAGGAAGTGCACACATGCAGTGTTGTCTGCGTGTATGAATGCTCAAGTGCATGCACGCATACACTTAGTTGTGTGCGTCCATGAACTCCGGGGGTTCATACCCAAAACCATCCCATTCTACATCATGCATACAACATGCACATGACCGATATAGCTCACGACAAGATATGACTGACAGCAAATAGGGAAAACAAGTGAATCGACTCTGACAGGACTAGAACACATAACCACCAATACCAACCCATCATTGGGATGATAGCAAAGGTTGGTAACGTGATACACATAGTCCCGGCTAAAGGCTACGCTAGAATCCAGCAAGACGACAACGACGAGAAATGAATGAATGGCCTCCCACCCCCTTCCCCTCAACCCTCCCTACCTCTTTCAGACGCACTATGAGTTTAACCCCCACCCCATTCCCACAGAGAGCACGTGAGTTCGTGTCCCTACATGCCACAGCAATTCTCATCGCCGAACATTTGGATCTCACAGCGTGAGCTGAATGCTCCGGTTATATGGTATTTACGCATACCAGAGCCTAGCTGCCAACATAAACAGACACAACCGGACCACACACTAACAAACGACGATTAGATCCGCTTTAAGGCTCCACACAACATTTTACACACATATCCACCCAAAATGACTAACCCGTTCTTTTAAAACTGTAAATGGTGGTCCAAAGGACGTTGTGTGGAAAAGCGCGCGCCACCCCCCCCCCCCCCTTTTCCCCTCCACGCACGAAATACGCTTGGCCAAATCAAAGGAAAACAACGCAAACTGGAAACACTAAGTAAGACGAGGGAAGACATGCGCAAGTAACACAACAATTTGGAGGACGAGCGGTCTGATTCGGATGGAAGCATCAAGCCCAGAAATAGCGCAAACAATAGAATTCAGTCACGAAAGTGACGCAAATAACCCAGACCACAAATACAGGCGGAGACTGCTAGCAGCCTCGGCTAGCTAGCAGCAGTCAGAACGTGGTCGAGCTTTTCATTTTTTTTTTTCTCAAAAGAACATGGACAAGTGCAGAGAGGAGTAAAACAGTGCTGCAATCTTTCTCCATCGCGAGCACGCACACATTCACAGACACACACACATATAAAGAAGCTGAATACTATGCACATTAAAAGACGGCACGGGAGTTTACACACAGTATAATTCTGAGCGCATCAACCAACCACTGGGGGTCTCTGTAGTTAAATGGTAAAGCCATTTGCTTCATGCTCTGAAGGTCATGTGTTCATTTCCTGGTGGCATCGCTGGGTTCACGAGTGCGATTTTTTTACAAGATCCCTTAGTTACAGGGGCTACATGTTTATGCTTTGTGCGATACTTTTGGCAGGTTGCTAGCTGTTCTGCAAAGAGAGAATGAGCCATGATAAAACTTCGTGAAGTGAAGTTGATCCTCACAACTTTAATCTTTTTAACCAACTGCAGTACTATACAGGTCACATACATTTTGAACATTCTTTGTTCCATGTCCACTACTGCTATAATCTTGAGAGCATCGAGTCCTTTTTGGCATTTCACAGCATGATCCCTAAAAGACAGGCTTTTATTGAAAATAATACCCAGGTACCTTAGTTTCTCTTTTGATGTTACTGTCATTAATTGTGAGGCTTGGAACATCTCAAGGTCTCGAACAAAGAATGCTGTTCACAATGTTCCCGCATGTGATCCTTTTGGTGATAGATTATGGGCTTGAAATGCTTATCATATAAAAGAGTCAGCTGATGAAACTTGAACACATGCAGAATGATGCCATACGGGTAATTCTGGGATGTACAAGAGATACCCCGGTAGTATGTATGAGATATATACTTGCACTGTCTACTATTGCATATAGGCTCAAAGTTCTGCAAACAAAGTCAAAGCAAAGCTGCAGACATGAAGCACCTCTTGCATGAAGCCCTAGGTCAAGCTAAGAGTCACAGACTGAAAAGAGGAAGATCTTGGATGGCCCAAGCCGAAGACATAATTGGACATGTGTGCAAGCTTGATAAATTTGGGTCAAGGTGTCCAAGCAAGTTTTAGACTTGTATATGGTTCTAATCACCAGTGCGGAGGCACAGATAGGTCATTACGTCTGAGGAGAATGGCACTGCGAGGAGTTACGAGGGGATCTGGCAGATGTTCGACACTCAGGGAAAGGGCGAGACGGATGTACAATCAGACAGTTACTGGTGCTATCAGAACTGAACTCTTTGCTGAAGATGGGGACGGAGTGCTTATGGGAGTGTCCTGATTGCTATGACATTGATTCTTAATTCAACATTCAACATTTTTAACAGACTTTGTATATATCAAAACTGAATTATTCCACACACAACATAAATACAAGACAACACATACAATAAAATTTACAAATACCATTTATGTTATTGTGTTTTTATTATTAGTTTTAAATATTTACAAATCACTGTGTAAATATAAATAGCATCAAAATCTCTAGTAAGAGAATGTATTGCACAAATATGAATAATGAGACTAAATTTAAAATAAAAATGCATGTTAAGGAATCAGCAACAAAACTCAGTATGGACAACTGTATTGTGCTCCGATACTGGAGGAAGCAAACTGTGTAGGGTCAAACACCGTGACATTTCCTTGTGAACTTGGAGTCAAGGCTACAGAGAGGATGCACCCAGCCAGGCTGGTTTTGGTCAGGCTATCTGGCAGGACTGGTGAAATGCCTGGAAATAAAACAAGTTTGAACTAGTCTCCACAAGGAAGACATAAACAACAGGCTGCAAAATTTATTTCCTGGCATATCTCGCTGTAGGCCGTGCAGTGTTTGTTTTAATGATCATCCACTGCCTTCTGTCACAGGTAAAACATAAAGCCTCAATTTCAAACAATTGACACCGCAGGCAGATGATGTTAGCCTCATATTTTATAGACCGTTGGACCCTCAGTGGGTGATATTGTCAACATCACACTAGTCACCTTTACTTCTCAGGACATCAGCTAGTATCTTCTTCTTCTTCTTCTTCTTCTTCTTCTTCTTCTTCTTCTTCTTCTTCTTCTTCTTCTTCTTCTTCTTCTTCTTCTTCTTCTTCTTCGCGTTCACCAGCTGTACACTCTGGTGAAAGTTCTAGTTGTTCGTGCACTTCTGAACTGCAGTCCTGCTTCAGAACCTGAGTGTTGCGTGTGCATCAGTTTTACAGATCTGATTCACTTGAATGCAGATTGTTGGTTCCTTGCCTCTCAGGCAGATGCACTACGACTTCAAAGGAAGCTCCCCAATTAGTCGACTCTTACGACATGCTTTTGGGTAGGCAGAGGGTCTATTCTTGTTTTCCCCACGATGGGGCCCCGGAACCCACAAGGGAAACAGCTTTTATCAATTTGAGACCTCTAGCAATCTGGCAGCCAAGGTCAATTGTGGAAAAAATCTGCCTCAGTGTGGATTTGAACTGAAGACTTTCATGCTGGCTATCAAGTGTCTAGTCACTACATTATCACAGATCCCAGTACATGGTGCTGGTGTTGATTAGTTAAGTCAGTCAGCACTTGATGTGTGTTGATGTCCTACTGGTCACCTTTACTTCTTGGGAAATTTCTTGGTACTTATTTTATGTTACCTCAACCAGGTAGATGTGAAAAATAGAATGTCCTCCCTCGAAAGACTTTGATCACACGACCACAAGATCATGAGGCAAGCCTGTCAGGCACAGTTCTATCACAGCTCCAGCAAATTATAAAGTAAATCCTTTCTTTGAACATTTGTTTTATCCCTTTCATGAGTAAAGTTGAAGGATCTTCTTCCATACCTTTTAAGTGTAGTGGGTTATGTTATCACAACCAACATCACTACACATTGGGCTCATGTTTTTCAGATTATCTGCTTATTGTTCCTGTCGCACATGTGCTTAACACAGCAGAATATTCAACATAGCATTAAAACACTCTTTTTCTCACAACTTACTCAAGTCAACAGCACTGTAAATATGTTCAGTTAATCATAGACGTTCAGTTAATCATAGACATTATGAACTCACCCCCATATCCTGCAATATAGCATGCAGCATTATACAGTGCTTGAACTGTGTGACTTCTGGGTATAAAAGTGGAAGTGCCAACAGTATTGTCAACTGCAGAAATAAAAACAGTAATCAATCAATTTTCCTTATCACTGTCAGATGTAGTCCAAATTTTACTGCATGATGAAAACTTCCCTTTCTTCTGCACTTATCCTTAAAAAGACGGCTGGTAAATTTCTTTCTCCAAAATGGGGCCCCACTTGAAGATGCTTCTTCTTCTTCTTCTTAGCATTCACCAGCTGTAAACTTCAGCAGAAAGTTCTGGTTGTTCAACCACACCTGGACTTTACATTTGCACCAAAACTTGAGTTTTTGCATGCACGTCCATTTGACAGATCTGCCTTATCTGTATGGAAACTATTTCTTACTTCTTAGGCAGATACTTAGGCGAACTCTGAAGGAAACATCTAATTATCATGTATTCATGACAGTAAATTTCAAAAGCTTCCAAACCTAGTAGTTGAGCTTACTTTGCTCCCCCACTTGAAAAATTGTAGGGGCCTAGGTGGCCTCTCGCTTGCAGTTGCTGCGCTATAGGTTCTTCGTCTGTTTAGTCTCTGCTTTGTTGATAAAGAAAGTCTTTTATCTGACTTCTTTTGTGCAGTCACCATTGCTCCCCACTACTGAACCTAAATATTCAAAATCTAACATGAAGTATAGCTAGTATGAAACTTGTAACAATGAGTAATACCTGTAGCCTTAGCATAGCTGCCCTTTATTTCCATCTTCAACACATGAGGACGGCCATCACAGAGAGATATTGATCTGAATAAGACTAGCATGAGTGGTTCTGTCACCCCAGGATATGATGGAGGTATGTGTAGGCGTATCTAAGACAACACAGAAAATACACACAAACTGAAGTTAATTATAATATTGGTAAATGAAAGTGATGTCTAACATTACATTTTGTGTAGTGTAACATTTACGACTGTGTAGCAGATCGCCTAGCATTGGTTTTGACAGTGGTAACAAGATCCAACTGTTCAGACGGCAGTGCCAAACAACTTAATGTAAAATTTTCTAGCGAAGTCATTACTGCCAAAAAATACTGCTTCTGGTTTTATAATGTCCAGTTAAAGACAGGCAAATATAACATAACATAACCCTTGACCCTAGGGTGTATTGATGGAAGCTCTAGCGCAAAAAACCCACCATCATTCTGTCTTCAGCTTGAAGAATAAGTGTATGATAACTTAATTCTGTCCAGTTAAAGACAGGCAAATATAAAAAAAACAAACAAAAATAACAAAAAAACAAAACATAACATAACCTTGACCCTTATTTCTTGAACTTAATTCTGTCCATTTCTTGATGTTGTCATTCTAGGTTTTCTTTGCCCTCCTCTTCTTTGACTACAACCCCCCCCCCCCCCCCCCCCGTTTCTAAAAGTACACAGTCAGCAGTAAAGTTAAATTGAGAGTTTTAATTTCTGCAGCCAGCGTGTCTTCGGTGCAAATCTTTCTGGCCCGGTTGAACAACTACGCCACTACGCCATGTTTGTACTGAATAGGTATATTACACATATCTCACTGTCACAACCCTATTAAGTACAGTCAGTGTACCACACCGTAAGGTGTGCACCCAGGGTTGACACAGAGGTCAGGGCCGTCACTGGTCGAGTCCGTTCTGTGATCGCACGGCGAAACCAGCGCTCAGGATAAAGCAAGAAAGCTTGAACTGTGTTTTAGTAACACGATGACTGCTTCTGGGACTGAGCTGGGGAACGGGGTTAAGAGACACGAGGTAGAAGGAAGAAGGGACATTCGGTGTGCGTCGGTCAGGAAGAGAGGACGTTTAGTGACTGGATAGTTTATGTTATAGTATTAAAGTTAGGATATATTTCTGTTAGTGACTGGATAGTTTATGTACAGTTTTGTGTTAGGATAGGATAGTTCTTGTGTAGAGTATTTATGTATATGTGCTGTGAGAGAGTGGCTAACCTGGACACTCTGACCCTGCACTAAGACAGAGACTGTTGTGACAGTTTGATTGGGTCAGCGTGGCGATAGAAGAGAGCGTATCCTGCCCCGGATTGTGGTTTGTTACACCAGAGTATTGCCTGTCGCACGTACTGAGGGGACGGGGCGATTGTAAAGCCCGTCCAGCCAGGAGGGTCCAGGCAATAGGTGGCCACACGGCGGGAAGTCAACTGTCTATGTATTACCTGTAACTCTTCCAATAAAGATTGTCGTGTGTGCTCTGTGTGCGTTCGGGTTCAGTGTGTGTTGTAGGTTAGGCTGTCTGTCATAGGCCTAGTTA
The DNA here is from genome assembly GCA_905116865.2 of Candidula unifasciata. Taxonomy (NCBI): domain Eukaryota; kingdom Metazoa; phylum Mollusca; class Gastropoda; order Stylommatophora; family Geomitridae; genus Candidula; species Candidula unifasciata. The sequence goes on from CAJHNH020001469.1 coordinate 679,554, forward strand.
GCGAGCCACGGACCGGACAAGGTCATACCAGAGGTTTGTGACAGATTATGGGAGCGTTCGTCCTTGGGAATTTTGAATCTATAGTAGTAGCTAGATAGTAATAGTTGTCCGCGTTAATTGTGAACCCAATGTGCTTTGTACTTATTGTCTTCTAAATAGGAGACATAGATTAGTTTGTATGTTTAGCTGACTGACTATTATTTTTTCTTTAAGTTTTGTCGTTCACTCTTGTAGGGCTAACGTGATTTGAGTTAATCCCTTAATTTTGATGTTGCTATCGAGTAAGTTTGTGATGGCGTAGCTGAGTTTCCTTCTCTTTAAATATGCATCGTTGTCCGGGCCT
>CAJHNH020001470.1:0-75000 GCA_905116865.2 Candidula unifasciata
AGTGGTTTGGCCAGGTAACAAGACTGGCATCAGACAGGGCACCACAGAGAGCGTTACACAGATACAACGGTAACAGAACCAGAGGTCAACCATGGAGAACATAGACCGCAGAAATATCAAATGCAGTGAAAAGTAGTGACTACGAAGCTAACAGAAAAGCCCGCTCCAGAGATCTCTTTCTCCCCCGACACTGCGATGCATTCTAAGGGTAGAGAAAAGAAGGAGAAACCGCACTTGGTGGACGATGTTATCAATATCTCGCCTGCCATCACATAGGACCCATTTTAGACCGGGTTGACATGGGAGCCAAGGTCAGTTCTGAAACAAATCAGCCTCCGTGTGGATTTGACCCCAGGACCTTCGGGCCATAGATAAGTGTCTAGCCACCATAAATACTGCACTCCTACTTTCATTTACATCAAGCACAATCTTTTCTGATATCGTGGAGTCATGACTGGCACCATTGGCCCTTATTGAATTTATTATACTGTTTGATTTTTGAGAGGTGGAGGGGGCAGGGCGCGACATCCTCAGTTCTTGCATTTCCCATTTCAGCATCTTTTTTGTGCAACTCTTTGCCTGCTTCAACTCAGAATATATTGCGATCTTCTTTCTCTTATAACATTTGATACCAGTGGCTGTTCAGACATTTCTCCACCTGTCTTGAAATCAATACAGGTAATGTACATACATTGTTTGGCCAAGTCACGAAAAGGGGAAAACTGGAATACATCTGACTGAGAGAAGTTGGAGGGAAAATAGGACACACGAAGACAAAGAAGGAAGGAGCAGTTTAACATTAGGGCAGGAAAGTACATCTGTGTCAGAAGTGATTGAAAGTACACGAGATAGAAGGTTGTGGATAGACATGACTACCAATGCCACAAGGCATGGACAAGAAGAAGAATGTTTATCATATTGACCAATCATTTGTTTTCAGACGCATTTAACTTGCTTTCTGTGTCTTGGTGGTTCAACAAGTACAAGCTAGTTTCTTGATAAAATCACTGACTCCTTCACAACCTAGTCTACAACTCTTCAACTGCTTCTATAGTAAGGACGCCTTTCCACACCTTCAGGTGTATAGGGCATATAGGGCTAGACCTATATTTTAAAGACAAATTGGCACTTGGTGGGTGATGTGGTCAATATCACGCAGGCTATCATTACTTCTCAGGACTGCACTTGGTATCCATTTCAAGTTGGGTCGATCGGGAGTCAATGTCATTTTTTGAAAACGTCCAGCTCGGTCAGGGTCTGAACCCGCACCCTTTCAATCCACAGGTGAGCGTTCTGCTGCTATAAGGTTTGTCATTTTTTATTAATAATTCTCTTGTGATCAGTTCTCTATGCTCCACAGTCTTAAAAAAGTCAGTTAGTTTTTTAATGTTGCATGGATAGATTGGTGGATTATAATGAGTTTGACTCCTAAAAGTTCTCCATCCTCTTCTTCCGCAGCCAACAGAGTTCCAATTCCGCTTAAAAATGAATATATTCAAGGTAAAGGTTTATAGGTTTGTAACCAACTTCTTATGGAAATTTGTGATGGCTTCTGCATTCTAAGCCTCAGCATGTATGGGAATATCCAACGTGCAGTGCCACTGATTGTCATAACATAACCTTCTGAGGCCAAACCTGAGCTCTCAGATCACAAAATACACACATAAAAAGTGGCTGACATTTATATATAGAAGAAAATCATCAGCACATGTAATATTCATTTATTAAATGAATTCAAGTAGAAATGAAGGCAAGGGCTACGTCACATTGAAGAAAATTCATTGCAGCAGTATATGGCAATACACAATGAAGAGAAATCAGTTGTGGGACAGGAAAGGGTTAAAATGGGTTGCTGTCTACACAAACACATGTGGAAATCAATGTTTCCTCCACCACTGTAAAATTGAACAAAGAAAAGATGCACAGCAAATTGCCCAATTTATTGCCTAGCATATTTTGCAGTATGCCCACGTTTATTTTAGAAGAAGAAAAAAAGAACAGAACCAACGCCGCTTAGACAAGATGTATATGGCGACTAATTAAGTTTTGCTGAAACTGGATGTTTTAGGCTGAAAGATGCATATACTTTAAAGGTTACAGCAAGGAGGATCAACTTTATTGCACCAGGTTTTATCCCATATGGCTCAGTCTCTCTCCGCAGAATGGCTAACCGCCTGCCGAGAGCACACCATAGAGCACGAAATCTGTAGCTCCAGTAATGATCCCCAGGGATCTTTGTAAAAATTGCACACACGACCTTCAGAGTGCGAGGAAAACGGCTTGATCGCTTTTCCACGGAGACTCCCCCTTTCCCAGACTGCTGCCCAGTTGTAAATCACAACATAATGCACAAACCACCTTTTTTAATTTGAATTTAGGTGTATGTTTTGTATTTCATTTAAAAGTATTCAACTGCTTGCTTCACCTTATTTAATTCTGTAAGATGCACCTGAAGAGATTTAATATAGCATGCCAGGCAATAAACTGCAAATCTGTTTTGTCTCCTCTGTCAATGCATTCTGTTTTGTCTCCTCTGTCAATGCATTCTGTTTTGTCTCCTCTGTCAGTGCATTCTGTTTTGTTTCCTCTAACAATGCAATCTGTTTCTTCTCCTCGGTCAGTACATTCTGTTTTGTCTCCTCTGTCAATGCATTCTGTTTTGTCTCCTCTGTCAATGCAATCTGTGTTGTCTCCTCTGTCAGTGCACTCTGTTTTGTCTCCTCTGTCAATGCAATCTGTTTTGTCTCCTCTGTCAATGCAATCTGTTTTGTCTCCTCTGTCAATGCAATCTGTTTTGTCTCCTCTGTCAATGCAATCTGTTTTGTCTCCTCTGTCAATGCAATCTTGTTTTGTCTCCTGTCAATGCAATATGTTTTGTCTCCTCTGTTAATGCATTCTGTTTTATCTCCTGTGTCAGGGCAATTGTTTTGTCTCCTATGTCAATGCATTCTGTTTTGTCTCTTCTGTCAGTGCATTCTGTTTTGTCTCCTTTGTCACTGCATTCTGTTTTGTCTCCTCTGTCAATGCAATCTGTTTTGTCTCCTCTGTCAATGCAATCTGTTTTGTCTCCTCTGTCAATGCAATCTGTTTTGTCTCCTCTGTCAATGCAATCTGTTTTGTCTCCTCTGTCAATGCAATCTGTTTTGTCTCCTCTATCGATGCAATCTGTTTTGTCTCCTCTGTCAATGCAATCTATTTTGTCTCCTCTGTCATTGCAATCAGTTTTGTCTCCTCTGTCGATGGAATCTGTTTTGTCTCCTCTGTCGATGCAATCTGTTTTGTCTTCTCTGTCAATGCATGAGGAAATTATAACACAAAACAAATAAACTAAAAAATGACTACAATAACTACTGACAAAAGAATCTTCAAAATAATAAAATAAACTGGTAGCACTAGATTGTTCTCTATGTTTGATTTGAATAAGTGTGTTTTCTGCAAACTTCTGTACAGCAGAGGTACTGGCGTAAAGACAGAAAACATGGCCGGCATGTGGGGGGCTGGATAGTGCTTTTAATGGGGGGTGGGAAGCTCCCTCCCCTTACACATCTTCTGGAAAGGAAAGTGTTTTAGCTTTATTAAAGTGATAATAATAAGATAAATTATTAGTATTATGTGTTAAATGCCCCCCTTCCCCAATATGTGAAAGATATCTATACGTATTTGGAGGAGAGGGCCTTTCAGCCCTTAACCATACCAGACCGCTGGCCCGATTTTCCGGAAATTTTCTAACCTGACGCTATACAGCTGGCCCCATTTTCCGGAAATTTTCTAACCTGACGCTATACCGCTGGCCCCATTTTTGGGGAATTTACGTAGTACGTGCAAAATATGCGTCACAGACTAAAAATACCCAGCCAATGAGAGAGACTTCGTGGTTAGTCATTGCAAATGACTTCCCACATGTGTTGAGATTTTTTGGTGTGGTTTGATGTAAAATAAATTTGGAAAATTCTCAATGAAACGATCGGCTTTGACAAGAAAGTGACGTAGGTCTAGGCTTTAAAGTTCAACAGGTGATCGATACTTTGGTTAATTTAGACTGAATACGTTCATAAAGAATACGTTCCCAGTTGAAGTGACACAGTCAGTAAGAGCTAGAATGAGGAGGAGAATTATGAAAATTATAAATTTAAAACTAGATCGATAGTAAGAGAAGGGGGCGTGTCCCTCAAACAGCAACACCTGGTGCTTACTTTGTGAAACAAGACTGATCCTACTAGGTGGATTGGCACACAAAGGTGGAAGATAGGCACTAGATGAAAGGTAAACCTTTTTTCTACAATGTCTCCAAGTTTTATCTTATTTTAACCACTTATTTGCATGTAACTAATTTTGTGTGTACATCATGTTGATTTTTTCGTGTTAATGCCAAAGAGCTCAGGTTATAGGGACAGTTAGGTTCAGGGCCTCAGGTCTGGTAGGGTTGAACACATTTTCTTGGGAGAGGGTTGTAGGAGTCCTAAGCTGCCTGTCCACTCCAGAACTGATGTTCACCATTCACACTCCAGAACTGATGTTCATCATTCACACTCCAGAACTGATGTTCATAATTCACACTCCAGAACTGATGTTCATCATTCACACTCCAGAACTGATGTTCATCATTTACACTCCAGAACTGATGTTCATTATTCACACTCCAGAACTGACGTTCATCATTCACACTCCAGAACTGATGTTCATCATTCACACTCCTGAACTGACGTTCATCATTCACATTCCAGAACTGATGTTCATCATTCACACTCCTGAACTGACGTTCATCATTCACACTCCAGAACTGATGTTCACCATTCACACTCCAGAACTGATGTTCACCATTCACACTCCAGAACTGATGTTCATCATTCACACTCCAGAACTGATGTTCATCATTCACACTCCAGAACTGATGTTCATCATTCACACTCCAGAACTGATGTTCATCATTCACACTCCAGAACTGATGTTCATTATTCACACTCCAGAACTGATGTTCATCATTCACACTCCAGAACTGATGTTCATTATTCACACTCCAGAACTGATGTTCATCATTCACACTCCAGAACTGATGTTCATCATTCACACTCTAGAACTGATGTTCATCATTCACACTCCAGTACTGACGTTCATCATTCACACTCTAGAACTGATGTTCATCATTCACACTCCAGAACTGATGTTCACCATTCACACTCCAGAACTGATGTTCATCATTCACACTCTAGAACTGATGTTCATCATTCACACTCCAGTACTGACGTTCATCATTCACACTCTAGAACTGATGTTCATCATTCACACTCTAGAACTGATGTTCATTATTCACACTCTAGAACTGATGTTCATCATTCACACTCTAGAACTGATGTTCATTATTCACACTCCAGAACTGATGTTCATCATTCACACTCTAGAACTGATGTTCATCATTCACACTCTAGAACTGATGTTCATCATTCACACTCTAGAACTGATGTTCATCATTCACACTCTAGAACTGATGTTCATCATTCACACTCCAGAACTGATGTTCATCATTCACACTCTAGAACTGATGTTCATCATTCACACTCCAGAACTGATGTTCATCATTCACACTCCAGAACTGATGTTCATCATTCACACTCTAGAACTGATGTTCATCATTCACACTCCAGAACTGATGTTTATCATTCACACTCCACAAAATTCTCAATGAAACAAGCAGTTTTGACAAGAAAGTGACGTAGGTCTAGGCTCAGTTTGAAAATGATGTTCCCTGCCCACCCTCTGAAACTGATATTCATTACAGTCAGTCTGAAAATGATGTTCATTACCCATAAACACACTGATTTTAACTCCTATTTAAAAACAAGTGATCTTCCTTCACTCCTCAACCACTCTGTTATTTTAATTGTCATCAAATACTGTAAAACCTAATTTATGTGAACTCACTTGAGAAAAACGGTTACAAGAACAAAATGTTGGTCCCAGCAGGGATGTGTTATTATTAGTAGTCCCCTGTTAGCACAAATCTGTTTAACACAAACTCTTGGAATTTGTGTTAACAAGGTTTTACTGAAATCATTTATTTGATGTACTGTTATTACCTTTCCCCATTCACCTGCTGTTTATCTTTCATATCAACCAATCAAATTTGACAAACATCAGACAATACATTATTAATGAAGCTGCGACAAATTCAAGGGAGCTAGAAAGAGTGAAGTCAAAAAGATGGGGAGGACATGGAGATAACAAAAGATAGAACGAATTGGAGTGCGTTGGTTGAGGGCCTATGCTCCATTAGAGTTAGAACAGCAGAAGAAGAAAACAACATAAATATTCAAAAAGTGGCAAAAAATATTGTATTTCTCGTCAAAATTAGTACCAAAAACACTGAAAAACAGATAGTAAAGATCATAGTTACTGCATCACATTAGGTCATATGCAATGGAAGAAAATGAAAGCTTCAATTTATGCTCATGTGCAATGGAAAATATAAACTAAATCCAATTTCTATGATAATCTGCCACGCAACCTGGCACTCTTTGGTCCCATGAGTTCACGATTTGTGGGAAGGCAGTATCCTAGAAGTACCGGAAGATGCAGCAAAAGGGAAATGCTTGATTCTGTAAAAGAATAGAAGAAACAATTTAAGCAATTTTCTGCAGCTATGCATTTATATGCTTTCAAATGTCAACTGAGGCAAGAAAGAGAGTTCTTGATAGCTACACTGATCCACTCCTGATGGGAGGAAGTTATGGACAAATTAGATAATTAATTAAAATTAGGTGGAAGTTGCAAAAATGTAGTTTTATAATCAATGAGAATGCAATGGACAGCTACAAAGCAGGAGGAGAAGAAGGTTAAGAAGCAGGAGGAGGATAAGAAGGATGATGAGAAGGAGCAGGAGGAAGAACAGAGAAGGACAAAGAGGAAGGGAAGGGGGAGAAGAAGAAGAAAAAAGGAACAGTACCAGCTGAGATTAAAGAAATTTAATCTGGTCAGAAAAAGAAAAAAGGAACAGTACTAGCTGAGATTAAAGAAATTTAATCTGGTCAGACGAAGAAGAAAAAGAAGCAACAGTACCAGCTGAGATTAAAGAAATTTAATCTGGTCATATTCAGTATCTTCCAGTTAGTAAAAAAAAAAAATTACATATAAGCCATTCATTAGAACATGCTACAAACCTGACATCTTGGACAGCTAGAAAACATAACCATCAACTTACCATGGACAGTGGAGCTAATCTGGGTCAATACATAACCATCAACTTACCATGGACAGTGGAGCTAATCTGGGTCCATACATAACCATCAACTTACCATGAACAGTGGAGCTAATCTGGGTCAATACATAACCATCAACTTACCATGAACAGTGGAGCTAATCTGGGTCAATACATAACCATCAACTTACCATGGACAGTGGAGCTAATCCTAGTCCATACATAACCATCAACTTACCATGGACAGTGGAGCTAATCTGGGTCAATACATAACCATCAACTTACCATGGACAGTGGAGCTAATCTGGGTCCATACATAACCATCAACTTACCATGTACAGTGGAGCTAATCTGGGTCCATACATAACCATCAACTTACCATGTACAGTGGAGCTAATCTGGGTCCATACATAACCATCAACTTACCATGTACAGTGGAGCTAATCTGGGTCGATACATAACCATCAACTTACCATGGACAATGGAGCTAATCTGAGTCCATACATAACCATCAACTTACCATGGACAGTGGAGCTAATCTGGGTCAATAAATAACCATCAACTTACCATGGACAGTGGAGCTAATCTGGGTCCATACATAACCATCAACTTACCATGGACAGTGGAGCTAATCTGGGTCAATACATAACCATCAACTTACCATGGACAGTGGAGCTAATCTGGGTCTATACATAACCATCAACTTACCATGGACAGTGGAGCTAATCTGAGTCCAGCTTTCCAGGTAAGATACTTTATCTTTACGCCAAAGATCCTGGGGATTCAACCCCCTCCAGTCACATGCCTGGGAAAAAAAAAGAATTAAAAAATGCGTCATTTTCACCAGTCATCATTATCGCCATAATACTACAGTATCTGTAAACATTGTTGTTGTTTTTCGGCCATGTTCTTTCAAATACAACCCCTTTAATATCTTATTTTGTGACTCTTTTCTTCCTGAATGATATCATTTTCACATTCTCAGTTATCCCTATCTTTTATGACTGTTCTCTTTCTCAATTATCTCATCACTCTCAGTTTTCATCCTTTAGCATCCTTTGGTTATTTTCTCCAGGTAATGCTGGTGTGTTGGGAAATGAGCAGTCAGATAAAATGGTGGGTTCTGCACCACTTGAAGGTGAACTGATGAATGTTGTGAGGGCCCTTTGGAAGCGAGTGAACAGTGTAGAGACAGATTATTACGGTCTGATGAGAATGGCACTGCGAGGAGTTACAAGGGGATCTGGCCAACGCTCAATACTCAGGGGGAAGGTGAGACGGATATACAACCAGACAGTTACTGGTACCATCAGAATGTTAACTCTTTGCTTGCTGCTGGAGATGGGGGTGTCCCAAGTGCTGTGATGTAGATTCTTAATTCAACATTCAAAAACACATCACTCTCAAACATGTCAGCCTTAAGGCTGGCTGAAAAAGCTTCCAGGTGATTCATCTTAAAAGTATCTCTTGTGTTGCTCTTTAATTTCATGCATGACTGCACTAGTAGATCTGTGCATGCTTCTTTTATAAATGCCTGTCATTTACACCCCCCCCCCCCTCATGTTTTCACTGCAGATGTGAATTGAAACTGCCCGTAATAAAATGAGTGTTGCATGTGATGGTAGTTCTTCATCTGTGTTGATTCAAGGGTGTGATTGCTGTGTGCCCGCTTACAAAATAGTGGCCGCATGTGATCCATGCAACTTCTTCAAACATCGGCTGTCTGGTTAGCCTCCCCAGATATAATGGTACAACATCCAACATGATAATGGAAACAGGCTGCAATGGCAGCTTTCCAGTGGTGAGAGCAGTACAACTTGACATGTAACCATAAAGGGCTCACAGTCTATGCTTTAGAATGCAGAAACTGGTCTACTAGGCAGAGTGAACCGCAATGCTTGATAAGACTTACATATCGAGCATATCGTGGATTTTCTGCCTGCACATGCAGAGAAATGAGCAAACTTATAGGCTGGCTGCTGCTGCACCTCTGAGAGGCAAGCTACTTTATAGGACAGACGTGGTGAATGTTTTCTGGACCAGTACAGTACACAGACCAGGAAAGACTGATTTAGCAGGAAGTGAGCAGAGAGTCTAGACAACATTCAATATGCAGACAGATGATTAATTAGATTACAGCTGGCAATATAGTATGGGAACTCTTTAAAAAGTGCGGAAGCAGACAGCAGAGCATGCGTAAAAAAAGTAAAGGAACTTGTTTCCATGCCTTTAGGCTTTATAGACCAATGGACACTGGTGGGTGCTGTGGTCAGCATCACCACCCAATGCTGGGTCAACCTGGAGGCCAAGGTCATTTCTAAAAATGGTGCGGCTAAGTCACGACCCAAACCCACGACCTGCCGCAACTCTGCGGTGACTCCCAAAGTATGCGTGTGAATGTTATATACCTTTTTCTCTTACTGTAAGTAACTCAATGGATGATAAATTTACTTTGAGTAAGACCTTATATAAAAACTGAACATATGCACAATATAATGTTAACTATACATAAAAAATTTACTCATTTAACAAACATATAGGTATGCTCCACCAAGCATACACACCCAAAAACAAGCCTGAGATGATGAAAGTGAAAGAGCTTGAGAAAGGGTATAGCAAGTATGGGAGGAGAGAACATTACATTTAAAAAACAGATACCTTATCCAGTTCCTCTTCTGTCATGTTGTTAATTCCTTCCCTGACCATGGCCACGTCCATGTAGTGTAATAATAGGGCATCTTTCACCAACCTCCTCCTCCTGACGGACAAACCCAAACTCTTGCCCAGGTGACGCTGTGGAATCGACAGACCAAACAAAACAAAAAAAATTATAATTTCATATTCCCAGTAATGTTTTCTTGTGGTACATAAACAAGAAAACTGCGACAGCTAGCTCCCTCTCTTATTGTAGTAGACAATCCTGATCTGCACATACAAAAAAATTGCATACAAAGCATATTCATTCCTATGCTATGCTATCGCTGCCAGACATGGTCATTCATAACAAATCAGAAAAGAAAATGAGTAACCATGAAAATGAGACATCTAAGAAGGGCTGCAGCAGTGAGCAAAAGAGATAAAATCAGGAATAAGGCCATAAAAGAAAAAGTCAGCACAGAGCCAATTCTAAATTACATACAAAGACAGCAAATCAAATGGTTATGCCAGGTAGAGAGAATGCCTTGTGACACCCTGCCATACAAGGCTTACAACGACAGAGTGAAAGGATGCAGAGTACAAGGTGGACCTTCAACAAGATGTAAAGATAACATCAGAGAAAATACAACAGCATGATCATTGTTAAGGTGGCCAAAAGAGCAAGAAGCAAAACAAACAATGAAGAGGCAAAAAACAGATTGAACAATTTCTCATTTTCTTAACCTCAGTGAAGTGTTCGATATAAAGACCTTACAGGTGCTCTTTCTAATGTGCTATGTGAGCTGGTTTCTATTTCTCTCAGGTCAGTCTTAGTTGTGTCATTCAGTATTTTGTGTAATCTTCCCATTTCTCTGTGCTCATTATATTTCTTCAAAGTGGCTCTCCATAGTCAGTAACAGGACAATCTTATCAGATGGCCAAATTATTTCACCTGTGGCCCAACACGTGTCCTATTCAATGCCAGCGTCTTTTCTTCACCTCCTGATTCACTGGACATTGGTTTAGGTCTCTCCTAAAGCTCCACAATAGTGATTCTTTCATACCATTTAACTGGCTCTAATCTGCATAGACACCAGTTAAGGAATGTTCGAAGTTGATTAGGTACTGGTTTCGTTGTTCTCCACGTCTGAGCTCCATATAGAAGTAATGATTTGACATTAGTGCTTTAACTTTTTAAGTTTAGTGTTAGTTTTAATTTCCACTGACTATCTAGTGCTATGAAAACTCCCTTTGCCTTTTGTATTCATAATTTAATACTGCTTTCAGTTCCTCCATCTCAGTTTTTCCCAAAGTGGGTGCTACCACTTCCTGGGAGGCACTGGGATGGTCTAGTGCAGCGGCAACAACCTTCACCAAATTTGGGAGGTGCCGGGACACTCCAGAGGGGTGGTAGCAGTCTTAGGTGCAGCTGGGAAGCATTAAGTGAAAATAAGACAGCAGAGAGAGAGAGAGAGAGAGAGAGAGAGAGAGAGAGCTGTTTTATTTGGTTATAGACTGGACAAAAATGTTAGTCTGTAAATGTGTGCCCCCTTTCCCCTGCTTAACTTTCAATTTAAATCATGTGCAATGTTCATTTATTCTTTAGCCATACACACATGTGGAAACAAAATTTACATTAATAGTACACCACTGTTCATTTAAACACACACACACACACACACAAAAGCAACACACCATGTGTCTCAAAGATAGACAATCCATGTTATACGGCTTGCCTTCAAACAAGGGAGACAATTCAAGGATCTCCTTACTCGCCAACAAAACATTGGTGTCTAGCTGAAAAAGCACAAGAGAACAGAATATTTTTAATTATTTTGAATTTCTCACATTACATAACTACAAATACAAGCACAATATTTGTTGGCAAAAAAAATTTAACATTTAAAAAACAATTAATGCAGTTCCAAGTAAGCAACAATGGGAAAATCAATAACATTTGATCAAAAACAGCCACAGTGTGAAGTTAACTCTTCTGACTTTTAACATAAAGTGACCCCCAAGCAGGATGCAATTTTTTTGTTATTTGAAGCCCCACCCTGGCTTCTGCCGGGGGCCCTGAATATAGCTGAGGCATAGATATGGCCTAGCCATATATATGGTCTAACAGCTGAAAGGGGTTTCTGGGACCTTTCCATCGGCGATCCTCATCCACATGGTGGCACTCTGTGTCATCGGGTGTTTATTGCTTGTGTGATGCCCTGGTGGGGTACTGCTATCTCCCCAACTCCCTTGACAGAACAGCATGAGGAGTTCACCTATAATTTAACTCAGTCCTACTATGAGACACAATTTTTGTTTATTACAATCCAACCCTGGCCGTTGTCAGAGGCCCTAATATAACCAAACGGTTGAACAGGGTTTTCATCTGAATGGTAGCACTTTGTGTCACCAGGTGTTAACAGCTGCTTGTGCAGTCCTGGTGGGGTTAAAGGTCACCTAAGGAGTTCCCTTGACCCACACAGGACTGCAAATTATACCTGGATGACGTAGCCATAGACACTATGAGCGCCCTAATTATAACTTCTTTGCAGGCTGAATGGTTATCTGAGATCTGCCTCATAGGTATGCTTTCAAGCCTGAGATTTGATTCTTAAATCTCAGTACGGTATGACATACCCTTAGGTAGCAGCCCGGATGATTGTAAATTTAGACCAGAATGCACAGGGGTGGATGGATGTAGAATGAATGATCACTAACTTTTGCAAAAATTAATGTATTGTAATTTTCATGAGGTGCGAGCTCTGATTATTATTCTCTTATCTTTAAAAATCTATTCCAAAGTCCAAGTCGGCCATTGTACTGCAAAGACACTCCTCCTGTCCTCTTGAGAATATAACTATACAAATACTCCTCTTAAGAATGTAACTATGAAAATACTCCTCTTGAGAATGTAACTATGCAATTACTGTTACCAGCAATGCTTCTCATGTGACTCACCTTTTGTATAGCTTTGAGGACATGTTCTTTAAAGGTAGGATCCTCTATATGCTGGCTCAACAGATGCAGATAGTCGAGGATGCTATCGTAATGCTTGAGCCTTTTTGTCAAGGCAATGCGACGGAACTCTTCTTTCTGCAGTGGTGTCCAGAAGTGATGGGACAACAGATGACGTGGGAAGACATATCTGAAGTCGAGAACAATGCAGAAAAAATGATATAAAATAATTTAAAATCTTAATGGGGGTAAATGGTTAACGGGTGGGTAGGTTAGTGTATATCACAGCACATGAGACATTCCAATAAGTGCTCAGTCTCTATCTTCAAAAGCCAGTGAAGAGTTTTAGTGCTGACAGTACCAGTGTTGACAGTTTTGATAAGATCCCCTGCTCATATTCTGCTTCATTCTCCATTCTCTTCAGACTGTAATGATCTGTTTGTGCTTTCGCACTATTTGCCCCTAAATTGTACTGATAAACATCTATCTTTTGATGCATCAATATACCACCAAGTGTTTGCAAAAACAGCCAAATCGGTTTGCCTGTTCAAATCCCAATTAACCACGCATACTTGTATGTTTTACAGATCATGAAATAAAACATTCCTCTACACATCAACAACCAATGAAACACACAAACTTACGCAAACGGGAATACTGCAACACCTCCTGGAGCAAAGGCAATGACAAATATTAAACCCACCAATGGGAGATCGGACGAGAACTGTCGATGAAAGGAAAAATATTTTAAATGGTGTAAAGTGTACCAGAGAATGATGGTACTTAATTCAATTTCTATTACCAAGCAAATCTGAAGACAAACAAAATCAGCAGGCATTTATCACAGGACAAGCAATCCTGCAGACAATCATTATAAAACTTGCAAATAATCTAGCTGCATTGAGCAAAGAACTGAGACCACTCTGTCATCTTCAGCAGCCAGCTGTAAGTAGCAAATCTGATGCCACCAACAATCTAGTTCTTTATTACACAATAAGCAATCTTCAAGACCGTCATAATATAACAAACAAATTCCCTAGATAACGATATAACCTCCATGTGTTGATTACATAATAAGCAAATCTTAGACTTTCAATTTATAACAAGCAAAATCACCTACTCATCCTCTACCAAAGTAAAACACCACGTTCATTATGTTACAAGCAATATAACCAGAAGAAGGGACAGGAAAGCGTCAAAGAAAGGAAACTGTCAAAGTAAAGAAACAGGCAAAGACAGCAAAGTGTCAGAGATAAGAATGAATGACTGAATGAATCAAGAACTGACATCACTGCACTCAGGACATTCTCACACATGCTCTATAACTGTCCTCAGCAGCCAAGGAAGAGTTCATATTCTGATGGTGCCAGCTGCGACGTGGTTACAAATCTGTCGATCTTTCCCCCTACCCGCTGAAAACCAACCAGACACTCTGCTCACTCCACACTGAATTAGTCTCTTAAGCACCCCACAGTCGAGTATACTGGACTTCCGCCGCTTATCCCGTAGCACCCCACAGTCGAGTATAGTCGACAACCTTATATGGTCGGGAAAATACCCAACTAAACGGAGCTATGCGTTTGACGTCACTTGAAAACTATAAATAACTATTCTACAGTAGTTTAACTTCCTGTAATGGCCGCGAATGGGCTTGTTGGCTCAATTTTTATAAGCCAGTTCGATACCCATCACCATCCTTCGAAATGGAATTTAATTTTTCTGAAATCTTCATGGATTCTGACTCTGACAATTAGATTTTGTGTTTTCCTGCAGCCGATATCAGTCGCGAAGTTGATATGTCTGGAGAAGTAAGTGAAGGTAGTTCTGTTTACAGTGTGTCAGATTCTTAGAGATACGGAATACGTGGAGATGCATTACTAATTGGTGAGTCCTTATGTTTGTACTGTTTTTTTTACATTTTTCCCACTTCACTCTGTCCTCACACATCACCTATCAAACATACACCAACAAAACTCATATCGATGTATGCAGAAATCATTTGTTTATTTCAGTTTAAATAATTATGCAAAATTATTCATAAACCAAAAAGTTATAGTGTTTTTCATGTTTCCTCCATAAAAAACGCAAAATCTGAAGAAAAAAAAATGTGGGAGGCAAGGGAAATAATTTGAATTTTTATTGTGGGGTGCTAAAGGTTAAAGTGTGGATGCTCTGTACCACTGCACTGTCCACTTGATTCCAGAAAGCCAGAATCATATCCCTTTTATCATAAAGTAGCTCAGTGCCCATAGAAGCAGCAGTAGCCAACCTATCAGCCTGCTCATTACCCCACACACCAGAATATCAAGGGCAGGAAACAAGTAGAGAATGGAAAGGGTTAAAGGCTAGGAAACAGGCAAACCTCACTTGTCTGTATAGCTCCAACTCCTTCCTAGAGAAGGCAGCAAGACTTTCTCCTGCCCACAGCCTGGAAGACACCCTGTAGTAATCCTTCGTATCAGTCACAAAACTGGAGACACCTGGCAGGGAAGACAACATAACTTTCTTATCACAGGAGATTGTCTCTGGCAAGTTTTCTGTGTCTGCCTTCAAAAGTCTACTTCCAGTGCCTGTTACTAAGACTTTGATATTGCTGATAATGTATGATACATGAATAGAATAATTTATGTAAGAAGTGAAACCCAAAAGGCAGAATGCAAGACGTGCCTTTTAGTTCAATTCTTAACCCCTTGAAATTAAAGTTTGTTCACACCCCGCTCCCCCCCCCCTCCTTTTTGTGTGTGCCAAATAGGGCCCCAGAACCCATATGAGGAAAATATTATGGTAATAAATTCATGGCAAATAACCAAACTCATTATAATATTAATATAATGGTACACAACTGAAAATAATTAAACTACAAAGAGACAGCTGACTACACGATCACAAGCCTGCATGTTTAACTTCTTTCTCCATGTGTGCATTTCGGTGCCCTATTCCAAGGACACCAACAACAAAAACTGACCCACTGCCTCTTAATAAGCAGTTTCATTTGGAGAAAGATTGTCAAACCCAACAAGTTTATTTTGAGCAGGCTTTCTCCATTTCCTTCCTCAGATGTACTTACATCACCTCAAACATCACGTCCATCATCATTCTCACTACTCCCAGTTGTGATATCTCTACTTAACCAGGAATTATTGCTATTAGCACCACATACGCTGGCAGAATCATCTACACTACCAGTTTTCGTCAACAAACATGACAAAAAGACTGAATCTGCACTTGTAACAAAAATAAACAAAATTTCACTCAAAACAATGCTTGTCACAGCTCTAAGTGATACCATCATAGGCAAAGCCATCTTGGAATCATTAAAAATGCCAGACGAAGCTTAATTCAAATACTATCGGTAAGGCAGTTTACTTGTATTCTACATGTCCCTAGTTCGATGATCTTTAACCAAGAATATGATCAGAAATCTGACGATCGTCTAATTTGGTCAGCAATGTGTTAAGAAAAAAGCAGAGAAACAGTGAAGACACATAAATATGTACCTCACTTGGACTTTATGTGTGTGCCCATTGCTGATCTTTCTTATATGCACAATTTCAAATTAGTCTTGGGAAACACACACAAATACACTGGCACACATATAAGTGGTATAAGTGGGGGGGGGGGGGGGGGTGGGGGGGGTGGGGGGGGGGGGGGGGGATGAGTACAGCTGTTCTTTCAGCAAAACAGTGGCATCACTTGGATTCTTACCTATCTATAGTTAAAACTTTGTTCTATTGTCTAGTATCTGCTATTATCTTTACCCTTTTCTTTACTTAGTAAGTAAAAAGTTGGTAAACAACTATTTCATACCAGTAGTGCATCGCCACAGGATGCTAAATCCACATTTTTATAGCCAATCAGCACTTAGTGGGTGATGCAGTCAACACCAGATGATGATGTCACATTTATTTACCAGGAAGTTTTCTGGTCCCCATTTAAAGCTGGGTCAAAAGTCAATTATAAACATTCTGACCTGATGCAAACTGAACTCTAGAGCTTCCTGTGTGGGGTAGAGGGAAAAAAAGGGAGACCCACTGTAGAGGGAAAAAGAGGGGACCCACTGTAGAGGGAAAAAAGGGAGACCCACTGTCTCCCTAATAAGCATGTTGAAAGAGTAAACTAAATAGGGGTTCCTTCGAAGTGGGAGTACATCTACCTGAGAGGCAAGGAACCAACAGTCTGCATACTAATACACCATATCTTAAAATGGCTGTGCAAGCAAAACTCAAGTTCTAGAGTAACATTTAAGTCCAGAAGTGGACAAACAACCATAACTTTCCACTGGAGTCTACAGCCAGTGAAGGCAAAAAAAAAAAAAAAGAATAGGAACTCCAGATCTCTGGGTCAGCAGGTCAGAATCTAGCCATTGCACTACCCTGGCTAGCTCCTTTATATGTACAGATGCCTACAGGTATTCCTGAGCTTATTTCCCATGCCATTTCAATCTAAAGGGGGCCCAGCATTTGACAGCTCTGCCTTACCTGTTCTGAAAGTCCTGTAGACTTGAAAAACACTGGGAGCTCTCTTCTCTAGCTCATCTGCAGAGCTGGTTATAAATTTGACTAGCCTGTCCAGGACATATCGCTTTGGTTTGATCGGCGGTTTGATTTTGTCCTCCAGGTGCTCTGTAGAGTAAGATCTTGTCCTGTTGAAGGACAATATCAATTAGTAACATCTCATAGAGTGAAGAATACGGTGATAGAGGGTACAGTTTCTGCAAAATGAAGCAGAGGTATACCTCAAAAGTAGATATAGGACACTGAAAATGCACTGCCTATAAGAGCACACAGGGATTAAGAGCTGTCTTGAGAAGGACAGACTTTCAGGCATGCAGTGCCGTGTTTTAGAGTGATCAATTTATCCACTCTGGGCTATTACCTAAAGGGTTTACCCTACCACCCAGAGAGTTAAAAAAAAAAAAAAACTATTAAAAATCAATAATGGAATAAACTAATTTTGTTAAATGTCAGCATTTTTTCATTACTTAAAAATCCACAACAATCCTAACACACATGGGCTAAAATGCAATAAACGACTATTTCTGATCGACTGATCTGACCCCATGGGACTCCTACCTAAAGGTTCACCAGACCCTCCTGAGATTACAAATCCTCAGTCAGGATGGCAAACTAGCAAGGCAGATTCCAGATGTCCTGTCTTTCATTTAAAACAAAACAGGCAAACTAGCAAGGCAGATTCCAGATGTCCTGTTCTAAAACAAAACAAAGGTTCTAAAACTGTAACTACAGTAGTTACACCAGCCTGGGGTCACCTGTCATCCTGTGGGGGTCAGGACAGACTATTTCATTTCTTGTGCAATTTTGTATCTCAAGCGATTATGTAATTAAATTCTACAAGTTGTGTGTGTTTTTCAAGCTATACTAAAATATTATTATTAGCGTCCACATCTGTTTCACAGATTTTACTTTGTATGCAGATTGTTGGTTCTTTGCCTCTCGGGCAGACACACTGACTATGAATGAAGCCTCCAATCAGTTGACTTCTACGACATGCCTGTTGGGGAGGCAGTGGGTCTATACTTATTTTCCCCACAATGGGGCCCAGGAACCCACATGGGAAATAAAAGATCAGGTAGGGAAAAGTGGAAGTAACATTTCATTATATTAAGTCCTCAAATGCAGCACAGTATATCTTTGATGTCTTTTTCAAAACTGATTATTGTGCCAAATTGGGCTTTTATTTTGAAACCATTTGGGATTAAAAGAGTTAAAAAGCACATACTAACTAAAAGTTGTATCTTTCCTGTTTTTTTTAAAAGTCAATATAATTAACTTTCATTTTTACTTGCACAAGTACTAGACCTATGTACTAGCAGGGAAGTAGGGAACACCTTAAAGGAATTTAATAAGCACATGCTAAAGGTTGCATCTTTTAATTTTGTGTGTGTGTAAATTTGTAATAATGACAACTGGAATAAATTAATAATTTTTTTTAATGACAGTTAATTTATTAAACAGAAGATAGTGCTTTTTAACTGAAGAAATGCACCATGGGTAATCAACAATCAAATGCATTAACAAATTTTATTTTCAAAGGGTCGCATTTTGGGCACACAGGCCCGTCCTACATTCTGCCCTTCCAAATACTCATCTTTCACACCGCAATTAGAGTTTATTAATAAAGCATGTTTGTTCATAGAACAATATGCATAATATTAACATCTTTCACTCTCCCTCACATACACACACATACCCACCCACCCAGCTCAATCAACATACCATCACTCTCTTCAACTGAAAAGCCCTTTACCTAGTTAAGCCAGTCACTCTCTTTCACGGCATGCCCGCCTGCCCCGGAAGTATCCATCTTCAATCTTTATCCCTAGCCTTATATCCATCTTTAAGATCTTCATGCCCTGTATCCATCTTCAATGCCCTGTATCCATCTTCAATGCCCTGTATCCATCTTCAATGCCATGTATCCATCTTCAATGCCCTGTATCCATCTTCAATGCCCTGTATCCATCTTCAAAGCCCTGTATCCATCTTCAATGCCCTGTATCCATCTTCAACGCCATGTATCCATCTTCAATGCCTTATATCCATCTTTAATGCCCTGTATCTATCTTCAATGCCCTGTATCCATCTTCAATGCCATGTATCCATCTTCAATGCCATGTATCCATCTTCAATGCCTTATATCCATCTTTAATGCCCTGTATCCATCTTCAATGCCCTGTATCCATCTTCAATGCCTTGTATCCATCTTCAATGCCCTGTATCCATCTTCAATGCCCTGTATCCATCTTCGCTGTGGTCAAACCTTGCCTCGCCTTCCCCAAACTGAACCTCCATCACCATCTTTTCCAAGCCACCATGATGCTTGATGTGGCCAAAATACTTCAACTTTCAGGACAGGACGCTGTGTATAAACCAGTTCTCATTGATGTTAAACTCATTTAGAATGTTGATGTTTTTACTCTCCTTGATCCATGGTATTCTAAGAATTTTTTATTTCTAAAAATATTGTAAGTTGCCACAGGAAAAATACATGATCTCAAGATTTTTACTTTAACCAATTTACTAGTGCTTTGCCATAGGTTCTTCATGCTGTTTAATTTTTGCACTGCTAATGTGAGTCTTCTCTTGACTTCTTTCAATCAGTCGCCACTGTTGTTCACTAAAGAGACCAAGTATTCAAAATCTGGGCTCTCCTCCAAATGATGGATCTGAGTTATCGCATTTAAAAATATACCCTAACAGGGCCTCAGTGATATGCAAAATTAGGATTTATTTCCGGCAAATGTGGCTGGCAGACCATCAGCTCCGACACTGATTAGCAATACTGTTCTACGGAGTGAAAAGCTGTCAGCTGTAGATGTTAGACCTGTCAACTTTATATATATATATATATATATATATATATATATATATATATATATATATATATATATATATATATATATATATATTAAATTCACCTATATATTAGTGTTAGACCTAGGGTTAGTGTTACGGCTAACCCTAACACTCCAACAATTGATGGGTTATGGATGCAAGTCTATTGAGGCCCCGGTTAGGGTATCTTTTTAAATGCAATCACTCAGACCTATCATTCAAGGGAGAGCTGAAACCTGTTACATTCTCTATTTCTTCATGTTGACTGTGGTTGGTGGGATGGATTTACTGAGGACATATTTATTATTATTATTTTTTCATTTCAGAAAAAATATTCACTTCTTTGCTGTGCCTTTTGATGGCCAGAATTAATTTTTTCTAAACCTTGTACAGTTAGAAATCATACATCATACTTTGAATACATGAACTCCATGCATGACCATATGACGGCAAAGGGTAGGAAGATGTGGCGTGAGTTAGCTGTGCGCTTAGGTTTAACTGGAGAATACAAGATGTCAAGAAGGGGGAGAAGAAGAATTTGATGGAAATTGAAAAATGATTAATTAAATTACAAAATTTCCAAATTTAAAAAAATATAGCTTCAGAGTTTCACATTTAGTGTGAACTCTCAACCTCCAATTAACCAGGCTTTTTTTTTCCCGGTGGTAGAATGCTGAATTAGGAATCAACATTACTGTACAGCACTCTGGACACTCCCATAAGTACCCAGTCCCCATCCTTAGCAGCAAGCAAAGAGTTCCGATTCCGATGGTACCAGTAACCGTCTGATTGTATATCCGTCTCATCCTTCCCCGAGTGCTGAGCGTCGGCCAGATCCCCTGGTAACTTCTCGTAGCGCCATTCTCCTTAAACTAAGCAGTAATGATAGTAGTGATCTATCTGCGCCTCAACACTGTTCACTCGCTTCCAAAGGGCCCTCATAAGGGCCCTATAACTTGTCATATATCAGAGCCAGCTGAGCCAGTCTATCCTGTCTGCTCATTTCCTAACACATCGGCTATACGGAACCGCAATGGTAGGGCACTAAGTATCGGCACCTTGTCTTAGGTAGCGACTAGTGTTCGGCAATTGGCGGTCTTTTGGCAATTTCCGTTACCATGGAAACCGTTCGAAACTTGCTTCGCAAATGTCGGCTGGGGTTTCGGGATGGGTCCTAATCTGTCATGAAATTTTGCGATCGGTGTGATTTTCACCCACTATAAAAAGCTGAAAACGGGTGGAAGGAACTCGATTAACAGCGCATGTCTAAGACAGCCGGACGTCCTCTGTTTTTCTGTTACATCAGTTTGATTGAAAATAGCGCTAAGTATTCAGGGTTGGCTTTAGGCTTTAACTGTTACTGGTCCTGGTAATGCTAGTTATAATTGAATTCTCCATTCAATTTTACATTTGTGTATAAAATTTCTTTCTGAACCGTGGCTAGGTAGATGTACAGTGACATTTTTCAGGCAATCGCTGGCTCAGCCAGTGGCTGTGTCTCATTGTCTGCCATCTTGTCCAATGACAGTCCAATGTAAACAAAGCCAAACGATAAGTGCGTAGTTTGGTTGCGCAGAGAAAACCTTGTTTCTAAGATGCAAGTTTTAGCAGCTGCTTTCTACATCTCATCTCCACAAAAACCTACATATCTCAGCTCAGAAATGACACACAAGCCTAAATGAGGTACCGTTGGAAAGAGATTGTTTACAGCTATCTAACTGTGCTGGTTTTATTGGTGTAGAGGGCATTTTGAATGTTTGACTAAAGTACCTATCTTAGGCACCATTTTTTCAGCACTACTGTGTAATAGACACTTTGTCATTGTGCTGAGCACCAGTACTGAGGGATGGCCCCTTTTTTCCTAGAAAAATAAACTTTATAAACTATTAAAGTATGTTTGAGTTTGTTCAGGGCTTTTTATAATAGTATTATTAGCGACTACAGTTTCGACAATTTGCGATCTTTTTGGCAATTTCCGTTACCATGGAAACCGTTCGAAACTTGCTTCGCAAATGTCGGCTGGGGTTTCGGGATGAGTCCTAATCTCTCATGAAATTTTGCGATTGGTGTGATTTTCACCCGCTATAAACAGCTGAAAACGGCGGGAACGGATCCGATTAACAGTGCATGTCTACGACAGCCGGACGTCCTCTGTTTTTCTGTTACATCAGTTTGATTGAAAATAGCGCTAAGTATTCAGGGTTGGCTTTAGGCTTTAACTGTTACTGGTCCTGGTAATGCTAGTTATAATTGAATTCTCCATTCAATTTTACATTTGTGTATAAAATTTCTTTCTGAACCGTGGCTAGGTAGATGTACAGTGACATTTTTCAGGCAATCGCTGGCTCAGCCAGTGGCTGTGTCTCATTGTCTGCCATCTTGTCCAATGACAGTCTAATTTAAACAAAGCCAAAACAGAAGTGTGCAGTTTTGTTGCGCAGAGAGTTTTAGCGGCTGTTTTTTACATCTCATCTCCACCAAAACCTAAATATTTCAGCTCTGAAATGACATACAAGCCTAAATGAGGTACCATTGGAAAGAGATTGTTTACAGCTATCTAACTGTGCTGGTTTTATTGGTGTAGAGGGCATTTTGAAAATTTGACCAAAGTAACTAAATAAAATTTTTAAAAAGTCCTGAACTCAGAACTGAACTCCTGACCTGAACAAACTCAAACATACTTTGTTTTAACTTATAAATTAAACTGCTACCGTATATGTGATCCATAATTATAGTTCGCCGTGCTAACACGGGGTCTCCGTTCTGCAATCGGTAAGGAACATAAACAACTAGTCAGTGAAACATTTCTCTTCAAACTGTACAACTGCCGGAACAGACAGACTTGCTTCATGGAGGCCGCCATTGTTGCTACACAGTACACAGGCAAAGCTAAACATGTTTGCATCTATTATTGTTTACTCACATTAAAAGTAAAAACAATAGTCATTTGATTAATTTATATCAAATAGAAAGATGTGAGTTAAAAAATTTTGCAAATATCGTAGTTTTTATTTTACGAAACTAAAAACAGATAGGTAGCTTTGCATGTTATCAAAACACAAACATTGCAATCAGACGTCGTGGAGAACAGGCAGACCGGGAACTAGAAAACGTGTTTTACTTTCAGTTTTCCTGTCTTATTATTTGAAACAACGGCTTCGCTGTTTCCATTTTATATCTGTGAAGATTGTTGAATCTCACAACTGACACAGAAGGTCTGTTCTATGTACAAAGTGTAACTTAGTAATTTAAGGGTGAAACACATCGATGTCTTCGTTCAAATGCAACATGTCATGCTATATCATTTTCAGCATTTTCTGATTGTCACTCAACTTGTCTGACTTAGTATGACCAACTTGTTTTACTTCTAAATTTATTATTAATTGATTTAAGAAAAGTGTTTGTATTATTATCTGTGTATATTATGAATGGTGTTGAAGTTTAATATACCCCACACACAAAAAATGAAAAATCACTGCGTTAGTATTTAAGTAGTCAGTCTGAGTCTAAAACAAAAAGTAAGTCGCAATAATGGATCGATTTTCTTTTAATCCTTAGTTACTACTACCGACTTGATATTAGCAAGCGTTTGTTACTAAGCGATTGATCGATTTATTGATTGAACAGTCTGATAGCGACTCTGTTACAATTAAATTCTACAGTAACATTTATGTACTAGAAGAATTGTAGTTGTAGCAGTGTCCTGGTATCTGGTATGTTACAGACTGATTAAGGTGATTTCGGATGTGGTGAATTTTTCTGTAAAGAAGAATAATCTGTTTATCCTCGGTAATTTTTCTTGATTAAACTATTATCTGGATAAGAGGATTTTCTGATAAAAAATACTATTTCTTGGTCCTCCGGTTGAGTTCTTCTTTTTAGTTCTGCACTGTCATATTGCACTCCTATTTGGCTATCCTCCTCAATGAACAGTCGATGGCCAGTTCTATGTTGATTACAAATTGTCACGCCGAAGTGATTGTTGATTACCCAAAATCCTCTATCCTTCCCATTTCCTCTGGGGCATTGATAATATCAGCATGTCCATAGGCATTCGGTAGTGATTGCGGACCAACGGCAACTTATTGAATTGCGAATAACAGTCCCTGTTCCACGCCGAAAATGTATCCCTAATAGGGCTAGTCCGCCGAGAGCAACTTATTGCAGACTCTCTGCGGCCACCGAGAGTATCTCTCGCCGCTACGTGCGGCGCAGAGCGGGTCTAAACTAGATGGGATGGCTGGGACTCTTGAGCAGCAGCTACAGCATCTCCTGCAGCTTCTTTCATTTTATTTGTTCGTGAGTCCCAGTCATCTATTTCAGCCCCTGCTCCATGCGTAGCAGTGTGGGAGATACTCTCGGCGATGGCAGAAGTCCGCAATTTACATGTGACTGAGACCCTGTTAGGGTATATTTTCGTCATCAATAATTTGTTACCGTTTTTCGGAGGATAGCCTAACTATTATTGTGCTACTTAGAGCGAATTCTGTTAACAATTCATAACTTGAGTACTATGATTCATTCCCCGCGGTGGACAGGTAAAATTCCATTCTAATGGTTTTCAGACAATGGTACGAAAGATAGTCGCGCAGTGGAAGAGATAGGGGCCTCACCACGTAATATTCCGCAAAGACAGCAGTGATACACTGTAGCCAACCTACATTGTGGAGATGGCACCAAACGTTTTTAATGTTAGAATTATAATAGTAACTGTACTAAAAGAATTGAAACAGTGCCCGCACTAGTAGAATTGTAACAGTGCCCGCGCTAGTAGAATATTTTATTCACTGTGCCTTTCCTAGTAGAATTGTAGCAGTATCCATACACTAGTAGAATTACATGGAGGCAGTTGTGTTGATATGCCAAATAGGACTCAGTGCTCTCAAGATTATAGAACAAAGAATGCTGTTCACAATGTTCCAGCATGTGATTCGTAAAAGTGATAGATTATGGACTTGGAATGCTTACCATATCAAACAAAGAGTCAGCTGATAAAACTTAAACACATACAGTATGAAGCCATGTGGTTAATTCTGGGATCTTCAAGAGATACCCCGGTAGTATGTATGCAGTATATACTTGCACTGCCTACTATTGCAGATAGGCTCATATCTTAGAGTAGCTGCAGGCAAGGAACACCTTGCTTGAAGCCCTAGGTAGATCTAAGGGTCAGACTGAAAAGAGGAAGGTCTTCGATGGCACAAGCTGAAGACACAGTCAGACATGTGTGCAGGCTTGATAAATGTTCGTGAGGTGAGGCGTGCAAAATGTCAGAGCAAGTTTCAGACTTGTGCAAGGTTTCTTATCACTTTGGTTCAGGAGTGCAGGGGCTGGCTAGCTGGTGCTGCAGAATCAGAAGTTCAACAAATGATTCATGACAATTCCCACCCAAGTGATGTGATTATCTATACAGATGGCTCTGTGTTGAGGGGCAGACGAAGTGCATGGGGATTCATAGCAAAGATTAATGGACATCGCTTAGTGCAACAAAGCCTGGCATCTAATATCACAGCATCTAGTTTGAGAATAGAGTTGACGGCAGTCACTGCTGGCTTGAGAATCAGCTGTATACACATGCAGTGATTGTCACTGACTCACAGAGCATGTTGAGAAAGGCGGAGACAGGGATCCAGGTAATGTGGAAAGCATCACTTCAGAGGTACCAGGTAGTTTAGTATCCTTTGGATATTCTCTCCAGGTAATGTTGGTGTGTTGGAAAATGAGCAGACAGTCAGACTGGCCGGTTCTGCACTACTAGGAGCGAGTGCAGAAGTGCAAATAGATCATTACTGTCTGAGGAGAATGGAACTGTGAGGAGTTACCAGTAGATCTGGCTGATGCTCAACACTCAAGGGAAGGGCCAGACAGATGTACAATCAGACAGTGACTGGTGCCATTGGAATTAAAACTCTTTGTATGTTGCTGAAGATAGGGACAGAGCGCTTATGGGGATGTCCCGAGTGCCATGATGTCGATTCTCAATTCAACAGCATTCATGTGAAATTGTAACAAGTGTCACAACTACTTGAATTCTAACAGGGTAGAATAGTAAGTAAGCATGGGACAGCTATAAGAGTTGTAAGTGTTCTCCTAGCTTTAGGTGTCAGATCAGCTGGTAGAAGTAGCAACTGTATGGGGCTGAAAGAGTTTAAAGCCTGAAATAGTAAATGCACAAGTTTGAGAACCTGTGAGACTTAGAACCCCTGAATTTCCTCCGGAAATTTTTTTTTTACATTTCCTCTAGAAAATGTGTAAACGGGTCTGCAACTCCATTTATAGATTTTTGGGGGGGGGGGGGGGTAAAGTATTTATTGATAACAAAATTGGCAGTACCCTAGGGGACGCAATCTATGGTTGGTTTACGGTGACCATAGAGGACACAATCCATTGTCTGTGCACGATCACATAATAGTGTTTTATAATATTTAATATTTCTTCAGGTTAGGGTTAGCCCTTACTTTAACCCTATGCGAACTTACACAAACAATGGATTGCATCCCCTAGGGTCAGCATTTAAAGTATTTAGAAAAGATTGCCATTTGAAGGATTGCCAAAAATTTTTTTAATAAAAATTACTCCCTGGTATTCAAGGGTTTGTGATATTGTTAAACTCATTCACTACCTTCTAAGCCACAGACCCACACTTTGAAACTTTTCATAAATATCATTCTGTTTATTTGCCATTTAGCACCTTATTATTATTTTTATGGGGCCCCTTTCCTAGATGATTTCTTTGTGTCAGTGCCTTTGATGATGTGTTTATTGTTCAGTCTTTTTTTTTTCTTTTCTACAAAAGATGGAGAATATTGGTCGAGAACTACTGATCAAGAGATTGAGAGATCGCTTAAATTCTGACAAAATCAAGCTGTGGCTGCCCCCTTACACACAAGAAAATAAACAAAAAGGAATCGTATCAAAGGTGAGTGTCTCCCCCCCCCCCTCCCCCACCCTTTTTTTTTTTCGTTTATTTAAATTGTGTTTCTTTATTAATTATCCATTCTACAGTATTTAGGACTTTTTCCCTGTCCAGGAACGCCTTATTCTTCTTCTGCATTCACTCTTAACCCTTTCTTCTCCAAAAAATCTTACAACATGACATTTTATCCATTTTTTTTTCTCTCAAACATCCAGCTTATAAGATACCTTTACTATTGTTAAGTTCAAGCCAGTAACCTAGGATATAGCACAGAATAACAGTTAAATATGACCAGGTTTTCTCTGCTGTAGGTCATCACCATCATGTGCCCTGCTGGCAAACATAATCGATCAAGTTTCACTATCTCCCAGTCACCATAATCACGGACCAGATCAGTGGTCTTGCCTCACCCCCAACTAAATGGCTAAGCCATCCTGTTACCTTCTGTTGGCTTCCCCTTGCTCTCTTACCATCAGTCATGCCAGTCGTCACCACGTTCTTAAGTTGATTCCTTCTCATAACATGTTCAGAAACAAGATATGGTTAAATACAGTTTTAACCTCGTCCACAACTAATCCACTTCTCATAGCATCCAAGCCCATTAACCTATTAGTGTGCGATTATACACCCGGCTGAACTGTTTGCTTACATCTCTCAATAGTTATTTGGTCGACAGATTATCCTCTGTGCATATAGAACCACTCAGTCCATAAATGTTCGGATCCCCTCAGTAAATTCTGCAGCGTATAGCTGCTGACTGCACCATTTCTGTGTTGGTTTCTTATTCTTCTCTGGCTTCCTGCATAGTGCTCTTGTCTGGCCACACCCTTTTTTAACTGGCCAATCTTGTAGTCTGGTTATGGTTGCAGATTCACAGTCACTTGGTTCTTACAGATGTCTTACTTCTCATAGAGTATTTAGTACATTAGCCTGGTCCATGGCTCGTCCACCCTTTGCAGTAGCCTGTCAGCTTGCTTATTTCCTTGCATTCCTGTAAGCCCTGGCGTGAAATAAAACTGATCTTTGTCAGCCCCGACAGCCTCGGAGAACCAACAGCTGTTTCCGGACCCAACCCATCTCTATATTCCTGAGCATATTCATTGAATCACATTACCTAATGTTTTCTTGTAATGTCTTTATCCCTAGGAGCTGATTAGTAAGTACAGCCAGGAGCTGAAGTTCTCGCCTGATGAGATTGCTGATGGGCTTGAGGATCTTCGGCTCAGAGCACTGAGCAAACTTGAGGAGAGAGAAAAATTTCAGACACAGGGCATTGCAACGTTGCGGGTGAAACTGACTGGATTGTTACCAAATGGGGTAATTATAGTTTAAGAGTAGTAGGACAAGGGCTTTTTTTTTCTGCCAGCATGCGTTAGTACTCAGTACCAACAATTTTTTTTAAGGGGTCATTTCTTTCAGCAATACTAGTAGACGTTTTGTGATCACCGGGGGTCTCCGTGGTGAAGCCGTTTGCCTCCTGCTATGAAGGTCATGGGTTCGTTTCAGGGCTATGTCGTTCAGTTCACGAGTGTATTTTTTACAGAGATTTCTGGAGATCGTCACCAGAGCTATGGAGTTTGTGCTGTGTGTGATGCTCTCGGCAGGCGGCTAGCCATTCTGTAGAGAGAAACTGAGCCATATCCGATAAAACCCACTGCAATGAAGTAGATCCTCTCGACTTTAACTTTTTAACTTTGTGACCACAGCGCATTTGTTTGGGTTTCGGAAAGTGCCCTAAATAGCACTGTTCACATTGGTAGTGGTATTGTCCAAGAAACTGGTTATAGTCTGGTAGCAGATGGCTAAGACACACTTTGGGTTTTCCATGGCAAAGTAGGCAAGCTGTTTGTTTTGCATTCAGAAGGTCATGAGTTTGTTTTGTGGCTACGTGTTCATTTAACATGTGCACTTTTCAAATTGTCACCGGAGCTGCGATGTTTGTGCTCTGCGACACTCTTGGCAGGCAGCTAGCCCCTCCATGGAGAGAGATTGAGCCATATGGGATAAAACCCTGTACAATGAAGTTGATCCTCTGGATTTTAACCTGTAAGACACACTTGGTGAATGGAGGATAGTAGAGTTCCTAAGGACTTCCTCTATGTTGAATTACAGATCGCTAGAACAACAGATAATTAATGAGAGAATAAATATAGTAAAGATACCAATAACAGATCATGGAGATGTTATCTAGAGAGGAAACCAAGAAAAATAATGGACCATTTCACCTATTTGGGGGGCAATTTTGACTCTCAGTGAGATATACCAAAGGAAATTATGACACGCACTGGCAAAGCAACAACTATCTTTAGAAGCCTTAACAAAATATGGATCTCCAAGTTAAACAGCTTTAAGACCAGACTATGAATCTTCAATACTAATGTTATTTCAATTCTAACATATGCCAACGAAAGTTAAATACATTTGAAAATAAATGTCTGAAAATAAAATGGGATGAAGTTTTAAAAAAAAAGTGAGATCAGGGAAATGTCTGGACGATACCGGTATCGACTTCAACAAAACAAAGAAGGTGGAGAAATATTAGGCACACTCTGAGACAAAATGAGCAAAGAAATACAAAATGAGCACTGAAATGGGAAACAGGTGGTATAAGAAGAAGAGGACATCCAGAGGAAACAATAAGAAGACATTATTGCGAGAGGCTATAAATGCTGAACTCCATGTCAGATATCGAGAAAGTTGCATGCAACAGAGCAAAGTGGAGGAATCATATGTGACCTGATCTCTTTTACGGAATTAAGATATGTTCCTGTGGAACATGACTGATTCAGGTATTGGGGTGTGGAAACAGGACGCCAGCTATCACATTGAAGGAGGGTAAATTATGAAAGTATAGGGGATACAGGAGAAAGGGGTAGAAGATAGGGTAGAAGCTGAACATCTGAGAAGAACATGATCGGGACAATGGTCCTGGCATGCACTTTTTATGGAAGATTCTTCCTAATGCAAGTGAGTCGACCATCACCATGATCTGTGATTCCCACGCCTTTCTGTAGCATAGTGGAAGATGGAAAATTGCTAACGTGCAGCATTATTAATAATGCTGGTAATGATAATAGCATCCTTAGCAGTAATAATAATAGAATCAGTAAGAGTAATAGTGCTAGCAACAGTCACAGAAGCAGCATATTAATAATGGCAGTAATGATAATAACATCCTTAGCAGTAATAGAATCAGTAAGAGTAATAGTGCTAGCATGAATAACAGTAATTATAGTAGCTTAGACTGGCAGGTAAAGCTAGTAAGAAGGGGGGGGGGGGGCGAGCCATGGACCAGGCTAATATTCTAAATGCTCTACGAGAAGTGAGACCTTTGCCAGAACCAAGTGATAACTGTGAATCTGCAACATTGACCAGACTGCAAGAACAACATGTTAAAAGAGATGTAGTCAGACAAAAGCAATTTGCTGGAAGCCACAGAATAAGAAACCAACACAGAACTAGTGTCTTGTCAGCCATGACATGCTGCAGGATTTACTGAGGAGGAGATATGAGCACTTGTGGACTGAATGGTTTCATGTGCAGTGAGGATAATCTGTCGCCCAGCTAACTTCTCTATGTGGGTTCCATAACCCCATTGTGGGGAAAGCAAGAAAAGACCCACTGCCTCCCGACAAAAGTATGTCTTGGTTGTTAACTCATTGGGAGATTCCTTCAAAGTCAGAGTGCATCTGCCCGAGTGGCAAGGAACAACCAACTGCGCACTAATAAGCCAGTAAAATGGATGTACAAGCAGAACTCAGGTGCGGACACAAAACCAAAGTTCAAATGGATGAACAACCAGGACTTTCTGCCAGAGCTTACAGCCACAACCCAGAAGTAGAAGCATAACTAACTCAGACAGTAGTAGTGTTAGTAGTTGTAGTAGCACATGAGACAGAAGATAGAAAAAGCAAAACAAGATGTATAATTAAAAAGATAAACTGACTCTTTTTATGCCAGTGATATATTGGACATGAGATTCTGGGCTCATATTTGTTAATATATTGACCGCTGAGCCCTTGAGTGAAGTGATCAACATCACTCTGGTTATCTTGACTTCCCAGGTTCTTACCTGGTACCTATTTTAGGCTGGGTTGATCTGGAGCCAAGTGAAATTTTGAAGAAAAATCATCAGCCTCGATATGGTTCTGAACCCTAGACTTTCAGGCTGAGAGGCAAGAATCTAGGCTACAGCAGCTTTCACACTGTGATGTGTGGTAGCTATCAAATGATTGCTCATAATTAGTAAATCATTATTGACTTATTAATTATTATATGTAATGCTTTTTCTGTTACAGAAGTCTTCCAGAAAGGCTTTCCCTCTTGAATGCAGTCTGGGTATAACAGGAGCTGACTTGAAGACTCTGATAGCCAGTCAACAGAGCATTCAGGCATCTCTCTTGAAGCTCATTTGTCAGGGCAGAATAGTGGATGAGAATAGATGTCTAAATGACCAAGGCATAGCTGTAAGAGTTGTAACAGTGTTCTAGCTTGTGGTGCTTGTAGAATTGTAACAATGCTTGTCTTGGTTAACAGAGCCTGTACTGGTAGAATGGTAACTGTGTCCTTATTCGTAGAATTGTAACAGTGCGATTGCTAATATAATTGTAACATGCCTGTGCTAGTAAGCTTGTGAGTGCCCTTAGAATTATAAGTACTTTTACTAGTAAAATTGTGACGTTGTCCACACTAGCTTGTAATAAAGTCGACTTTCATAACAATTTGGGAATGCTAATCATTTTGAACAAGTTGACCTCAAGATAGCTCAAAATTTAAACTAGGCCTGTACCTACCTAACACATCTTTTATTTGCCATGTAAGTCAATAGTAGCCACCGTAGTGTAGCAGCTAGAAGGTGACCTGTGGATCCGAAGGTTGTGAGTTCTAATCCACTTGGTTTTGGATTTGTTTTTAAAACATAACCTTAGCTCTCAGCGTTAAATGGGTACCTAGGAAGTAAAGGCGGCCGGTTGACTACATTGCCTATTGATTATGGCTTGGTCTGTACAAGTATGAGTCTAGCCTAATATGCTCATTGTTCCACTGGCCTGAAGGGGCTCTTCACTTGTTCTTGACTTGTAAGTCAACATCTGGTTTTGGAACTATAGTTTAGGCTTGAAAACTTGACTTATGTACCATAATTTTTGTAATTGTAAAATAGGGTGCTGCGTGATCTCAAGGCATGGTGCCCACCTCGAGTGCTAAAGGTTCTGGGTACAATCCCCTGTAAGGGCTGGGATTTTTTCACGTGGACGGACTTCTAGCAATTCCCCCTGGTCTCTGGGTGGTAAGATCGGACACCTGTGTGCATTCTTGCGCATGTAAAAAATCCCTTGGTAGTTGGAAATTAAAAAGACAAGCCTTAACGGTGCTGCCCGGGCAAAATTTGGAGTTCAAAATTTACCCGGAGTATTTCAGGATCCTCACCGGTGCTACAGAGCCTGTGCACTGTGCTGAGCTTCTTGGGACTCCGGCTTGAGTTAGAAGAAGAGCGGAGCACTTATGGGTTACTACCTGTGAGCCATGATGTTGATCCGTTGTTCAAAACTTCAAACCTGTTATTTGAATACATTTCAGAATGGCAGTGATGTCATGGCTATGTTGATGTCATCGTCTGATACAAAAATAGCACAGAAAGAAGCTGAGTTGATAGAGGTGGAGAAGACACGACATGCAGCGGAGTTACTGTCTTCCAGAGAAGATGGTAATATATGCATCTGTACTTTAGTTAATTTCGAGATGATGTAGATGTCATTATGATACTTACTAACAAGGTGACAGCAATTTTTTAAAATCTGAACAAAATATGGAACTCATGGCATAACAGGCGAACCACACGACATTGTGCTATCCGTGGTTTTTGCGGCTATTGTTTTTACAGGATGAGGTGCCCAACCCTAGCCTTAGTCGCCTCTTACGACATGCCTGGTAGGGTGCAGTGTCACTGTTCTTTGCTTCCCCTGAGGGTTCCGATAACACACGGGGGAATGAGGGTATTTTAGAGAAACCCAAGGATGAACATTGATGAGAGGCATCGTCTTCTTTTCTTTGTTTATCGGCTGTAATCTCCGGCAGAAAGTCCTGGTTGTTCATCCATTTGGACTTTGTGTCAAGACCTGAGTTATGCATATACATCTGTTTTACTGGCTTATTTGTGTGCAGCTGGTTGTTCCTTGCCACTCAGGCAGATGCACTCTGACTTTAGAGAAAACCCCTAATTAGTCGACTCCTACAACGTGCTAGTTAAGGGGGCAGTGTTTATCCCACAATGAGAGCCCCGGGACCCACACGAGAAATGAGAGACATCACAGGGGGTGGACTGGATTATTCTTCTTATCATTCACCAGCTGTAAATTCTGAGTGTTCCTCCATTTTTCTACTTTAATCCAGTTCCAGATCTTGAGTGTTGCCTGCACATCCATATGACAGTACTGGCTTGTTCATATGCAGACTGTTGGTTCCTCACTTCTCAGACAGATGCACTCCTTCTTCAGAGAAAACAGGCATAATTAGTCACTTTTTTTACAACATGATAATCGACTACCCCCCCCCCCCCCCCCATACACACACACACATACACTTCCCTGAAGTGAGGTCTTGGAGCACACATGGGGAACCTGGAATCCATTCATATTAAAACAATTGCACTGGATACAAAGGATTGGAAGAATAAACTGTGAGCCCTGTGTGACATATTATAACACAAACAAGTTTAACAAGGACTTCAATGTGCCAGATTTTTGTGCTGCATATGGCCAGTTGAGATCATCTCAGTGTGAACTCCATAGCAACAGAAGTCATCTGCAGTAATCTCTGTAAAAGTTGCACTCATAAAACGAATGACGGGCTCTGTGAAATAAACCCATGGCCTTCATAGTGTGGGGCAGACGACTTAACCCCTTATCCAGTGAGACTTCCTGTCAAATAATAACCATTTTGCCATGTTACATATTACAGGAAAAAACTATCTTTACTACCTGTATTTACCATTGTAGGCCGGTGTAGGGCAGAGAAGGCACAAGCCTGAGGGTATAAGGCCACACGGATGGTGCAATCGCCATGAACTGTGCTCTAACCGCTTAGCTAGTTGCTATCCCTGTTTTATATTACGAGTGAAAGGTAATAACAAAATTGTAAAGTCATGTGGTTCAACCATGGAATACTTCTTGCAGATGATGAAGATTTTGACATACAGATAGCAGACCAAACTGGCAAACCATTGATGTTACCAAAGGAGGAGAAGAAGGTCATTATGTGCATGCTTTATTTGTTAGCTTATCTTCTTGTCTTTTCTTCCTCCACTTAACTCATCGAAGTGTTGAGGGCGGATGTTAGGCTCTCCTGTGTGCTGTTTTATAATATATAAGTTTATATTCTTTTCTTTAACGCTGACCTAATTCGATGATAGTCAAATTTATAGTGACGTAGAATGCAAACAGATGGCCTTAATGATAGCATTTGAATTAAGCTTCATCCTGATATTTTTATTATTCCAGGATGTGTGTGCCTATGTTTGAAATTGATTAGAGCCATTACAAACATTGTTTTCAGCGAAATGTTGAATTTTGTTACAAGTGCATATTCAACCTTTAAAACATAACAAGAAGTCTTTTTAAGAAGTTCAGGGTTCGTAGTGGACTGGGAAATTACCGGGATTTTTTTCGTTGACCTTGAACCGTGGTTTTTAGCTTATAAAAGACATTCCGACCTTGAAAAGCCTTGAATTTTGACCGCGGCAATGAAATCGTCAGAAATCCTGTGTTTTTCAGCACAGGCAATTTTGGGGGAGCCATTTGGCTAGTTTTTGGCTACTTTCGTTGTATGGTCGTTTCAGGTGTGAGGGCAGCTGATTATTGGCTATTTTCAGCCGAAATGGCTTGTTAAAGGCCAGGGGAGGGCGGGCTGTGTTGCAGATCATGAATACATGCAGACAGCAGCGGTGTGGCATGGGGCAGGAAGTATCAGCTTCCGTCTCGCGTGTGTGTGTGTGCCTTTGTTTCTAGCAAGTCTGGGCAGAATGAACAGTATAAATCGTTTATGGCCGTGGTTTCTAGAAAGGATAACGTGGGGGCTAAGCATGGCCTTCTCTATTAATTAGAGATGGCATTGGGGCTAAGCAAAGTGACTGCAGCTGGATTTCCCAGTTCTATTTTTGGCCTGGATTTATCTTTACAGTGTGTTTGGCGATCAGCAGTATTGTAATTCCCCGAGATTCCCTCTTCTGTTGTCTCACCCCTCTCTCTCTCTCTCTTCCCTCCCTCTTTCACTCTTCTACCTATTGCTCCTTCCTTCCCGTCTCCTGCATTGTCTCTAACCCTCCCTTCTGATCTTCATTTTCTTCTCTTTCTCTCTATCTTTCCTTTTACTCTCTCATTTCCTGTCCCCCCTCCCCCTTTTTCCTATTTTATTTCTTGTTTAAATGTTTAGTAAATGTGCGGCTCCATAACTCTTCCTAGCAACTCAAGTACACAGGAAGTTGTATTGGGGGGGGGGGGCATTCTGTGTGAACATGGTGGATATTTTCTTTTGATGTGTTTGTTTTCCTAGCGGCCTTAATCTCTGTCCATCTCCCTTCCCGCCCCCTCACATTTTGTCCTACCTGTTCCTCACTCTCTGCCTGTCTGTGTCACTGCTTTCCTCTCTCTCTTTCTCTTTGTATTTGCCACTCTCCCTCACTCCCTCCCTCTCTCTCTCTCTCTCTCTCTCTCTTTCTTTCTCCATACCTTCAGTTGGTGTAGAAGGTTATGTGTTGCCTAGTGCAGAACATTTCATGTCCACCATTCCCCCCTCCCACACATTAAATATATGTGTACTTTTAAAAACACATTTGCCGTCACCCCCCCCCCCCCCCTTTTCTCCTCCCACATTGATGACACCTAGGGGAGGGAGTGCACCCCTTCCTGCTACCTTCTTCCCTCTATATCTCATCTTATTTCTTACTCCCTTCTTTCTCTCCATGTCTCATTCCCACTTTATTTTCTTAAACTTTATTCTCTCACCTCCTCTGTCTCACCCTTACCACATCAGCCTTCTACACCACTTTCCACCACCTCCTCTCTCCCCTCCTTTCTGTAATTGGAAAACCAGAAATAAAACAAAGTCCACTGCTGCCCTGACCTATTTATGTGTCTGACCTATTTATGTGTGTGGGTAAACTTCTCTATTTTCCACCAGTGGTGGGTTGGGATCCCCTGGACTTTTTTTTTCTTTATAAAATGACCTTGGCTCTCAGGTCACCAGCCTTAAGTGTAAGAAATTGAATTATTGTCACACACAGATAGGACTAGCAAGGGGCAGTAGGGGTTAGCACTGTTGTTTATGGACCACGGCCACATTCACATTGGGAGAGGGTAGGAACTGGAAAAGTGGCCTCACTTAGAGATTTCCTAATTCTATTTTTGGCACCCCCCCCCCCCCCCTCATTTTTTTTACTGGTTCATCTACGTATTTTTTTGCCCCATAACTATCTTTTCCTGGTGGTTGTGTCCACTACACTTGAAATTGTGTGGGGGGGAGTAGGTGGCTGTTTTTTTTTCTTTGATGTATCTTGTCTTCCTTCCTGCCCCTCTCTCTTAATCTGTGTTTGTCACTGCATTCCTTACCCACCTCTCTCTCTCTCTCTTGCTTTATGTCTGTTTGCCTCCCTTCATCACTTCCTCTTTGTATACCTCCCTCCCATTCTCCTGCTCTGCCTTTTTTCTCTTTCTTTGGTTCTCTCCCTCTGTCTGCTTGCCTCTCTGTGCTGTCCCTTTGTCTCTCTCTCCTTTATGTCTACATCTCTCTCTGCTTGCATCTGCTTCTCACCCTGTCCGTTCTGTCTCCCTTCTTTCAACTCTTTGTCATATTTTCCTCCTACCATATCTCTGTTTCGTTCCCTTTTTCCTTCTCTTTTCATCTGCCCATCTTTGTATCTGCATTCCCTCTTTCTGTATTTGTCTCCCTCTCTGTCTTTCGCTGTCCCTTCCCCACTTTTCCTCATCATGTCTCCATCCCTCCCTCTCATTTTTTCCTCCTTCCCCAGACTTCTTTTCCTTCTTTTCTCTACCTTCATCTGTCCATCTTTACACTGTCTCTCCCAGCCTACCTCAGTATGTGTCTTCCTCTCTCTTCATGACTCTCTCTCTCTCCCCTAACCCTCTCAGGTACCAGGTCCAGAACAGACAGGACTTCAGTTTGCTGCCCTCTACCACCGAGCCCTAAAAAAAAATTTCAAACACTATATCAAGCTCAGGGGCCGAAATAGGTACGACTACAGTCGCTACAAGGCATGGTCTGTAAGAAGAAACAGGTCAAAGAAGAGACGAGCGGTGAAAATTTAGGTGGGATAAACAAATTGAGGGAACACAAACTGTTGATCAAGTAAAAGATCGTAAATGCTGACCAGTTGTCTTGTATTGCAGGCGCTTACCGTGGCCATGACATTTTATGAGAAAGGTCGAGCTGCCCTGAAGCAGAAGAAGATCTCGCTGGCCCTGCCTTTATTTCTGGAAGCGGACGCAGAGTTCAGGTAGGGTTACCAAAAAGTATATGCCATCTCCACAATAGAGATTGGCTGCTGTTTATTCACTAGCTAGGAGAATATTATGTGGTGAGGACACAATCTCTTTCACGGTGCAACTCTCGTACCACTGCGGCAATCAACCCCTGGTAAATGTTGAGGGCTACAGGTGGGGTTACTGACAGGGGGTACAGGTGCTGCGCCTTATCTCAGCCCGTCTGTGTGTACTATGAGTTTAGGTATGATTACTGACAGGTAATTTGGGAGAAACGGGTTATGTGCTTGATCTAATCTCAGAAGTCTGTATGTGTACTGTCAGTTCAGATGGTTGACCTCACCTAAGCAGTCTATATGTGTACCGTCAGTTCAGAAGTCTGTATGTGTACTGTCAGTTCAGATGGTTGACCTCACCTAAGCAGTCTATATGTGTACCGTCAGTTCAGATAGTTGACCTTATCTCAGCAGTTTGTATGTGTACTGTCAGTTCAGATGGTTGACCTCACCTAAGCAGTCTATATGTGTACCGTCAGTTCAGATAGTTGACCTTATCTCAGCAGTTTGTATCTGTACTGTCAGTTCAGATGGTTGACCTTATCTCAGCAGTCTATATATGTACCGTCAGTTCAGATAGTTGACCTTATCTCAGCAGTTTGTATGTGTACTGTCAGTTCAGATGGTTGACCTTATCTCAGCAGTCTGTATATGACTGTCATTTCAGGTGGTTGACCTTATCTCAGCAGTCTGTATGTGACTGTCATTTCAGGTGGTTGACCTTATCTCAGCAGTCTGTATGTGACTGTCAGTTCAGATAGTTGACCTTATCTCAGCAGTTTGTATGTGTACTGTCAGTTCAGATAGTTGACCTTATCTCAGCAGTTTGTATGTGTACTGTCAGTTCAGATGGTTGACCTTATCTCAGCAGTCTGTATATGACTGTCATTTCAGGTGGTTGACCTTATCTCAGCAGTCTGTATGTGACTGTCAGTTCAGATAGTTGACCTTATCTCAGCAGTTTGTATGTGTACTGTCAGTTCAGATAGTTGACCTTATCTCAGCAGTTTGTATATGACTGTCAGTTTAGATGGTTGACCTTATCTCAGCAGTCTGTATATGACTGTCATTTCAGGTGGTTGACCTTATCTCAGCAGTCTGTATGTGACTGTCAGTTCAGATAGTTGACCTTATCTCAGCAGTTTGTATGTGTACTGTCAGTTCAGATAGTTGACCTTATCTCAGCAGTTTGTATGTGTACTGTCAGCTCAGATAGTTGACCTTATCTCAGCAGTTTGTATGTGTACTGTCAGTTCAGATGGTTGACCTTATCTCAGCAGTCTGTATGTGACTGTCAGTTCAGATAGTTGACCTTATCTCAGCAGTTTGTATGTGTACTGTCAGTTCAGATAGTTGACCTTATCTCAGCAGTTTGTATATGACTGTCAGTTTAGATGGCATCTCAGAATGAACTTAAAGTAATATCAAAGTAAGGTCTTGTGCTATATTGGTTTTGTGATCCTCATCTCATTTTTCTATATGCCAGTCACCACTCTGGGTTATTTAGTAAGTGTCACAACCATTGCCATCACTTACTAGAAAATGTGTCTGTGCTCAGTGTTAGCCTGTATTGATTGGGGAACCCATTGACATTTTTTAAATCTGCTTTCTAGAGATCAAAACACATGACCTTTGGGCATACAGGCAGGTATGCTAGCTACTGGAGGAAGTAAAAAAAATCTTTTCCCTCCCTTTTTTTTTTAAATCCTAGTGGTACACTGGGGATATATTTTGGATTCATTATAGATCAGCCATTACTCTACTCTGTTAGTGATGCAGGCAGCATCACGCTGTCCGCCCATTACTTTCCAGACCATTGTTAACAGATTTGCATATACTTTTGCAGCTGAAATACCTCTTTCATAATTGATTTTTTTTCGCCAACAGTAGGCTGTAGTTCTGGTTTGGGACCATTATAATGTGTTGGCACATCTGACAGCTGCTTTATGCATTTTTACTTTGTGTGTGCAAGCTTCAGAGCTTTGCTGGGACTGACAGGTTGTCACTATTTTTCAGGTGGGATAGTAAAGGGCATTGTTTGTGATTTCTAGTGGCACAGGAACAAAGCAGTTGTTGCGGGACTGCCTTCAGTGACCTTGGAACTCCACTATGTACATATATGTTTGTCTGATACCCATTTTAGACTCGGGCAACCAAGGTCAGTTTTGAATGAAATCTGTCTCACTGCAGATTTAGACCCAAAACGTTCAAGTAGAAGAAGACATATTGGTTACTAAATTCTGTTTGTAATTGACAGAAAATGTCGCTCAGAGCTGCTTCAGGCCACGGATAACTATGCAATACTGTGCCTGGATATTGTCTGGTGTTACTTGAGTCTGAAAAACCTGGACCAGTTACCTGATGCGGGTAAGTGGCGTCTGTGATTTTATGGTGCTGTTGGTTCAGGAAGGGTCAGTGCTGAATGTGAAGAAGGCTTTAAAAATTGGGTCTTCATGTACCATTTAAGAATCATATGGAGTTGAAATTTGTTATGTATTTCAATAAAAGATAGTAGATGAAATGGTTTGGCCATCTCAAGAGAATGCTCAGGCTATGTTGTTCATCCATTCTAAGTGATGAGGACCAATCCTTCTTTCGTTTGACACAAAACTGTAGTTGAATGTCTGAGTCCGAGGTGACTTATAAGCCTAACTAGGGCCTTGTGAGATCTAGGATAATGAGGGTAGGGAACAGTGTCTGTGGGTAAAGGGCTTGTTATACAGGTCTTTTTAGCCTGCCGCCTGCCTGCACTGTTCAACTGCCCCTTTGCTAGATTATTTACAAATCACACTTTTTTGGATAGACATTTGCTGTGTAGTTCGATCTTGTACAGCAGCCTCCCTAAGAGCAGTTTATATTGAAAACTTTGAGCGATCCTTGGCAACTCTGAAGCGTTCTCTTTCGAGCCACCTTGAGAGCCTCTGCCTTCTCATATCTCACAATGCAAGATTATTTTTGATGCTTTGGTACCAGTTACCACAGAGAGGTGTTTTTATCAGGCTGTGTCACCTCCAAAGTGTAAGGAAAAAAATACTGTCACTTCTGAAGATTAAACTTGGACCACTTTTTTGGGCTGTCAAGCTTATGCTGTGTTATGTAACGATCTGAGTATTTCTCATTTACCTCATACTGGGGTTTTGTGTTTCAGAGATCAGACTCAGTAAAAGTGAAGAATGTTTCAAGCGATGCTATGGTGAAAAAATGGAGCGGTTAGCTTCAATAAAGGTGAGGTGAAAAGATAGAGCAGTTAGTTTTAATAGAGGTGGGGTGAGAAAGTGGAGTGGTTACCTTTAGTTGAGGGAAATAAAAAGGTGCAGCAGTTAGTTTTAACAGAACGAGATGAAAATATATAGTGATTACCTTTAATACAGGTGGTGGAAAGAGATGGAGCAGTTACCTGCAGTAGAGGTGAGGGGAAGAGATGGAGGAGTTAGCTTTTGCAATTACTCTCTTGGCTGTAATCGTACAGCCTGCTTCAATACATTAAAGATACTTTAATGCAGCAAGCTTGGATATAAACAAACATTGAGAAACACCAAACAACTGTTTATTACTCTAACAATGTTCCTCTTGTTCAATGCCCCAGAGATTTGTTGTCTAGGGAACTAGCTATGTTCAAATACATTCTTCTTACTATGGTCAGTTGCACATGATCCTTACGGTCAGTACATCTCATATGCTCATTGCTCCCTAATCAGCATTCATAAACTGCACAGCTCAGCAGACAATCTCGTTGTTGTTATGGATTGATTAGCCCGGTTTCATCAGGCTGGTGGCTTGAACACAGTCAAACTCGTTTTTCTCAGGATGTGTACAGTTCAGGCATTCCAAATGCCACACAAGACTAGATTGAAACAATACTGAATTTCTCATTCGCTCAAAGCTTAATTAACCTCTTCTCGCTCTCGTGCTCTGAGAATTTTTACTCACGATTTTCTTCCTTCATTTGGCACGCTTCAACGAAACTGCTTGTTTGCCTCCAGTTGGTATCAAATACTCAATTTATTCATGCATACATAATAATTAAGAAATAATGCCATTCATCCAGACTCTAGCTCATAATTTATGTTTCGTAGTTGTCCTCATTTTTGAGTAACGAAAGAATTTACCAGCAATGAGAAAATGAACCCTTACAATTTTAGTAAAGTTAATATAAAATCATTAAAGTTGCTAGTGGCCTTGGGAAAGGCAAAGAAGAGATAGTGCTTCTGTGGCTTAGAGTTAGTGAATGCAGTAAACAGTTTCATGATCTTCAAATACTAGGGCTCAGTTTCCCTGGCGAATGGTTTATTTAACTTTTTCGCTCCATAGAAATCTTACCCCAAAAAAAATTTTTTTTTTTTAAATCATCAAGAAAAAAATTCATCCTTATAATTCTCTGAAACTCTGCCCTAGTAATTAGAGGAAGAGAAGAAGAAGCTGGTGGAATTTAGAGCCTTGGGCAGTTTTTATAAACATCCAGAGAGTCAAACCCCTAGATCACTGAGCAGACTTCAAGCATAACGTCTAAAGTTTACATCATGGCCATCAAATTACTAAAATAATTTTTTTTTTTTAGTAAGGGAATTAATCTCTTAATACAAACTGAGCAAGGAATTGACTGCTTTCTTTTCCTTCGACCATGAGAAATATGATTTTGTTGACTTTACAAAGTGACATCATATTATGATGTAATGAAGACATTACTGGGAAAAGGTGTCATCTTTGGCCAGATTTTTGATGTACCTGAACAACAACTATGGAACAGAATTTGTTTCCAACTTTGAAATAATGCCATAGATTACAAACGTTCATGATATTGCAGTTTATGTATTGTTACTGTCCTTGTGTGTTTATGATGTGTAATTTTATTGTTGTCTTTTAACTGTATCCGTAGGGTGGGACTGGTACTGAGCAGGCTTTGTTCATGAGACTGTATCTTCTGCAAGGAATTGTTGCATTCCATAAGGGAGATTTGATCAATGCTCGCAATTTATTTGGACGGGTAAGTAGTTTCGTGGCCTGTGTTCAGTGAGGCTTACAGTTTGGTGGCCAGTGTTTATTATGGCTCACCGTTTGGTGGCCTGTGTTCAGTAGAGCTCACTGTTTGCTTTGACAACTAACGATTGGGATGTTTTGTGTAAATAGAATAAGAAGTGTTCATGGGCAGGTCAGGATCTTGTGTTGTATGAGTAGAACTAGGAATTTTGATATGCTGTGTAAACAGAACTAAGAATTTGTGGAAATTTTGATGTGTTTAGTAAATAATATTAAGAATTTATGTGGACAAGTGGGTATTTTGATGATGTATTGTGTTAATAGAGCTAAGAATATGGACAGGTGGAGATTATGATGTTATGTAAATAGAACTGGGAACTTGTGTGGACAGATGGAGGTTGAGAGAATGGCAGATGACAAAGAGGCAAAAACTATGTACCCAAGGGAGTTGAATTACCTTAGACCACTGGGAAGGCCTCGAAGGAGGGAGGAGAGATAATATCAAGGCAGACATGCCAACACTTGGAGTGATCACCTGGAAAGAGAGCACAGAGATGAGCGCAGATGGGCGATATCTGTAGCAGAAAACCTTCAAGGCTCGGAATGCTGAAGAATTAGATTTCGATATGTTGTGTAAATAGAATTAGAAATTCATGTGGGTGAGTCAGGGCATTGACGATATGTTGTGTCAATGGAATATGTTTATGGTGCTATGATTTTACACATGATGTGTAAACAGTGCTAGGAATTTAGATCGTAATGGTATTGTGCAAATAGTGCTGGGAATTTAGAACATTGTGCTATTATCATGTAAATAGAGCTAGGAATTTATACCATTGTAATGTTATTGTGTAAATAGTGCTTGCAATGTAGAATGTTGTGATATTATTGTGTAAATAGAGCTAGGAAACTAAAACACTGTGATATTATTGTGTAAATAGAGCTAGGAATCTAGAACATTGTGATGTTATTGTATAAATGAGGTTAAGATTATATAAATATTTGTGTCTATCCACAGGCGGAATTTGTCCTGACATTGCTGCATGTTGATGAAACCCAGTTGAATGAAGGTTCGAAAATGTTTTTCTAGTTGTGTTAATAAATTAAACATGCAGCAACTGAATATAAAACAGTAATGTTTTTTTTTTAAGTTATGTGCCCAGTTGCTATGTAATATAACATATGTATTAACAATAAGAGAATTATTTTCACCGTTTGTTGTTTAATGTGTCATAAACATTAACCATAAAAATTTTATTTTTAAAGTTACCTGCCACTTTGTTACATAACATAAACGGTAACAAAAATGTGCAGCTGTGTGCCCCTTTGCTATTTGTGGTAACATAAACATTAAAAGTAAGCATATTATATTCAGATTCTAAGTCACTTTGTTATTAAATATTTTTCTAAAAAGTGATATAAAATTGATGACATATGTTGAAATAAGGTGACTGCAGTAAAAGTATAGAGATCTAAAAAAAAAAAAGCAGTTATTTCAGAATCACTTAATTTTTGTGTGTGTGTCTTCTTTTTGTCGCCGTTTTGCTGATGAAGATTAATCACCGTAACATCCTGTG
Source organism: Candidula unifasciata (assembly GCA_905116865.2). Taxonomy (NCBI): domain Eukaryota; kingdom Metazoa; phylum Mollusca; class Gastropoda; order Stylommatophora; family Geomitridae; genus Candidula; species Candidula unifasciata. The sequence goes on from CAJHNH020001470.1 coordinate 44,159, forward strand.
TCTGCTGTGATTAGTCCTGTAAAGCTAACAGATATGTTGTTTTTCCAGTCTTTTTAAAATATAACCTGAACATTATTTCCTGTAACAGCTGATAGCTTTTGCCTCAACTACAAGTAGTCTGACAATAGAGGTGATGACAATATCAGAAGCAGTAATGTGGCTAGAGGCACATAATTTTTCCCTTGTGTGCTCAGTGATTCTATGAGCATGCTTAAGAAGATCGAAACAGGATAGGTTGGAGTCTCTGAGGAAATCTCGTCCGACAGGAATTGGTTTCATTTTTTGTGCCAGGGCACTCTTGGGTGAGAAGGAATGAATGAGCGCATAGGTTTGCTGGTTGGGCTGTGCTAGGTAAATGGGCTGAACCAATGTTCTCAGTGCTCTGAACAAAGCAGGACAAGTAGATGATTCAGGAGACTACATTGAATCAGCAACATTCAAAAGACTACAAGAACTTCAGGTCACAAGGGGTTTCACCACACATGAACCTATAGACAGCCAAAAAAGAATAGTAAACCAACACAGAACTGGTATTATTAGTCACCACACCTGGGGGGAGGGGCAGATACTGAAGGTGGGATTTGAGCGCTTATGGAAGGGTGCAGTGAGGATAACTAGTCTGTTAACTAACTGTTGTTAACATTTCATTGCTCTGATTTTATCTCCAGTTATGCTCATGGGGTTCACAGAGAGAGAGGCAAGACTGGGTCTCAGGGCGAAGAACGGCAATGTCTCCCAGGCTGTTGATTACATTGTGGAGCTGAAAAGGGTGGGTCTCTTTGTTCTTGTGTTTCTAAGTTGAGAAACAGGGCAGCCTATAAATGAAACAGTGTGTAACCAGATTATCATTCCTAGCAAAGGCAAAATGTTAGGTAGGCTTGCATGCCCAGGTTTTAACCCTTTGAAAATAAAATGTTTTTTCGTCACATCACATAAAGTATTAAGGGTGAAATCAGTCATTCCTATTCATTTTCGTTTTGCTCTGCCATCAACTTTTACACAGTGTAACAAAATTTTCTTGCACAAGAATGCTAGATTGTAACAGAAGTATTCTTTGGCAAGAATGCAGCAAAATTTCAAGTGGCAGCCCTGAGGAATGCAGTCTATTGTTTCTTTACGGTGACTGCAAGGGACACAATCTGTTGTTTGTGTATGTTCACATAATAATGTTGTGTAATATTCAATATTGCTTCAGGTTATGATTTGGGTTAGGGTTAGCCTTAACTCTAACCTCAAACAATATTGAATATTAAAGAATAATATTATGTGAACTTACACGGACAATGGATTATGTCTCCTAAAGTCAGCATTTAAAGTACTGTCGGCTTATAGTAGATTGCATTCCTTAGGGTCGCCATTTGCCTGAGCATGAGAATCACAATCAGGACTTCTTTTTTTTAAATATAATCTCGCTTGTTTTTCCCTCCCCACCAATCACAGAAACATGAGGAAGCAAACAAGCATGCCAAAAAGGATTGGAATCGAAGAGTTCAGAGCAAGAAACTTGGCAAAACAGCTGGAGGAGAGCCGTAAGTCCTGGATTTCTTTCTTTTTTTTGTGTGTGTGTGCATATAACTTTAACCCAGTTACTCCGGGAATGATGAATTAAAAATAAATTTGTTATGACTTCGTCAAAATTCCCAAAACAAACCTTTAAACATTTTTTTTTAATTTGACACAGTTCATTAATCAGTTTTTGGGAGTGTGTTTATCTTCAATTTTGGAAATTCTTGTTGACATTTAAAGATTTATTAAAAGATGTAAAGATGTGATCGGTAAACATCACAGAATGAAGCGTTAATGGAGTACTTTTCCCAGGACTACAAATAATAAATGTTTCAGCTTCTCATGATGTGACTGTGATCTCTTATAATTTAGGCTTACAGGAAAATTTCACCCAAGCTTGGCTTTCAAAAAGCTGTTTAGTTACATGGGCCCCCCACCCCCCAGCCTCCTTACTATTTTTAGGTAAATGTATTTATATCTTAGACTTCTAAATGTTCTGTAGGCACAGATGGAACGGTAAATGCAGGCAGTTATAATGACTTTGTGTTGTTGATAATTCACCAATCAAATTGCCCATAGGTCTATAAAAATCTAGGTCTAGCACTGTATGCCTGATGCGACAAAAAAATGAACAAACTTTGTTTTCAAATCGTTAAGAATTTAGGCACGCAGGTCATTCTTACATTCTGCCTTTTTGGTCTCATTCTTTACATTCCTTACTCAGTTCACATATCAGTTAGCGTAAAAGTAGTACACATTTACATCTAATTGTTAATTATAATTACTGGGTTATGCTTTAAGTATACATACATGTCTAAGTAATAATAATACTAAGGTGTTTAAAGAGTCCTTAACTTTCTGGAGAGTGAATTGGCACTACTGTTTAGGTGGACAAGCTTATACTGTATTTTGTAATAGTATATGTATTTTGGTCATGTAACAAGAAGAAAGAAACTGAAACATATGGTGACCACTGGAAAAAAAGACAGGAAGACAACGTGAAATGATTACAATCTTTCATCATGGCACAGATAGGTGTCAGCACAGGAACTGATACATGATGTTGAAGATTGTAAATTGTGGAGAGGCATGATCAGCCAAGTCAGTTGGCAAGGCATTTGATGAAAGTGATATTTTTTTGTTATGTCATATTGTGATGGGCCATTGGCTCAGAAAGGGTCCTTTTACATAACATTCCATGGCATCTTGAAAATCCTTTCAATTGCCTAGTAAATTTGAACTGTTCACTTTGATATCACATTTCTTGTGACATGCCCACAAAATTTTGACTGTTTGTCAAATTTCTGCAATCTTCATCACATTCATAATAAATTTGACCATCCAACATCTGATTTCTCCAGTCAGTTTCCTTATATCATTCGCAGCAAATCTTGACCTTCCACATCCTCAAACTGGCTCACAGTTTTCAAATTGTTTTCCCTATGTGGGCTCCAGTGTCCTGTTGTGGGGGGAAGCAGAATAGACCCACAGCCTCCCCAACAAGCATGTCATAAGAGTCGTCTGATTAGGGGCATCCTTTGAAGTTGGAGTATATATGCCTGAGAAACAAGAAACCAAGAGTCTGCACACAAATAAACCACATCTATGAAAATGGTGTACACGCAACAGTTAGGTTCTGGAACAAGACTACAGTCCAGGAGGTGGATGAACATCCAGAGCTATCCGCCTGAGTTTACAGCCAGGGAACGCGAAGAGAAAATCAGCACACTTACACCCCTTGAAATAGTGGACTGTCAAGTCAGCTGTGGAATTCCCACGGATTCCCCATGTATGGGGTACGTTATAAATATTGTACCAAAAGATAATGTATTAGACTGTCAGATTTTTGTTTCTGCCCATCCATAATATTCTTTTTTTTTTTTAAATTATTTTGTGTGACAAGTGTTTTTAACAATTGCCTGTTTCAGTGTGAATGTCGATCACTACGACAGTCTGGTGGACATGGAGTTTCCACCAGGGGCAGCAGCAGAGGCACTCCGACAAGCCAACAATGATTTGGGCACTGCCATCGAGGTAGTGTGTTGTCTTTAATGTTTGTTGTTGTTGATATCATTACTTTGTTGTTTCTGAATCTTTTGGAAAATAGACAGCAGAGTTTTAACTCTGAAGTGGAATGCATTAATGCTTTAAAAATGAATTCACTGAACTAGGAAGTACAATGATGGGAGGAAGGAAAGCGCACAGAAACGGTCAAAACTTTCAGCCAAAGCCTTCATCAACAAGTACCATATGTAGATGATCCTAGTCACCGGACTCACTTACAAGTACCATATGTAGATGATCCTAGTCACCGGCCTTCACTTACAAGTACCATATGTAGATGATCCTAGTCACCGGCCTTCACTTACAAGTACCATATGTAGATGATCCTAGTCACCGGCCTTCACTTACAAGTACCATATGTAGATGATCCTAGTCACCGGCCTTCACTTAGGGGAAGTCAGCATGAATAATTTTCTCTCCTTTTTGTTTAGTCCCATTGAGAAGTGGACATTTTTTCTTGACCCAGCAAAATTAAGACGTGTGATTTTTTTTTAATGCAGATCCTGAATACAAAACCTGAATTGCGGAATCTGCCTGACCCAGGCATTAGACATGTAGAGATCACAGATGAAATGCTTATGCAGGTTACTTATTTGTTTGTTTGTTTACTAGTTTGTTTGATGATGTTTTTTATATTTCATTAATTGGTTCTTCTGCTCAGTCACTGGCCTGGAAATACCTACTCTAAACTTTCTTTTTTTTTCTTAAATGAATGCTTTACTTTGAAAGTGTGTGTATGTAGGTAGTGGACTAAGGGTATACCCCAGCAATGAAGAAAACAGACTCCGTCCTGAGAAATGAAGAGCATACAGTTAAAAAAATTTCAGATACATTATACTTCTAGATTTGTTTTCCTGTCCCTAATTTCCCCCCCCCCCCCCTATTGTTTTTCCATATCTCACTTTGTGGGTTCTGAGCCCCATTTTATGGGGGAAAAGAACAGGCCCACCGCCTCCCTTTTAAGCATGTCATAGAATGCAACTAATTTAGAGTGTTTCATTCTTAATTAAAGTGCATCTTCCTGAAAGGTATGGAACAAATAGTATGCATACAGATAAGTCAGAATTTCTCATCCACAAACGACTGCTACTATCTAGAGACAGACTCGATAAAAGCTTATCTCCAGAAACGGAATGTGTCAATCATTTTTTCTCGGTGGAGACGAATTGACACATATGGTTAACTCACTAGCTATGGCCAAATTTGTAAAACTGATGCGCACAGAAAACTCAAGACCAAAGTCCAGAAGTGGATGAGCAACAAGAATTATATGCTGTAGTTTACAGCCATTGAATGCTGAGAAGAAGATCCTGCACTGGAGTTTAGACCTTCTACCAGCAAGTAACAAGACTTCCTGTCTTTTGCTCCAGAACTTGAGTTTTTGTGTGTGCATCTGTTTTACAGATCTAGCTTTTTTGTATGCATACTGTTGGTCCCTTATCTCTCAGGCAGATGCAATCTGACTCCAAAAGAAACACCTCTGATTAGTCGACTTTTACAGCATAGTTAGTATTGGATGCATGGCAGCCAACCTCCTTTGTAGAGATAGCACATTTTAGTTCACCATGTTAGTTTTAGCACATTTTAGTTAGTTTACCACGTTAGGTCTAGCACATTTCAGTTTATTTACTGCGTTAGGTCTAGCACATTTCAGTTTATTTACTGCGTTAGTTTTATCACATTTCAGTTTATTTACTGCGTTAGTTTTAGCACATTTCAGTTTATTTACTGCGTTAGTTTTAGCACATTTCAGTTTATTTACTGCGTTAGTTTTAGCACATTTCAGTTTATTTACTGCGTTAGGTCTAGCACATTTCAGTTTATTTACTGCGTTAGTTTTAGCACATTTCAGTTTATTTACTGCGTTAGGTCTAGCACATTTCAGTTTATTTACTGCGTTAGTTTTAGCACATTTCAGTTTATTTACTGCGTTAGGTCTAGCACATTTCAGTTTATTTACTGCGTTAGTTTTAGCACATTTCAGTTTATTTACTGCGTTAGGTCTAGCACATTTCAGTTTATTTACTGCGTTAGTTTTAGCACATTTCAGTTAGTTTACCACGTTAGTTTTAGCACATTTCAGTTTATTTACTGCGTTAGTTTTAGCACATTTTAGTTAGTTAAGATGATCTAAACATCCAGGAGAACTGATTCATAAATAGAATCCTATCCCGAAGCATACTTTGGCCATGTTGAATGTCATGGTGACCTGAGGGGGAGGAGGGGGAATGGTGACAGAGGGTAGTTTCTGGAAAACAAGGCAGTGGCTGACCTCTGCAGAGGTGCTTACACGACATTGAAGATTCATTGGCTGTGAAAGCACATGGAGTTGGAAGACTTTCAGGGGTGCCTTGACCAGAGAGATGTTGGGTAAAGAATCCGCTGATTGATAAGTTCAGTATGGTTAATATTCAACTGCTTCATGTGCAGCATTTTTAGTTCAAAGTTACCACCACTTCAGATGGATTGAGTTAAAGTAACGATGTGTGACTAAGAAATGAATGAATGTTTGTAGTTAGTGAAAGAATGGTTGAATGGTCAATCTTTATTCAAACATGGTTAATTGGTCAATCTTTATTCAAAAAATGGTTAAATGGTCAATCTTTATTCAAAAAATGGTTAAATGGTCAATCTTTATTCAAAAAATTGTTAAATGATCAATCTTTATTCATTCTTCTAATGCCCAGGTTACAAGTCTGGGGTTTGACATAGAGATAGCTCGACGGTTCTTGAGGCAGTACCGAGGGGACATCCAGCGAGCTGTGGATAATCTGCTGAAGAGTGGAGGGATCTTACCTCATCCGTCAGCATCCGGTTCATCCACATCTGTGTCGGAGTCCTCTGCCTCTTCTGTTTCAGCATCATCTGGCTCTGGTATTTATCTCTCATTTTTGCATTTGTTTATAAATCTGCCAGTAAATTGACCTTGCCCTCCCAGGTAATGACCTGGGAAATAAAGGCAGTTGGCATGATGTTGATCCCACCACTCTACAACACACCACTCAGCACCATACCAAACCACACAACATACCACTCAGCACCATACCACACCACACAACATACCTCTCAGCACCATACCACACCACACAACATAACTCATTGGTCTACCATTATATACCTAATAGGTCACTGACATAAAGAAAGAGTCTTTTTTTTTAAACTTCAAAAGTGTTGCAGTGGCTAGACGGTTAAGATGCTAGCTCAAAAGTCCTGGATTCAAATCCATATTGAGATATAATTTTTTTTTTAAATGACCTTGATCTTTGCCGTAAGAACTGCTCAGATATTTTCTTGATTGCTCCAAAAAGTTTTTAATCTTATTGGGTTTTTGTGTGTGTATCCACTAGCTTGTGTCATTTGATAAGATCAGGAACAGATCATGGATTTTCAGCCCAGGACATTCAGGTGTACAGAGTAATGAGCAGATTGATAGACTGGCTGTTGTCGCGATGAGCTCCTTTGTGATAAAGTGGAAGTAAAGTCTTTCTGGGATCAAGTGGATAGTGCAGTTAAATGGATAGTATCCGTACCTCAACATACTGTTTCAGAGGGAAGTAAGCAGAGATAGTCTTGAGAGTGTTCTTCTTTCAGGTGAAAAGACGGGTCATAACTTGGCAACTAGTAATATAGCATAGAGCAGTGGTTTTCAAACTTTTTTTGCCGGCCCACATACCCTTAGAGGGGTTTGAATACCCAGGGAAAGAAGAAGACAAAACAGTGCCCATTTAATGTTCAGTTGTCTTTAATGCAGAGAACGAAACAGTTTGGATGAATTTTTCATTCCCTTATGTTTATGGTAATTTAAGGTAATTGTACCCGCAGATCACTTGAAAGGTAGCTCCTGTATCTGTTTTTTAATGTGAGGGTACATTTAGAATGCACTGCAGCCTTGTCAATAGCATGGTCTCCTAAATACACCTGCATTCAGAACTCTTCTTGGCTTCTTTCACAGTATTTCTGCTTCAAACTTTTGTCTTCGCTCTTCTCTTAATTTTTGCCACAGCACCCCTGGCATACGTTCATGGCACCCAGTTTAAGAACCGCTGGCTTAGAGGTTAATGAAATCATTTCACAAGACAACACTGCGTTGACCAGGGTTCGATTTCCATGGTGGGCAGACAGTGGTACAGGGTGTCACATGGAAGATACTGGAGCCATTTTGTAGCAGTGGATACATTCAAACTGCCTTCCATTGTGGTGTGGAGACTTTTTTTTTAACAATTCTACTTGCACTGTTAGTATAATAACTCTTTGTTGGCTACTAACGGGACAGAGCTTGTGTGTGATGGGCTGATGTCTATTGCTTATTTATTCACCTATATATTCATGAATGTATTTATTTTGTGTGTCCGTTAGAAACATCAAGTCCAGAGGCTGGGCCCTCTCACAGACTTAAGAAAGAAGAGAAAGAAGCCTTGGATTCTTTCGTCTCTGACATCAACACAGACGCCGATGACCACCTGGACCTGACCCTATCGGAAGAGAGAGAGATCTTGAATTTATACCAGGGCTTGTTGACAAGCTTGCCTCTATAAGTGACTGATAGATTTGAGCTTGTGGTTTTGGGCTTCCATTGATAATCTGCTGAGAACAAATCTCCTCAAGTTGTACTGGCTCACTCACTGTGTACTGGCTCACTCACTCTGTGTACTGGCTCACTCACTCACTGTGTACTGGCTCACTCACTCACTCTGTGTACTGGCTCACTCACTCACTCTGTGTACTGGCTCACTCACTCACTCTGTGTACTGGCTCACTCACTCACTTTGTGTACTGGCTCACTCACTCTGTGTACTGGCTCACTCACTCACTCTGTGTACTGGCTCACTCACTCACTCTGTGTACTGGCTCACTCACTGTGTGTACTGACTCACTCACTCACTGTGTGTACTGACTCACTCACTCACTGTGTGTACTGACTCACTCACTGTGTGTACTGGCTCACTCACTCACTCTGTGTACTGGCTCACTCACTCACTCTGTGTGCTGGCTCACTCACTCACTCTGTGTGCTGGCTCACTCACTCACTCTGTGTACTGGCTCACTCACTCACTCTGTGTACTGGCTCACTCACTCACTCTGTGTACTGGCTCACTCACTGTGTACTGGAAATCTTCAGTAGTTCAGCACAGGGGTTCCAAACTAGCTTTGTTTGCAAAGATCTGTCACAACCCCATATTGTTTAGATCAAACTATAGGGCTTATTATAATTGATACATTTGAAAATCATAGAAAGAAGTGCATTCTGAAGTTGAGGTTTGATCATTGTTGGGATGTTTGTTGGAGGGGGGATACATATCATCACAGGCCCCTGAAATATGTTCTATGAACCCCAGAGTCTGAACCAGGAAATGGGAAACATTGCTTTAGCAGGTTAATTTGTAATGTATCCAAGAAATAAATGTGGGTTGAAAATTTCATTTGATCGTCAGAATTATTGATATAATTTTAATGGATCTCTTCAGTCCATCAAAAATCAACATATGATTAACATTTTCTGTACCTGAGAAAATCACTATAGTTTAAACAGATTCAAACAAGAATAGCAACCGAAAAAGATCACAAACGGTTTAATTGATGAACACTGAAGGGATTTGTTTTATCCATGTCTGTGTTGTTGGGGCAATTTGTACAGTGTTTTTAATCATAATTTTAACTTGAGAGTTTTTTTTTAACTTGAGAGAATTTTGTAGTGTGAAGAAATTATTCACATATTTTTTTAGAAAGAGATTGTCATCCAACACTGAGAAAAAAAACACTCAAGACATGTCCTTATATGCTCCATCTCAATATTTTTCTCATTCAGAAGATAGCAGAGTCATTGTCCATCAAGTTGTATATTTCATATCAATGGCAGCTGAAATATTTTGGCTATATCAAGCACCAGGGAGGGTTGGAAAGAATAATATCAGAAGGCTTGGTACCAGGATAGAGGGGTAGGGGCCAGCTAGCAGGAAGATGGGCACAGGTTATAAGAGGCACTTGGGAAACTGCACACGGGGGAGAGCTGGTGAGAGACCAATGTGTCTTTCAAGCAGACCGTAACGAGAGTGCAATTCTCCAGAGGACCTTCCACATGATTAGATAAGAGAAAACAGCTCTGCCAGTTGTTCTAAAAACATACCATTGTATCTTTGCTGGAGCTACAGATTGTGTGCTTTATGTGACGCTCTCAGTAGGCAACCAGTCACTCTTCTGAGAGAGACTGAGCTACAGAAAGCCAATCCTGTCAACTAAATATGTGCCTATATGATTTTAAAAAGGGTAGTGACAGTGATAAGTGTGAAGTGATTAATGTCTGAATTGTTATAATAGACAGACAGAGATTTCCCCCTGATGTTGATGAATGTATTATATTTGTTTTCTTTCACAAATATTAATAAAAATGTTGAGAAATGATCAGCTTGTATTCTGGTGTTTTAACACTTTTAGTTTCACAATTGAGAGAAGTGGCTGGCCAAGTGGGCAAGAATGCTGGGGTCTCATGGAAGACCCAGATTCAAGTCATTGGTAGGGTTATGGGGTTTTTCTATGGGTGGGGAGGGGGTTGAATGAAAACCGATCCTGCAGTCTAGTGACTGCACTAGCAGTGTGATCGTAAATCTCCCAGCTAAAAATGACCTGAGTGCCTACACACTGTAAAAGTTGTGCAAGAATTAGTTTGTGTTTTTTTTTTAAACTCTCTGACCACAGACAAGTTCAGTTAAGAACTTGAAACACATTATTCAGGACATTTCTATAAACACTCCATCCCCATCTTCAGCAGCCTACACAGAGTTTAAATCTTGCCTGTCTTGCTTTTCCTTCAAGGGCTGATTGTTGGCCAGAAAACCAGGTCACTGCTAACTGCACCATTGTCCTCAGACCAGGATGATCTGTGTGTGCCTCTGCACTGTTGTCCTCAGACCAGGATGATCTGTGTGTGCCTCTGCACTGTTGTCCTCAGACCAGGATGATCTGTGTGTGCCTCTGCACTGTTGTCCTCAGACCAGGATGATCTGTGTGTGCCTCTGCACTGTTGATTCGCTCCCAAAGCCCCTGACAACATTCAGCTTGCCGGGCATCAATTAACAAGTGGTGCTGAACCAGCCAACAAACAACAAGGAAACCCATGTTCGATAAAATCGTTGCAGAACCAGGCAAAAAACAATTTAAAAAACCCATATTCGATAAAACTGGTGCTGAACCAACAAACAACAAGGAAACCCATGTCTGATAAAACTGGTGCAGAACCAGCAAAAAACAAAAAAACCCATGTTCGATAAAACTGGTGCTGAACCAACAAACAACAAGGAAACCCATGTCTGATAAAATACTTGCATGTTTAATGACTAGAGAAGACACTGCTGTCCTTTTAGTAAACACAAAACAGGCCAAAAAATAAATAAAGGACAGAAAAAAAAAATAACATCAATAATTTTCACATAATAGTGCCAAGCAAAGCAAACAAGAATTGTTGCAAAATTAAATTATCACAGATCAAAAATAAAATAAATCATGCTCTGATGTGGCTAAATAGCGGCTAGGAATGGGAGGGGTGGAGAAAGTGCTTACTGATGTAGTCTTTTTATCTGAAATATCAAAATGTAAGGATTACCAAAAAATATACAATAAAGATTTTATAATATCACTACTGGCTTAATTATTTCCCATTTAACCTTAGGAAGTATGGGAATATGTACTTATGAAGTCTTTTTAAAAGAGCCACTATCATTCAAGGGAAAAAAAATCAAATGTAATAAATAATTCATTTCAGGATTATTGACCTAATATTTTTTTTTTTTTTGAAACCTTATGATATGGAGAAGTATGTACTGATGTAGTCTTTTGAGGCAGCAATCCACATTTTAAGGAAACATCAAAATTGAATATAAGGATGACAGAAATGGCAACATTTCAGTTTAGTACTGTGGGCTTAATACTAGTGTTCTAAATTGTTCCTCCTTAATCTTAGGAAATATTTTTTTGGGGGGGGGGGGGGGGGGGGTAAATGCATCCATTTGCGCGCATATACATGCACAAAGTATTGTCTGACGTGAAAAGACATAAAAATAGTCCCTCACTTTACTATATGGAAATCCTACTCGCTTTGGAAGTCCTCACATGGATCATTCCTTCCTACATCCAATACAGATAAGATTAGATAGCCAAGTTAATATACTTACAAAGAAAACAAGAATAATGTGTTATTTTTTGTTCACTTGCCAATAGAGCATAGGCTTCCCAACGAGCTCACAGTAGGCCATCTAACATACTTGATCACCAGAAACCAGGATCAGGTCGTATTCCTGTCTTGCCCCATCCACATGGCAAAACCCACCTAAGTGTTTATCTCTCCCCATTGCTCTTTCTCCACTGAACCTTGCCAGCCATTACCAGTTTCCTCAGTCCATTTCTGCTTCTAACGTGCCCGAAATACACTGACTGTCAGAGACTAATTTCTTTAATCAGTGTTTATCAGTCTCAACGGCAAAAAGACTCTTTGAAACAAGTTGAATACAAAATGAAATCCGACATGGTCTAGCGGCTAGACACTTGCCTGCTGATCCAAGTGTCCAAGGTTCAAATTCGCATACAGTCAGATATTTTTCCTGCATGTCCTTGGATCCAGACAGCTACCAGCTAAAGTCCTGGGAATTCAAGACAGCCGGTGGATGTTGACCACATCACACATCGAGGGCGAACTGGTCTAGCAACACAGGAATCTAGCCTCATATGCTCAATGTACCACCGGCATTCAAACTGACCTTTACTTTTATTTTTACTTTAAATACCAAAACCCTATTTACAGAGAAAACCTGAAAACCAACAGCTGTATTTTTTTTTACATAGAACTTCAATAGCAAGAGCTGTATTTATGTGAAAACCAACAGCTGTATTTTATTTTACATAGAACTTCACTAGCAAGAGCTGTATTTATGTGGAAACCAACAGCTGTATTTTATTTTACATAGAACTTCACTAGCAAGAGCTGTATTTATGTGGAAACCAACAGCTGTATTTTATTTTACATAGAACTTCAATAGCAAGAGCTGTATTTATGTGAAAACCAACAGCTGTATTTTATTTTACATTGAACTTCAATAGCAAGAGCTGTATTTATGTAAAAACCAACAGCTGTATTTTCCATAGCTGAGAACTTCAATAGCAAGAGCTGTATTTGTGTGAAAAACCAACAGCTGTATTTTACATAGCTGAGAATTTCAGTAGCAAGAGCTGTACTTGTGTAAAAACAACCATAATATCAAGCAAGTCAAGCAAAAATAAAAACAACTGTAATATCAAAGGCTCTGTGTCCCTAAAAAGATAAATTGTTGCCTTTACAAAAAATACTTATTGCCAAACACCATCTTCATCTAAAAACATCATATTACAGATGACAGCTGAACAAATATAGCCATTATATTAAAGGATGTATTTATAAAAAGCATCCTTAAAATCTGCATTACATTTTTTTTTTAAAACAGCTTTTTTTCTAGCATTTTTCAGCGTTTCTTCAACAGACAATTGAGACAGGCATTCTGTATTGAGTGTTGGCTTTTGTGGCTTGGGCGTTGCCGGGTTCAATCTCAGGTGCGGACAATCTGTCTTGCTTTGGTTTCGACCATGGTACCAAGAGCTGACCGTTCAGGTTAGCAATGGTAAATTACTGAACATAAAATTTGCCTAGAAAAACCACAACAGTAAAAAATGCTGGGGTTGGTTCTGCAGCGTCCTGTAAAGGATATGCAACTTATTTATTTATGTACCGAGTACTGGCACCATTTTTTCCAGGGGGAAAAAAGCCCCAAAACCAATCTTAACATTAAAAACAATACCCACTTTATTTTTTTAAACCTTGATATTAAAAATGCATTTATATGAGCTAATAACCTGAGTTTCAAAGGATATTTTTATGTAAGAAATTAGGTTTTTATGAGAGCTGTTTCTATAAAGAAAAACAGCCTAAACGCAAAAAGGTTGTTTTTATTATATAAATTCAACCTATGTTTATAAAACTGTTATTGAAAGGTAGAACCAATTATTTAACCTAACATTTTAAGGTTCTTTGCATAACATAAATACAAACTGATTTTCCAAGGCTTACAAAATACAGATCAGTTGTCCTGATTTAATGAGACCAATCCCGTCTTTTCATCTTCGCGTTAATTCACCATGCTGTAAAATGGCAGAAAGTCCTGCTCGTTCATCCAATTCTGGAAATTGTACTTAGTCCTTCCTGCTCCAGAAGAAGCTGAGTGTTGCATTCACATCCATTGAACAGATCTGGCTTATTTGTGTGCACACAGTGCTCTCTCCCTGCCTCTCAGGCAGGTGCACTTTGAATGTGGTCCTGTCTACACCAGCCAGGCCTCCAGCTGGGACGCTGTTTCTAGGACGACCACAGAGAGCTGTAGACGGCTCTTGACCTGTACCAGCCCTGGTCCTCCTGTACCATGTAATTTAGCACCTCCTCATCCTGGCCAATCCTGTCAAACCATCCTGGCCAATCCTATCAACTTTAAACCATCCTGGCCAATTCTATCAACCTCAAACCATCCTGGCCAATCCTATCAACTTTAACCATCCTGGCTAATCCTGTCAACTTTAAACCATCCTGGCCAATCCTATCAACTTTAAACAATCCTGGCCAATCCTATCAACTTTAAACCATCCTGGCCAATCCTATCAACTTTAAACCATCCTGGCCAATCCTATCAACTTTAAACCAAACAATCCTGGCCAATCCTATCAACTTTAACCATCCTGGCCAATCCTGTCAACTTTAAACAATCCTGGCCAATCCTATCAACTTTAAACTATCCTGGCCAATCCTATCTACTTTAAACCATCCTATCCAATCCTATCAACCTCAAACCATCCTGACCAATCCTATCAACATCAAACCATCCTGACCTATCCTATCAACTTTAAACCATCCTGGCCAATCCTATCAACTTTAAACAATCCTGGCCAATCCTATCAACTTTAAACTATCCTGGCCAATCCTATCAACTTTAAACCATCCTAGCCAATCCTATCAACCTCAAACCATCCTGGCCAATCCTATCAACTTTAACCATCCTGGCCAATCCTATCAACTTTAACCATCCTGGCCAATCCTGTCAACTTTAAACCATCCTGGCCAATCCTATCAACTTTAAACCTCTTCTACGTACATATCTGTGTACGAGAGGTTGCGAAGACAAAATAGTTTTTCCTGAAACGACAATCTTCACTTATTCTTTTCTCCACTCCTGGAATGTCTCACAGCATCAGATAAGGAACACATCTCCTGATTGGGCTCTGTTTCCTTCATCTATAGTACTTTTCAGTGTATCCGATGTATGCTCAGTCCATCTTTGGCATGGTCGACCTCTGGATCAGTTACCGCTGTATTTGCATAACACTGCTCTTTGTAGTGCCCTGTCTGTTGTCAGTCTTGTTACACAGCTAAACTATTTGATCTGATGCTTACCGATAAAGTTCAGTACTGCTTCTGTGCCATCTCTCCTCCTGATAACATCATTCCTAAGTCGATCTTTCATTGTTACATCTAGGATAGCACATGAGTATTTAATTTCTGTTGTGATTATTTTTCTTCTGTTTTCTGAAGACTGCCCCTGTCTGATGCTGAAAGCATAGCATTGGTAAGAATACTGTGTTGAACTGTGCTCTTTTAGGAATCAAATAACGTGCTTGAGTTTCAAAATCGGTACCGTTTGTTCTTTAACTACACTGGCTCTACTGCATCTTTGTTGAATTTGTTTCTTTAGTTTTTAATTAAATGTTAACATTTAGTTCATTTTCCTGTGACTGATCAGATTACAATTCTCCTATCCACATGTTGAAGCATGTCTGATTAGGCTGAAGGCATTTCTGTAAAAAAAAAAACGAAATTCAGTGCTAGAAAACTTTGCTACTAAAGTGTAGGCTGCAGAAAAAGTAGCTTTAGTTTTAGAAACCAAACCATATGTTAATAGTGGTGAGGAAAAACTGTCAACTTTTAACATAATTTAAAAACAACACAAGACAGCTTTTTTTTTTCAAATATATAGCTACGTACAGTAATAGTAACAATAAATACAGTCATATTACCAATACTGTTAACAGTATTTTTAGCAATATTGTTAATAGCAATATTACCATTCATGTTAATAGCAATATTAACAGTACTATTAACACTGTTGTTAATAGCAATATTTATATTATTATTACCATCAATTTCAACAGTGCAGTTAACAGCAATATTAACAGTACTGTTAACAGTAATATTAGCATTTATTTTAACATTGCTTTAACAGCCATGTTAACAATAATGTTAACGGCGATATTACCAAATCATGTAAACAGTGCAGAAGATTTTTTTTTTTAAACCTACGATAAATGACCCTACACTGATCACAACATCCAACATTTAGGGCACAACAAATTTACAATAAGAACTTGTTCTCACAGCTTGTTTATGTGTAAAACAGTCAAGCTTGTTTATGGTAAAACAACCAAGCTTGTTTATCTGTAAAACAGTCAAGCTGGTTTATGGTAAAACAACCAAGCCCGTTTATCTGTAAAACAATTAACGTGGTAAGTTAAATATTAGGGTCACGATTTTATCAGAACAATCATATACGTGTATCTAACAACAGTATACTTGTCAGTACATCAAACAGAACACTGGTCTAACTGTGCACTTCGGCACATGATTTAAAACTGTTTGTAAAATAGATATACATTGAAATCACCAGTAAAATGGTAGTTATATGTGACATGGTTGTACAAGAGTTTCCAAGAGATTTTCTCTCCTTTCTTATGGCATTACATATTTGTTGAAAATTTCATAACAAGGTACATTTTATACAAATACATAAATACACACCCTGCACTCACTTATGTGCACACATATATATAAATTTTTCATTTGTGAGTACAATGTATGAACATCAATACACACCCTGTGCTCTCACAAGTGCATGTATGTGTTTTATAAACGGGTACAATTTATAAACACACAATGCGCATGCACTCACATGCATGTTTCATAAAAGGTACAATTTAAAAACACACCCGCCACTCACATATGTGCACAAAAACACACACATGAATGTTTCATACATTTGTACAATTTATAACACATCCTGCACTAATGTATGTTCTCATACATATATAAATGTTTTGCAACAGGGTACAATTTATAACAGCACAAACACAAAAAAAACAGACATGCACCAAGACACACACACACAAATACACACACATATACTCTGTACCCATATATTTAAACACCAGTGCCAACACATGAATGTTCCATACCATAATTCAATTTATAAACACAGGTGTATATGGATGTTTTATACCATGGTACAGTTTATAAACATAAAAACACAGATACTAATGCATTCATTTATGCAACAGAGTCACTTACGCGCGCACTTATGCACACACATGCACACTCTCTCACACACAAGACATTTCATACCTGGGTACAATTTATAAACATACCCACCCCTGCTCTCACATATATGAATGCTTACTTATATATATTTTATGTACACTCAATGTTTCAGGGCATCGCATGGTATGGTTTGTTTTAAAAACAAATGTAAATTAAATTTTCTAAATAAAATTGTTTGTTCTCTTATTGTTGACACCGCAACAAGATGGTGGAGACTGAGGAAAATATAGTAACTCAGACCGTGTAAATAACATTTGAGTGAAATTTGGATAAATAAGTAAATCAGTATTCTTCAACATTTTTGCACTTGCGGATCGAGACAAATCAGATAAATATTTCCTGGACCAGCTGAAGGCAAGGATACAAAATGATTTAGACATTTTATTAATCAAATAAAATGTTATAAAATTAATATTTTTGACAAACCCTGCAACATGCCGATTTTTGATTAGCAAGGGAAGTCACTCTCTTCTTGGGGCGAAAAACCTTAATAGGACCAATATTTAACTAAATATGACACATGTTGCTTAGATGATAATCTAATGGTAGACAATCTGACATAAGTGGCTGCAGCATTGTTTCTGGGAGATGAAGCGATGAAATAAATCTACTGGATTTCTCCAGCTGGTTTCCACTGGAGTTGCTACATGCTTGGCAGGACATTTCTGAGGGACAGCCAGACAATTTATGCGGCCCTATGCCCGCCCAGGACCACTGGTTGAAAAACACAAAGTAGATTATTCTGATGCCTGACAAAACTACTTGCGAACTTGCCCCTATAGAATTTCAACAGCTGGGTAGCTGAGCAGAGAGAGCCAAGTCACAGTGATTAGTGATTAGAAAGGATTATCATCACAGCACTCAGGACAGATTCACAGGTACTCCCATCTCCTCCTCAAAAGCTCCATAAGTGGTCAAACGACTGATGACGCCTGTACTGTGTTGGCCAAGTCATGTGAGGATTCAACCTGGGGCAAAGAAACTGCTGGACCCAGGACTTCAAAGACCAAAGAGGATTCTTCTGCTTCAACGTTCACCTTGAAATGGGTCATTGGCAGGTTTTGGTTTATAGTTTATAAGCAGTTTCTGAGCCTTTTGGACCAGCACATCTGTAATATGCTTCCCTTGGTTCAGACAGCTATTTTACAAGTTAGTGAGATATGTGATGCCCCATTAGATGGCAGCAACAGCGACAACACACACAGTCCACAACAACTGGCAGAACAGACTTCTTAATATAATTTGTTTACTGGCTGTTCCCTGACATGCACCGTCCTCTTTTTACTGTCGCCAAACATATGTCTAGAGCAGGACAGCAGGCTTTCGACTTGCTTTCAGGCATCAGTGTTTATACGACTACTTACAGCCATAAAATCTTTTGCAAACAAATGACTCCATTTAATGCAAGCACACACTGGTCATCAGTGTCAAAATTCACTCTTTGATTCCATCCTCCATTGGGATGTCGGCTTCACTGTCAACATTCATTCTTTGATTCCATCCTCCACAGCCATGTCAGCTTCACTGTCAACATTCATTCTTTGATTCCATCCTCCACTGCCATGTCGACTTCACTGTCAACATTCATTCTTTGATTCCATCCTCCACGGCCATGTCGGCTTCACTGTCAACATTCATTTTTTGATTCCATCCCCCACAGCCATGTCAGCTTCACTGTCAACATTCATTCTTTGATTCCATCCTCCACAGCCATGTCAGCTTCACTGTCAACATTCATTCTTTGATTCCATCCTCCACTGCCATGTCGACTTCACTGTCAACATTCATTCTTTGATTCCATCCTCCACGGCCATGTTGGCTTCACTGTCAACATTCATTCTTTGATTCCATCCTCCACGGCCATGTCGGCTTCACTGTCAACATTATTCTTTGATTCCATCCTCCACGGCCATGTCGGCTTCACTGTCAACATTCATTCTTTGATTCCATCCTTCACTGCCATGTCGGCTTCACTGTCAACATTATTCTTTGATTCCATCCTCCACGGCCATGTCGGCTTCACTGTCAACATTCATTCTTTGATTCCATCCTCCACTGCCATGTCGGCTTCACTGTCAACATTCATTCTTTGATTCCACCCTCCACTGCCATGTCGACTTCACTGTCACCATTCATTCTTTGATTCCATCCTTCACTGCCATGTCGGCTTCACTATCAACATTATTCTTTGATTCCATTCTCCACGGCCATGTCGGCTTCACTGTCAACATTCATTCTTTGATTCCATCCTCCACTGCCATGTCGGCTTCACTGCCATTTGCTGTCTATCATATGGCCAGATGCACTTTGCTGTAGGTTCCAATTTCTGGTTCTCACACATTTATTCCTGTACTCGTGACTGGTCCAAACAGCACACTCAGACCGATCCTTAGTTCTCTCACACTTCTAATCATCCATTCAGTCTCATGCATTATCCTAGCATTGTTCAGTTATTCTCTTGGTTCGCAACAGTCACACTAAACTTCATGTTTGTTTCTGCTGAAATCTGGCCCCGCCTCTTGCACATAGTTTATGTTAACTCTTAGTATTACATCAAGTGTGTCATTACAACATCGGATTTCAGCAAAAGTTTCATTAGTCACCATAGATAGAGATGAAAAGAGGAGTACATCAGGGATCTGTGGTATCCCAAAGCTTTTTCAATTTATATACAGAAAACATTTTTTTAAGTTTGCTGAGAAATTGCCTGGACTGAATATTAATGGAAGAACAATATACAATCTTGAGACATGCTGTCAGTAAATAAGTAAAGTAAAGGTATCTTTTCATGCCTTTAGGCGCATCAGGCATATGGGAAGAGTATCACATATTTCTACAAACCATTCGGCACTGGGTGGGTAATGTGGTCAGCATCACGGAGGCCATCTTTACTTCCCTAGGACATCCATCCTGGAACCCATTTCAGGCTGGGTCGACCTGCGATGCCCCATACCACGATAAAAATCCACGCAGTGAAAAAGTGAAATTGAAATCAAAAAGAGAACAGGAATGACTAAAACTATCTTCAGTAGTATGTGCAAATTACTGACAGATAGAAAGATAAACAACACACTAAAAATGAGAATCATCAAATTTATGTATACTCAATCCTGCTATATAGTGCAGAAACTTGGACAATGAAGAAGCAACTAGAAAACTGAACTGTCTCTAAACATGTGGGCATACAGAAAAATAGGTCATATCTCATGGAAACAAAAACAGTCCATACAGAGGTTCTGGAAAGACTATGAATGAAAAAAAGTGACGACTGAAATATTTCGCCACATTAAAAGACATAACAAGCTTTTGAAAACCATCCTTGATGGAAAAGTTGAAGTCAAGAAAGCAAGAGGTAAGCAGCTATGCAAGTGGGAGGACAACATCAAGAACTGGACAAACAGCAATCTGAGGACAAACAGACAATCTGTCGAGCTTCAGCGTACAACCAGTGACAACGGACCTGACTGATTATTCAGCATTTATGTGGAGACGGAGACTGATTAATCAGTGCCCCCCCCCCCCCAACATTTACTGTTGTGGAGACGGCACCTGACTGATTATTCAGTGCCCCCCCCCCAACATTTACTGTTGTGGAGACGGCACCAGTTGACATTTACTGTTGTGGAGAACTGATTTCATGCCCCCCCCCCCCCCCAACCCCCCCACTGTTGTGGAGACGGCACCTGACTGATTAATCAGTGCCCCCCCCCCCCCCCACCTGTTGTGGAGACGGCACCTGACTGATTAATCAGTGCCCCCCCCCCCCCCCAACATTTACTGATTAATCAGTTGTGGAGACTGTTGTGGAGGCACCTGACTGATTAATCAGTGCCCCCCCCCCCCCAATTTACTGTTGTGGAGACGGCCCACTGATTAATCATGCCCCCCCCCCTTACTGTTGTGGAGACGGCACCTGACTGATTAATCAGTGCACCTGACTGATTAATCAGTGCCCCCCCCCCCCCCCCCCCAACATTTACTGTTGTGGAGACGGCACCTGACTGATTAATCAGTGCCCCCCCCCCCCCCCCCCCGGCATTTACTGATTTGTGGAGACGGCCTGATAGTAATCTTCCCCCCCCTCCCCCAATTTTACTGTTGTGGAGACGCCCCTGACTGATTAATCAGTCCCCCCCCCCCCCCCCCCCCCCAATTTACTGTTATGGAGACGGCACCTGACTGATTAATCAGTGCCCCCCCCCCCCCCCCACCAAATTGACTGATTAACGGCACCTGACTGATTAATCAGTCCCCCCCCCCCCCAGTGGAGACGGCCCCCCCCCCCCCACATTTACTGTTGTGGAGACGGCACCTGACTGATTAATCAGTGCCCCCCCCCCCCCCCCCAATTTACTGTTGTGGAGACGGCACCTGACTGATTAATCAGTCCCCCCCCCCCCCCCCAATTTACTGTTGTGGAGACGGCACCCCGACCAGTGGCCCCCCCCCCCCCCCCCCCATGAGGCTTGCTCCAGAACCCACCGGGAAAATGGCATTCAATAGGTTATGTGGTAAAAGAGCAGTACTACTACAACTTCTTCTTGACATTCACCAGCTTGAAGCCCTTAGAGAGATAGGACGTTCTGAGGATTTTAGAAGCAACGTGTCCACATCGCTGCTAAGAATACGAGAATAGGGAGTAAAGATCGGCACAGCCAAGCATGAGAAGCACACCGGACGCACACAAAGTCTCGTTAACCAACACAGGACTGGCACTATTAACCGTGCGATGCTGATGAATATGTTGAGAGGGGATTCTGAGCATCTATGGATGTGTCCGGAGTGCGGTGAAGATAATCTAACTCATAACTCAGCCAGAAAGTACAGGTTATTCATCCACTTCTAGACTAGTTTAGCGTGCACATCCGCTTTACAGATCTGAATCTTGTATGCAGACTGTTGGTTCTCTGTCTCTCAGGAAATGTACGACTTTGAAGGAACCTCCCCATTAGTCAACTTTTACTACATTCTTTTAAGTAGGCAGTAGGTCTATTCTTGTTCTGCCCCAAAATGAGGCTCCAGGAACCACATGGGGAAAAAAAGAACAATACAAGTGAATAGCACTCAACCATAGCCTTACATAAGAAGAACATTTTGGTCTCCACTGGATTCTCATGTCGAGGATGAAGATGATGCCAACGAATTAGATGACTGTGATGGATGCTGTGTGGCTGAATAGGATGCTGCTGCTGCAGCAGAATCTTCTACCTGTCTCTCTGACTGAACAGTTACATCAGAAGGTACACCAGTCACACTTTCAGTCACTGGATGATCTAACTGTTCTTGAGTGGGTGTCAAGCAACTCTGCCATTCACACTGTTCTGTCAGTGCCAGTTTGGTAGTAGACGATGTTTTCTGTAGTTCACTGGTCTCTTGCTGATTCTCTCTATATTCCAGTGCCTCTAGAGATATTGCGGATGTGTTCAGTGAGGGTTCCTCCAACAAATATGTGTCTGCATCCAAAACTGTGAGTGGGTTCATCTCATGCTGGCTTTCAATTTTAGTAGGTGAAGCTACTTGATTCATACATGTATGATCTTTGACAATAATTGAAGAGTTTTCCAAGGCAGACAAAGATACCTGATTCCTAGTTGTATGATCGCTGACAACAACTAAAGAGTTTTCTGGGGCAGATGAAGCTACTGGATTTATAGTTTGGTCTTTGACAACAAAGTGAACAGTATGAAGATGTTTCTGACAGCAATATGGATGAGGATGATGTAGCTGATGGCAAGGTTTCACCTTGGTACAAAGCATGTGTGTCCAGAAACTCAATTGTTACAGGTGCTAATGTGTTCTCTGGTGCTGATGGCAGAACCTCATTTAAGAAATTGTCTTTTTGAGGACCATCTGAATTAATTTCTGCAGTGGTCACGGGTAAGTTGATACACATCTGTGTGGTGTTTATGTCAGAGTATAGTGAATCAATGAGGTGACTCTGCTCACCTTTAGTCAGTCTGTTTGAACTTGAGTTCGCACTAGCTATCGGAAAGCCTGGTGAAACAGGGTGTGAATCTGTTACGACAGAGTTAGGGAGTTCTGTTCTGCTGCGCACATGTGGTGACATCCCAGGGAAGTGAACTGCGAGATGGTCATGTGTTGTGGCAGTCATGGTAGAGTAGGTATTGGCTGATAAGCCAGGAGCTACTGGACTCAGAGCATCCAAAGAAGTCTTGGGTTCCTGCTCACAAGCTTGGGTAACAAGCTGGTGTCACTGAACCACAACATTCTCTCAAAGGTGGATTAGTAGTTGAAGATGTGCTCCAAGAATGCTGCACTGACTGGAGAGGTTGGAAGCTGGTCATATCATTGCCATTAACAACAGTGGTGGTCAAACTGGTAAACCCAACTGACGGTAGCGAAGGAAAACTGTCATGGTTCTGCTGCCTCAAATAATCTACACTTGTCCCTGTTGAGTTGTTAGAAGTGTAGGTATGGTTTGCAAGTAGAGATGGATCCAGCTTCACCCCGTCTTTATGATCAAACTTATTCTGAAAGCTGGAAGATGCTCCTGGCAAAATTAAACTACCATCAGGACCTGCGAGTTCTAGGTTCGCATCTATCTGTGGGCAAGTCAAAAATGCTTTCTGTGAGGCAGGTCCTGAGCTTGGTGTCATGGTGCCCTCTGTGCCCACACAGTGGCCAAGAGTCACTGGGAGAGCCGCTGGTAGCAATGGACAGGTCAGCAAAGACTGCCCACTGGCTGCTGATTTCTGTTGAGCATGGAGAGGGGTCATCAGTTCACAAGACTGATGCTGTTCCAAACCTAGCGTCTTACAAGCTGCTGTAGAACTATGTCCCATGCCATTGATATGATGGGCTTGCATGGCCGACTGGTTGAGAATAGAAGCCTGGGTGGACAAACCAGGTGGATGGCTATGAACAGTACCATTGCTGTTAGTACTGAGTGAGCTCATGCCCTGTGCCATGAATAAGTGAGACTGGGACATGTGAAATTTACCAGAAAACCCACTTTGGGTTACACCAGAGAACGAATTTCTGTCCAAAGCATCTGGAGATGGGTCGCTCATCTCAGAGTAGGAGTTGTCATCGATGTCAAAGTACATAGATGTGGTGTTTTCTGCCTGGTAGACTTCCTCTTCCCCATCGTTAAACAGCAGCATGTGACGAGACTGCTGCTGCTGATGCTGAGGAGGCAGTGGCTGTGACTGCTGGGGTGCTGGATGTAGCAGTGAAATGCTGGACGACAGACCTAAATGATGCTGATGCTGCTGTTGCAACTGTGGCACCAGTGCTCCTGGATACCCTGGCTGTGAGCCCAGAGGTGTACTAGTGATGATATGCTGTTGGTGGTGCTGCTGCTGTTGCTGCCGATGTTGCTGTGCCACCATTGAAAATTTTACATCATGCATCATAACATTGCACATGTCTGTGTTCTGACAATCCCTACAACTACCTCTCTCATTACTGTTGTACATATTCAGATCAATCATCTCTGCCTTCTTAGCTTTCAGCCTGCTCTTCAGCACCTTCATTCCACTGCTGGTCCCAGCATCATTACTGGCCCCGCCGCAACTGTCATCATTCCTATCTTCTGCATTACCTGGGCTGCTTATCACTTCACTCTCTTCTCCTATAGCTCCTACCACATCAATTTCACCACCAACCGATGAAGACTTTGGTGAAAAACAAGTTGTCATTGCTGCGGCTGAATTCCCATGGAGGCATTCTGAATCTTTCCTTTCCAACTCCAGCCTCATAAGAGTGTGAATGAAATGTGTCCTCACTCGGATGGGATTAAATTCAACTCTTCCTGCTGGGTTACTACATCCATCTTTTGTACACCCACAAGGGAAAGACAACCGATCGACCTGGCACTGTATGCCAGCTTGGCTACAGGAGCAAGTCGCAGGGTCACAAAATAATTTACAGTCACAGCCACAAACGTTTCTGGAAACCCTAATGTCTCTGCATTCGTCTTTCTCATCGTTATCAATTTTCTTCACCCCTGCAGTCCTTAACAAAATCCGCCGCTGTCGTATGGGAAGAGGCTGCAGGAAATAGTAGTCGTCATATTCACTGTCACTCTCACTTCCAGAGGAAACCTCTGCAGCATCCAACGGAGGCAGGCTGGACGCCAGCAGGTGAGAGGGAAACAGCCTACCTTGTCTGCGCTGTTCTGCCAGGATGGCACGGTGGATGCGCTTCTGTTCTTTTGTGTAGTCGGACAGCGTGAAGTCCCGAGTGAAGCTGTGTTTTTCCGACATCCCTGAAACATGATTCATAAGCATTTGTTAACAGCTTACTTAATATTTTAGGACACATCATATCCTGATAACTGGAGCTGCAGTAATGAAGTGCCCTTTTAAAGGTGCAGAAACATGGACAATGAACAAGCAAATAGGAAATTGAACTGAGTCCCTGGAGATGTGAGTATACAGAAGAATAAGTTGTATTTCATAGAAACAAAAACAGTCCAATACAGAGGTTCTAGAAAGGTTACAAATGAAAAGAGAATTACTGAAAGAAATAAAAAAAAAGAACAATGAAAGACTTTGGCCACATTAAAAGACATGATACACTTTTAAAAACCTTTCTGGAGGGAAAGTCTGAAGGCAAGAGAGCAAGAGGTAGGCAATGATACAAGTGGGAGGACAACATTAGGAGAGG
The DNA here is from genome assembly GCA_905116865.2 of Candidula unifasciata. Taxonomy (NCBI): domain Eukaryota; kingdom Metazoa; phylum Mollusca; class Gastropoda; order Stylommatophora; family Geomitridae; genus Candidula; species Candidula unifasciata. The sequence continues at coordinate 69,792 of CAJHNH020001470.1, forward strand.
GACAGGCAGCACTTTTGACAAAGTGTACAACCAGGACAAGAGACAAGAGCCTGCTGGAGATCTATTGCAGCCAACCTTTACTGTGGAGACGGCATCTGACTGATTGATCAACAAAGGTCAACTAAGGTCAATAAGGTAAAGGACTTATTTCTGCGTAGTTACCTGCACAGGACAGCAGGTTACACCTGGCTGGTATAGCCAATACGGGTGTACTAATTATAACTTCTCTGGAAGTTGAATGGGGTATCTGGGATCTACCTTTAGGCGTATAGGACATATATGGCTAGACCTATATTTGATAGACCAATCGGCACAAGATGGGTGATGTAGTGAGCACCATGCCGGCTGCCTTTACTTCAAAGGACTGCACCCGGTACCCACTCAAGATGGGTCGATCTGGTAGCCAAGGACATTTTTGAAAAAAGTCCCGCATGACCTTCTGATCCGCAGGCAAGCATCTAGCCACGCAACCATGGCAACTCCCCAGCATATGGTAGATAAATATTTTTATAACCAATCAGTGTCCAGTGAATGTTATGGTCAACATCATCATCATCCTCACCATCATCTCCATTATTATCATCACCATCGCCATTAGGATCACATCATCACCACCATTATCATCATCAATCATCATGAGGTGCCTTGCCGACTAGTGTGGGCGACCATGCCTCTCCATAATCTGCGATCTCCTGCAGCATGTATCAGTTCGTGTGCCAACACACCTCCATGCCATGCAACAAGACTGTCAAGAATTTTCTCTCGTTGTCTTCCTCTATCCCTACTTCCACAGATCTTTCCAGTGGTCACATGTTCTATTTTCCCTCTTCTCATAATATGGCAGAAAAATTATGAATGTCTCCTTCTGATGTCAGCTAAAAGTTGTCTTCAGGCTCCTGCCTCTTTCAAACCCTCTTGGTTGCTCTCTTTTTGACTGTCCAAGGTATTCTAAGCATTCTTCTGTAAAACCACATCTCTGAGGCCAATCATCATCATTATCATCATGTAGCAGGTCCTTTGCAGAACGTCGCTCTCATCACAGTCTACCTGAAAGAAACTCGTTCTCTCGCCAGTTCTTCCGCCTTATGTACTTTCATACTCAAGGAGTCACTTATATCCTGTGTCCATCTTTGTGTCGGTCGGCCCAATCATCATCACATAATCATCATCACATCATCACCCTCATCCTCATTATAATTCCGCTGGCCAACATTGTCTCACACAGTGTTCGCAGTCTTTTCCACCATTCTACTCTATCCTGTAAAATTCTGTTAATACCACGGATGGAATCCAGGCCAACATCTTTGGCCTCTCTCATCAATGTTCATTTTAGGGTTTATTGTTTATGTCTTCCTTTCTTCAAGCCATCTGTTTCCCCCATTTCGGTGCCTGTCTGGTGACTCACCATGTGCTTAATACAGCGCCATCTTCTTTGTTCTATAACTGCTGATACCACCAGAGGTTGTCCAGATATATCTTTGTTCTATAACTGCTGATATCACCAGTGGTTGTCCAGATATATCTTTGTTCTAAAACTGCTGATACCACCAGTGGTTGTCCAGATATATCTTTGTTCTATAACTGCTGATATCACCAGTGGTTGTCCAGATATATCTTTGTTCTATTAACTGCTGATACCACCAGTGGTTGTCCAGATATATCTTTGTTCTAAAACTGCTGATAACACCAGTGGTTGTCCAGATATATCTTTGTTCTAAAACTGCAGATACCACCAGTGGTTGTCCAGAAATATCTTTGTTCTAAAACTGCTGATACCACCAGTGGTTGTCCAGATATATCTTTGTTCTAAAACTGCTGATAACACCAGTGGTTGTCCAGAAATATCTTTGTTCTATAACTGCTGATACCACCAGTGGTTGTCCAGATATATCTTTGTTCTATAACTGCTGATAACACCAGTGGTTGTCCAGAAATATCTTTGTTCTATAACTGCTGATAACACCAGTGGTTGTCCAGAAATATCTTTGTTCTAAAACTGCTGATACCACCAGTGGTTGTCCAGATATATCTTTGTTCTAAAACTGCTGATAACACCAGTGGTTGTCCAGAAATATCTTTGTTCTATAACTGCTGATAACACCAGTGGTTGTCCAGATATATCTTTGTTCTATAACTGCTGATACCACCAGTGGTTGTCCAGATATATCTTTGTTCTATAACTGCTGATAACACCAGTGGTTGTCCAGATATATCTTTGTTCTATAACTGCTGATAACACCAGTGGTTGTCCAGATATATCTTTGTTCTATAACTGCTGATAACACCAGTGGTTGTCCAGAAATATCTTTGTTTTATAACTGCTGATACCACCAGTGGTTGTCCAGATATATCTTTGTTCTATTAACTGCAGATACCACCAGTGGTTGTCCAGATATATCTTTGTTCTAAAACTGCTGATATCACCAGTGGTTGTCCAGATTTATCTTTGTTCTATAACTGCTGATATCACCAGTGGTTGTCCAGATTTATCTTTGTTCTAAAACTGCTGATATCACCAGAGGTTGTCCAGATATATCTTTGTTCTAAAACTGCTGATACCACCAGTGGTTGTCCAGATATATCTTTGTTTTATAACTGCTGATACCACCAGTGGTTGTCCAGATTTATCTTTGTTCTATAACTGCTGATAACACCAGTGGTTGTCCAGATATATCTTTGTTTTATAACTGCTGATAACACCAGTGGTTGTCCAGATATATCTTTGTTTTATAACTGCTGATACCACCAGTGGTTGTCCAGATTTATCTTTGTTCTATAACTGCTGATAACACCAGTGGTTGTCCAGATATATCTCCCTTCTCATCCCTTTTCTTTAATTCATTCAATGTTCCTCAGTATCCTCTGGCATTAAGGCCACCATTCATAGTCACCTTTTTTCCCCAGGATATGCCCTGATTTCAGACTGAGACTTGGTCAGCCTGAGAGCCCTTAGTCAACTGTAATAGAAATTCACCCTAATGGAGATTCATACCCAAGACCCTTGGGCTGGCAGATGCATAGGCATGTAGCCACTGGCCCCCCAACACCACTACCACACATATGGTTACACAATCACAAGAGATGTGTTTACCTAAAGTGGAGCCACCTTCACTGGGTACACAGGTAAAGCCCTGCCTCCTGGGGAAGTAGAACACTGTCACACCTTGGAAGTTCACCTTCTTCTTCATTCTCTTCGGTGGAGATGGGCCTGAAGCAACTGAAAGGTGCAGTAAAATTATCATCCATCGTTAATCATATACTGACAAAGTAGAGGGAATGGACAAACATAATCACACTCCCCCCCCCTCCCTCGCCCCCACCTTTTTATCTATGAGGAGGCATGGGAGTCACAACCCATGGCAAAGGTGGCTGTAGCTGGGCACGCACTGAGAGAGAGAAATGAGAGACTGAGAGGCGGGAAGCGAGAGGCGGGAAGCAAGAGGTAGGCAGACAGAGAAGATAAAAGAGTCTTAGAGAGAGAAAGACAGGAAGAGGATGAGACAGAGGGACATCGAGACTCAAACAGGCAGATAATCAGAGAAAGACAGACAGACAGACAGACAGACAGACAGACAGACAGACAGACAGACAGACAAACAGACAGACAGACAGGCAGGCAGGCAGACATACAGAGAGACAGACAGAGAAGATAAAAAAAAGTCTTAGAGAGAATAAGACAGGAAGAGGATGAGACAGAGGGACACAGAGACTCAAACAGTGAGGTAAATAATCAGAGATGACAGACAAACAGATGGGTGGACAAACGGATGGACAGACAAACAGATGAGCGGACAGACGGTTGGACAGACAGACAGACAAACAGACCGATGGACGGACGGATGGATGGACAGACAGACAGAGGAGACAGAAAGAGAAAGAACACATTTTACTTTCAGGGGAGAGAGAGTAGCAGGTGTAGTGCGCTGAATGTCTCTATACAGGACACGACCATCTGGTAACTACGACCCCCATTAAGGGACAAAACGCTAAAGAAGAAGACAGGTCTAGTTTCCTCAAGTATACAGTACAGATAATAAGAGCCCAATATTTTCAAGGGCACTCAATGGGTGATGTCATTAACATCACAAGGACCACCTTTACTTTCCATAATATTTCTTCATACCCATTTTAGGCTAGGGAGCCAAGCTAGTATAGTGATCAGATGATCACCTGCTAACCTAAAGGTCTTGGGTTCAAATCAACGCCAGCAAATATTTAGGGAAAAAAAAAGCTTTGACTCCTAAGTCGACCACGCCTACAATATTCTGGGAAGTAAAGGTGGCCGGCATCAGGCTGACCATCCCACCCATCAAGTGCTGACTGACTGGTCAATAAAAATAGGACTCTATTATATGCCCGATGTACCGCTGACAAAAAAAAGAGCCCTTTATTGTTCTTGCTTTTAATTTTTAGGCTGGGTAATCCTAGGAGCCCCTGCCAATCTGTGAAATAAATCTGTCTTGACTGGGATTTGAACATTACCACCATATCAGCAGGCGAATGTGCTAGCCCAGTTACTCCACCTATGTAACACATTCTATGATACTAAGGTAAACACACATTCTGTGTCACTTCCACCCCAAAGGTTGGCTACAGTGGGCCCACGACCTTCTTTGGAAATACTGCTGGGGAGAGGCCCCAATCTCCTCCATGATGCAACTTTGTACTACTCTCTAATACTCTTCGTACTACTTTTGACTAGGAAAGGGGAAGCGCGGGGGATGAGAGAGGAAATGAAGTAAGTGGGTTGCATATCCTCTTCAGGATGTTGTTAACAAATCCAGTACTTATTTATTAGCTGCTGTACAGTTTAACTAGGCAATTTTTATGTTTAGTTGTTTACCAGTACACTGTTAATCCCATTGTCACAATGAAGACAAACCGGTTCTGCCAGCAAATCACCTGCAGCTGACTTCAACCTCAGGCATATCAGGATTGTGAAACAGTTAACAACTCCTCAAGTGTGTATTATTGTTCTTCTTCTTCATCTCTTCTACCAGTTACTTCTGCAAAATGTGTCTTTGGGGGGGTGCGTGCCTGCGTACATGTGTTGTGTGTGTGCATGTGCATGAGTGTGTGTGTGTGTATGTGCATGAGTGAGTGTGTGTGTGTGTAAGGATCTTATATGTGTGTGCTCTTTCTAATGCACTACAAACTGATCTCATTTTCTTTAAGGCTATTCTTGATGCAACCATTCCATACTCTGCAT
>CAJHNH020001470.1:80000-137500 GCA_905116865.2 Candidula unifasciata
GGCCTATGGCCCGCAGCTGGAATCGAACCCGGCACCCCGGCATTACAAAGCGTTCGCATCGACTTAGCCACAGAGCCGACAGGACAAGGAAAGGCAATCTGAAAACTATGTTATTGCATGGCATGCCATATATTTAGCCCGAGCTGTCAGCTGGTGGAGTAGGGAAGCTCCGATAGGCGGACAGATAGAGCCCTGCTCTTTTGATCCGACAGCTGCTGCGGCGTGCACTGTTCCAAACGTACAGATGTTACATGTTCTCTAAACTAAACAAGACAGGCTCAGCGACGGATCATGATGCGTGAGCAGCAGATGGTCTCTAGAATACTGCCCAAGTTTTTGCTACGGAAGGAAGGGTATTACCAATGCATTTGATTTGGTTCGTCGGTAAGGTCTGTTAAACATCCCAAGAAGACTGGGCGTCTACCTACCCTACTGGGCATTACTAATACGTTCCACCCAGGTATGAAATTCACAATCAACTGTGATGGTGTAAAATCGGAATAGTTTGTAGTCAACAACGGAGTGAAGCATGAATGTGTACTTGATCCTGTCCTTTTTGAAATATACATCTCACTTCTTTTGAAACATGCCTTTCGGGATCAGGAGGGTGATAAATTTATTTTCGATCTGACTGCAGCCTCTACAATGCTCGTGGGCTGAACGTCAAATCCAGGATAAGGAAAGTACTCATCAGAGAGATGCTGTTTGCAGATGATAAAGCAATTACCACCCACTCAGATAAGCTGCACTGTTTACTATCTGCATATGCTGACGTATACTGCGAATTTGGCCTAACAATCAGCAAAAAGAAGACACAAGTTATGGTGCAAGGTGTTAATCACAGACCTGCATTCCTGAAGGTGAAAAGCTAGAGACAGTTGACAATTTTACCTGAGATCCACAGTGAAAAGAAGAAAAAAAACTATCGATGGACTAAGGAATCAACATCAGGTAAGGCAGCATCCACAATGGGCAGATTTACTCTTTTCCACGCCTTCGGGCGTATTGGGCATAAAGTGCTAGATCTATATTTTATAGACCAATCAGCACTCGATGGGTGATGTAGCCAACAGCATAAAGGCCACCTTTACTTCCCAAGACTGTAACTGGTACTCGTCAAGATTATGTCGACCTGAGAGCTAAGGTCTCTTTTTTTAGGTCAAACTCAATATGGATTTGAGCCCACGACCTTTGTATCCGCAGGCGAGCGCCTAGCCGTTTACACCACGGCGGCCCCTAATGGTTTGGTGCCGAAACCGTTAACCTGAGAACCGCTGTGCTACGCTACAACTCGCTGCAGCACAGGTGCACACGCAGACGTCAGCGTACACACGCTGGCGAGCCGTATCTGTGGATGGATTAGCCTCGAACGTGCGAGACCCCGCTCACTTATTGATCCAACTCGGGAAGTCCTCGGTGAGTAAATCTACCAGGCGCGGTTGCCACTGTTTGGTTAGCTAAGCTTTACCGAGGCGGCCCCGGGTGCTACTATCGCTGGTCGATGGCTTGGTTAGCACGCGTCGATAACACGCCGACCTAATTAGCCTGGACAGTTGGCGTTTAAGCACAAGTTACATGAAAGTCACCTACTCAACTACACATGACATATAATGGACAAGACTGGACAAGTTACCCGAAAGTCATCTATCCAATCACATTATATATATACATACATACACATATAAAGTTGCGTATCCTTCACAGGACGTTGCAGAACCAACCCCAGCATTTTTTGGCAGTTGTGGGTTTCCTAGGCAAATTTACGCCCAGTAATCTGCCACTGCTTCCTGGACGGTCGGCTTCTCGATACCACTGCCGAAACCAACGCTCAAGGCGCAAGGCCCGCAGTGGGATCGAATCTGGAACCCCGGCATTACGAAGCTCGTTCGCAACGCCTAAGCCACAGACGCCGACATATACATATGCTGAACAAGTTACCAGACAATCGTCCGTTCGACCACAGAATGACTATTGTATTTCATTAAGATCGTACAGTAATAATATTTCTAAAGAGTTTCCTGTTCAACGACTGGATTACTTCCATTGTAGTGTTAGTTCTTCTCCATCTAGGATTGCAGCCTGAAAGCGTAGCATCAAATGACCCGTAGCGTCACATTTTGAAATGCAGATAAAACAGAAACAAATTCCTGGCAACCCTGTTCAACCGTATAAAACAGTTATACAGGGACAAATTCCTGACAACCTTGTTCAACCGTATAAAACAGTTATACAGGGACACATCCTGACAACCTTGTTTAAACGTATAAAACAGTTATACAGGGACACATCGCCAAAAAACCCTGTTCAACCGTATAAAACAGTTATACAGGAACATATTCCTGACAACCCTGTTCGACCGTATAAAACAGTTATATAGGGACATATTCCTGACAACCCTGTTCGACCGTATAAAACATTTATACAGGGACATATTCCTGACAACCCTGTTCAACCGTATAAAACAGTTATACAGGGACATATCGCCAAAAACCCTGCTCGCCCGTATAAAACAGTTATACAGGGACACATCGCCAAAAACCCTGTTCGCCCGAATAAAACAGTTATACAGGGACATATCGCCGAAAACCCTGCTCGCCTGTATAAAACAGTTATACAGGGACACATCGCCAAAAACCCTGTTCGCCCGAATAAAACAGTTATACAGGGACATATCGCCGAAAACCCTGTTCGACCGTATAAAACAGTTACACAGGTACATATCGCCGAAAACCCTGTTCAACCGTATAAAACAGTTTTACAGGGACAAAATCGCCGAACACCCTGTTCGACCGTTCAAAACAATTATACAGGGACAAAATCGCCAAACACCCTGTTCGACCGTATAAAACAGTTATACAGGGACAAAATCCGCGGAAAACCTGTTCAACCGTTTAAATAGTTATACAGAAACAAATCGCAGACAACCCGGCTCAACCGTATAAAACAGTATATACTAGGGTTATAAAGAATAGTGATTTTCACTATTCGACCGAATTCGAATAGCTGGACCAACTATTCGGCCGAGTACGAATGCGAATAGTGAATCATCATCATCATGTGCTTTGCCGACTGGCATGGGCGATTATGCCTTGCCACAATCTGCGATCTCCTGCAGCATGTATTAGTTCGTGTGCTGACACCCATAAGGTATTTTAAGCATTGTTCTGTAAAACCACATCTCTAAGGCCTCAAGAAATTGTTTGGCCTAACTACTGATTGTCCAGGACCCACAGCCTTATGTTAAAACTGGATGTATGTAGCAAGCAAGAATTCTTTTTCTAACCTTCAATTACAAAGTTATATTGCATAATATGTTCTTCATTTTATAAAATGCAGTTTTTGCCTGTCCTGTTCTGTTTCTTATTTCAGTAATGAATCTTCCATCTGATGATATCTATGTACCCAGATACTCATATTTCTGTACTTGTCCCAAAATAAAACTATTGACTTATATTACGCATTTAGGAATAATTATTTTCTTTGATACCAGCATTACTTCTATCTTCCCACTATTCAAACTGAGGCCCATTCTTCCACTTTCGAATAGTGTATAAAATAGATGTTATATAAAAAAAAAAAATTCCATAATGTCAAATGTACGCTGAAATTTTACTTCACAAAATGTAGTACAGAATAGTAAACATTTAAAAACATTTCATGTTTTGCATCCTTCAGTCAGTCAATCTATGGTAACTAATACCTAGAAATGAAAGTATTTTTAGTTTTATAACAAGTAACTAAAGTTGCAAATTGTCACTGACAGCCATGTTGTCAGCATTAAGGCAGCTTCTTGTCTCACTGAAGATATTTCCAGCTGTACTGAACAGAAGTTTACTTGGTACGCTCGTGGGTGGTGCACAAAGATAACGCTTGACAGTATGGACCAAGGTGGGAAATCTTGATTTACTCATTTTCCACCAGTCCAGACACGGATGTAATGGTAACCACTATTCGTATTCGGCCCGACCGCAACTATTCGGCCGAATAGAATAGTTATTAGGTCCACTATTCGGCCCCGAAGCGAATACAAAGCGAATATTCGGTACAGCCCTAGTATATACACAGGGACAGCCTCCCGCTACACCTTAACTCTTCTGTCCTGTGTCAGCTGAATGTTGAATTAGGAATCGACATCACAGCTCTCGGGAGGCAACCACAAGCGCTCCGTCCCTAACTTCAGCATCCTGTATAAGTTTGAAGTTTAAGGCTTTGAACAACGGATCAACATCATGACACACGGGTAGTAACCCATACGTGCTCCGTTCTACTTCTAACTCAAGTCTGAGTCCGAAGAAGTACAGGCTCTGTAGCATCGGCAAGGACGCTGAAAAACTAGGTACATTTTTAACTCAAAATTTTGCCCGGGCAGCGCCGCTAGGCTACTCTTTTCAATTTTAAACTACCAAGGGATTTTTCACGTGCGCAGCACACACAGGCGTCCAATCTTACTGCCTAGAGACCAGGGGGACTTATTAGAAGTTTAAATCCGCGTGAAAAACCCAGAACCTCTAACGACTCGAGGCGGACACTATGCTTCGAGACCACGCAGCCCCCATCCTGTAAAAGTAAAAGTAGTAAAGAGCCCTTTTTACACCAGCAGCCATCCAGGCATATACTGCTAGTTTTATAATTCTATAGACACCAATCTCTATACTCCCTCCAATGTCTACTCCCTAGGTTGTCTGGCCTTTAGTTTTTTATGACATAAACCCCCCCCCCCCCTAACCCCCTCACCCCCCCCCCCACCCCGAAACAAATGTCGGCGGTAGTAATCACAGAGAGTTTTAAAATGTGCCCGCACTCACCACAAAGTGTCTATTATAGTAGGGCTGAAAAAATATAGTCAGAAAAAAAGGTGCCGACTGCGTACCGAGAGAAAAAAAAAACCTACTTATACCCCTTTCGAGGCCGAAGTAAATTTTGAAAGGATGAAGCAAAAAATCCGTCTGGATGACGATCTGAACACAAAATCTTCAGGTTAGTAGTTAAACGTCTAGCCACTAGCCTACAGCGGCTACTCCTGGTTGTGTGGGTTGAGAGAACATTCTCGTCATCAACCTTACACCCAAAAGATGCACATTCTGTTTCAGAACTAAACATAATGAAAAGCAATATATCGCACAGTTTTTACTAGGTTTCCAAAACAGTTCACAAATAAGAACCCCCCCCCCCCCCCCCCCCCCCCCCCCCCAAACACACACACAAGATTACCCCAACAATTTGACACTTTAATACTTCTTCTTCACAAAATGAGCATAAAACCAATAAATACTTAGATCTGATGGAAATCAACAGAGGCAATGTATTAAGATAGAAGCAATCAAACTAATAATTCAAACATAGGTGGTTACTATAACGACGTACAGTCTGTGGTCTGGCACAGTACGAATAGTTCAACAAGACACCGCCTATAAAATCAATGCTAATCTGTCAGACTATGAATACAACACCAGACACTAGCATTAGCGACTGGGAATATCCAGCAGACGGAAGGAGAAGGGGTGGCGGGGACAGTACAGAACATAACCATTTATAGTGCACACTGAATGTGACAATGAAAAAGGTATGTGTAAAACCAGCAGCTAGTGGTTTGCGCCGAAACAAGAACAACGAAACAAAGGTGGGATCTACTGGTCCGGACATGGTGACCCAGACACTGTACTTTCGCAGACAGTCTTATGCAGTTATATCTCTAGACTGGCGTGTTGGAAGACACATTAACAAACACAATAGCCAAAAACTGTATTAATCACTTTTGTGGCGTAGTCTGGTGGTGGGTGGTGGTTGTTCTAAGTCTGAGATGTTACGGTCGCGGGGTTAGTGCTGTTCCACGGACTGTGCAGGTTAGGATTCTCTCCCCCCCCCCCCCAACCCCCATTGAATTTTTGTTGCCTCTCTCTCCCAACAAAATAATAACCACATAACGCTACCGAGAATTGGAACCTGGGTTTCCGTCATGAACATCAAACGTTATAATCTCTCGGCCAGTCGCTCTTCAAACGATATAACACTCTTTAAAAAAAATTTCAAAAGTACCTCTTTCCACCTTTTCTTATATGTCGTTTAAAGGTTTATAAACTAGGACAAAAATGTTTGATTGTTCCTCCACATCTGGACTTAGGTCTTGTTCCAGAACTTGACTGTTGCATGCTCTTTCGGTTTACTGATCTGACTTATCTGTATGCAGATCGTTGGTCCCCCGCCTCTCTGACAGATAGACTCTTGACTTCGAAAGACACAACACTAATCAGTAGTTTTTTTTCTTTTTTACAGCAATTCCTCATTAGGGAGGCAGAGTGTCTATTATCCCACCCCCTCCCCTCCCCCAATTCATGGGGCCCCGTAACCCACACGAGGAACAGTAGCATTATATAACAAGGAAAAATCATCTCCAGACAGGATCATTATAAATAAGATAAAAGTGCAAAAGGTGTCCATCACACCTCAGCAGGTAATCGCACATGTGGCGAGCACTTCCGAGTTCCCACAGGTGCTAAAAATAACTACACCGCCCTAGTTTTTGTCCCCCCTCACGTGCAGAGAATGCCAAAAATGCGAGCATTTCAGCATTTCCAAAACATTCACAGCCAGAGGCATTCTTACAGGCTGATCAAACACCCACCCACAGGGGAGTATAGATTGCTTCCGAATATTCCAGTGCCCAAATACAACTGTTATACACTTGAATTGGGTTTCTAGAATGTATACCTGTTTGATTCTCATGCTCTGAAGGGGCTGCTTGCGAAGACCCTGGTTCGAGTCCTTGGTAAGGTCATAGAGTGTGTATTTTTTCAGGCACACACAAAAAGTCTGTGGCAATAGCACTAGCCGTGTGGTCGTAGATGTCCAGGCTAAAAACCCTCACCCTTGCCTACATATGAATTTATGCAGCAGCTACTACACCTACATAGTCAGTGATCATGGTTGTGTTGTGATCGAGTCAGTGATTCTTTGAAATCCATAGCCTATTACACACACACACACACACAGCAGAGAGAGAGGGGAGGGGGAGAGGGGGAGAGGGAGAGAGTCAACAATTTGATTTGTGCCTCCTTTTTTACGCCATTTCCGGAGCCACTTTATTTCAACAGAAGACATGCAGCCTAGCTACTACACACTACATGGTGTGTTGTGATGTCGAGTCAGTGATTCTTTGAAATCCATAGCCTATTACACACACACACACACACAGAGAGAAAGAGAGAGAGAGAGAGAGAGAGAGAGAGAGAGAGAGAGAGAGAGAGAGAGAGAACATCTAAAACCGTACACCCAATGTACCATCTGCGTATTGCCTACCCCCCCTCCCCCCACCCCTTTTTTTCACGCTTTTTCCGGGGCCCCCTTTCTGGGAGGAAAACAGTCCTCGCTATCTTGTTCTTACGTTGTAAGCTCGTTCTTATGTTGTAAGCTCGTACTTATATTGCAAGTTCGTTCTTATGTTGTAAGCTCGTTCTTATGTTGTAAGCTCGTTCTTATTTTGTAAGCTTGTTCTTATGCTGTACGCTCCTACTTATGTTGTAAGCTTGTTCTTATGCTGTAAGCTCGTTCTTATGTTGTAAGCTCGTTCTTATAAGCAGGCTCGTTCTTATGCTGTAAGCTCGTTCTTATATTGCAAGCTCGTTCTTATATTGCAAGCTCGTTCTTATGTTGTAAGCTTGTTCTTATGTTGTCGTTTTATGTTGTATGTTCTTATGCAAGCTCGTTCTTTATGTTGTAAGCTTGTTCTTATGTTGTAAGCTTGTTCTTATGTTGTAAGCTCTTATGTTGTGTTGTAAGCTCGTTCTTATGTTGTAAGCTTGTTCTTATGTTGTAAGCTCGTTCTTATGTTGTAAGCTTGTTGTAAGCTCGTTCTTATGTTGTAAGCTCGTTCTTATGTTGTAAGCTCGTTCTTATGTTGTAAGCTCGTTCTTATGTTGTAAGCTCGTTCTTATGTTGTAAGCTTGTTCTTATGTTGTAAGCTCGTTCTTATGTTGTAAGCTACCCACTACAATACCTACAATGTCTGGTACTGCCTGCAATGGCCTTTCGCGTCATGTCCTGTATTATTTGTAAAAGGGGAGTGGCTATATGGTGCTATTTTCAAAAACACTTAGCGACTCCTCTCTATTTTGTGTGTATTTTTTTTTTTTTTAATTATAGACGATAAGATTTGGCAGGCCATTGTAGACAGCCCTAGGCACTGCAGGGGGGTAGTAGAATGCAGCACAAGACAACGTGGTGGCACCATTCTAACTTATATTTCCCTTTAGTACTACTAACGTAGACTGCTTGTGACGCTGGCAATAGTTCTCTTTCTGGAAAAGAAAAGAAAAATTCCAGACATCTTCACTAGTCTTCCTTACCTGCCTATGGTGATCTCACCGTTCTTCTATAAAACAACATCTCTGCCACTTCCACAAATGTTTTACTAATCGGCTAAAGGTGCATGATTTACTTCCGATACCAGAATTGACTCTATACAGCTCTGAAGAACCCTTTTCCTTCTCTCAACTGACTTTTTGCTAGTGCACAAGACAAAAGACTGCGGACAGACATGACAACCAACGCCTTGAAGTATGTTAGTCAGTCAGACAGTCAGTTAGATAGTTGCGTATCCTTTACATGACGTTGTAGAACCAAGCCCATATTTTTTTTTTTATTATTTTTTTTTTTTTTTTTTTGGCTGTTGTGGTTTTTCTAGGCAAATTTACTTCCAGTAGTTTGCCACTGATTTCTGGACGATCGGCTTCTCGATACCACAGTCGAAACCAACGCAAGGCACGCAGTTGGGATCAAACCCAGCACCCCGGCAATACGAAGCGCGTTCGCAAAGCCTGAGCCACAGATACCGACCTTGAAGAGTGTATGTACTTTTAAAAAAGCAATAATAACTTACATCCAAATATTAAATTTTCAAAAACTTTTTGACCGAGAATGTGACGGTAACAATGGCCATGAAGACCAATGTTCTAATGGTAGACAACCTTTCAGCGGCGCGCCTCTGGAGCTTAGGAGACAGTAAATGCGTTGAACCATTTTATGATCCCAGGAGGCCAGGGTTCGATCAGAACCGTTGACAGCTTATAGAAAGACCGTTCTGACGGTATTCAGACAGCAGCATCCAAAGAGACTGGAGTCTCACCGTGTAATTAATATTCCCAAAAGACAGCAGTGGCTGCCTTATAGCCAACCTTTACTGTGGAGACGGCACATAATTTTTTTGTATTTTTAACGTCAGCGGGTCTTGACAGTCACACTGTGTTACCATGTCTTTCTAACAATGCCGCTGGGTCAAACTGAGAGGTACCAACAAAACAACGCTCACGAAACCCTAAAAGATGCTCCCTTTTAAAGTCGGACATCATTCTTCGGTCTGACTCCTCACTATAACAGCATACTAACCAACAGATCGAAGAGACACACCCGATACTCCAAGAGCACCACCCCGATAAGAGAAGTTAAATGAATGTAATCGATAGCTCTGTCCAGAAATCGGAGCTTGGACGCGTGGATTGGCCGGCCCTGTCTCAACAAACAGCCATACAGACAGCATAGAAATGTTTAATCAACACAAAACTGGGACGATCCTGCGATCTGATAGTGGGTTTATTAAAGAGCATCTTCGGATTTTCCTGAGCGCAGAGAGGATAAATCACTAGTAAGTGACGCCAGATTTATGTATTTACACCAAGTCTAGCAATCAGGTCACTGGAAACTATACGCATCTTAAAATTTAAAAAAAAAAAAAAAGTAAAAATTCCTTATCACGCCTTTAGGCGTATCGGGTATACGTGAAAAGCGCACATATTTTTACAGACCATCAGCACTAGAGGGTAATGTGGTCAGCATTACGCCGATACGCACCATTTTGTTTAGTTGCGTATCCTCTACAGGACGTTGCAGAACCAACCCCAGGAGCTTCCGGCTGTTGTGTGGTTTTTTTATGTCAAGTAGTTTGCCACTGCTTACTGGACGGTCGGCTTTTTGATACCACTGTCAAAACCAACTCAAGGCGCATGGCCCGCAGCTGGGATAGAACCCGGCACCCCGGCATTACGAAGCGTTCGCATCGACTTTGGCACAGAGCCGACATACGCACCATACTGGTCTAAAATAAGTCACGAGTAATTGAAATCAGATTCACCGGTTTTTACTAAGTATCTAACAATGTGGCAGGGGCAACTCTGAGCAGCGTATGCCTTTAATACCGAGCAACATACCCAACTTCCTGCCTGAAAGTCTTGGACTCGAATCCGCATCAAGTCTAATTTATTTTTTAAAACTAACGTTGCCTCCCAGGTCGAGTCAGCCTAGAATAAGTACAGATAAACATCACTGGAGAACTATGAAAATATCCACCATATTACGAAGCGCGTTAGCATCGCCCAAGCCACAAACGGCGACTTTAACTCATTAGTGGTCAATACAACACTCACAAATGACTCCGAAGTAAATAAACTTTGGGGCAGAACGTGTGTAATTAACAACCGCCTATGCTTCAGCGGGTTCAACTCGACAGCCGAGCCAGAGGGCCATGGCCGAAGCGAGGACATCCGTGTGCCTCCAATTCTGAAGGTGGGATTCGCGGCTGAGCCGTTCAGGTGACAAGTGCAGTGTGTTTGGAGATACTTGGGTTGACTGCAGGAGCTGCAGTTCATGCGCGGTGTGTCCGTTCTCGGTAGAAAGGTTGCAGTTAGGGGAAAAAAAAGAAAGAAAGAAAGAAAGAAAGAAAGAAAGAAAGAAAGAAAGAAAGAAAGAAAGAAAGAAAGAAAGAAAGAAAGAAAGAAAGAAAGAAAGAAAGAAAGAAAGAAAGAAAGAAAGAAAGAAAGAAAGAAAGAAAGAAAAGCGAACATAATTACCCTGTCCTGCTAGCACACCGGCCGTCCGGCTCACAGCCCAACAACTCTCTGGGCCCAGTCTTGTCATTCAACAGGGACACGTCTAATGATGTTTTCAGCCATCATGGATGCCACTGTTCACATGAGTTTATCTCACGGCCTGAACCACACCCTACACAAGCTTACGAGCAGCGGACAATAATAGGGCTGAGGAGAATGAGGAGAGCCGGCAGGACGCAAAGCTAGAGAAATTCTGAAAACAGAATGGAAAGAGAAAGGGTGGAGGAACAAATGGACAGACAGACAGACAGACAGGCCGGCAGACAGAACTGGTTACTTTAAAATGATATTCTTGAGCATTCCTTCTACACAAACATATTTTGGGAAAACTTTCTAAAACAGAATAATCAATGGAGAAAAATAATCGGACAGCCAGACAGCGATAAATATTTAGGTAAAACTAAAGTTAGTCCCCCCCCCCTCCCCCCATTTACAGTGTTTCAAACTACCTCACTTCTGGTTGGTCGACCTTCAACCTAGCTCAGTTCTGATTGGTCGACATTAAGCCATGTGTATTTCACACAAGGTTACGGGGGTTTTCCGCAATGAGGCTGATATCGCGCCTTGTATATTTCAGCACACCAGCGCTTTTAACACTCCAAAAACCTGGACAAACTGGGTCATAAACACAACCCCCTATAGGGTGCTGATTTGTGCCAACAAATACAAGCACACATAACACCGCCCTCGACCTTCTCCTCGTGCAACCGGCATGACTTAACCGGACACTAGCTGATACTGTCACAGTCCTTCCCTGCAGCATAGACAGATATTTCCTAGGGACCCCCGGTTACTCTCGCCCGTGTTCAATGGAGTGCCAGGACCGCTAAATGGGTGCTTTTGTGCTTTTTTTTCCCATTAGAAATCATAAGGACGGACCAAATGTGTTTAAACTGAATAAAATCGATTTGGCTGAGTTATCCCACACGGCCAGGTCTGACTTTGTTCTGACTGGTTGTTATCTGGCGACAGCTTTGCAGAAAGCATGAAGTCATTGCAGCAACCGAAAGGACGGAGTCACGAATCGAACCTCCAACCTCCAGAGCACAGGGCAAACGGCCCAACCTACTTCGCCAGGGAGATCTTTGTACAACTACGTTTTTCAACGTAAATGATTGTAACATTATCTAAATAAAAAAATGAAAACATCCTAATGGAAAGTAAACCATGATCTTTCTTTTTACAACATAATCACATCATAAAATAAACCAAGGTTGCGGGTACCTAGCCCTCATCAGTTCCCCCAACACAAACACACACTCACACACACAACGGATAATACTATACCTACATAAAATATATTTAAATTACGGGATAGTGAAGCATGGCGAAGAACGTAGGTACCGCCTTCAAGACCAAGCCAGGAGGTATTCTAACCAACTTCTCACAGAAACAATCGGGGCAGTGACGTACCTAAGAGTGGCTGCTCCATCAGAGGACTCCTGGCCAGGGAAATGTCCCATGTGTAGTGACGCCAACTGTGATAACGTTATGCAATTCACTTAGCTGTTCAAAGAGTAACAAACCCCTGGTCTAAATACACACGTTAATAAAAGCTGGAAGCTGAAGTTATCAAGTTATTGTTTCACTCAATTTTTCCAAAGTCCACCCACCCTCAATTTATATCCGATATACCCGCGCTCCAGCCTCCCTTTAGGAATAACAAGCCGCCACCCCCAACTCTATCAAATAGAAGCACACTCTAGCCTGATTAGCAATCATAGCCTCTGAGAAAGGGGCGCAAGAACCATACTCTAAAATACACCCCCCCCTCCCCGCCCCCAAATTCGTTCCTTTAGCAAATCTCTCTGTGATATACAAATCCTTCCCCACCTCTCGACCAAACACGCGCACGCACACCCACCCAGCAACTCCGAACTTTTCAATATTCGCCGGCTCACACGCACGTACAGACAAACAAACTCGCCAGTCCGCAAATGACACCCCCCCCCCCGCCTTTTTCTCAACTTAACGACGAGAAACAGCAACAAAAGAAACACACAGAGAGGAGAAAAAAAACTATTCACAAAAGTGACAGGGCGAGGTAATGGAAGACACAAGAAACGGCAAAAAAAAAGTGGGCGGGAAAAAAAATACAGCGGGACAGACGGGCAAAAACTAGAGCGGTGACATCAGCCGAGATAAACTAGATAAATGCGTTTTCCCCCCGCCTCCTCTTTCTATTTCCTTTTGCCCTTTTCTTCCAATTTCAATCTCTCTAACTTTGGCCCAACAAACAGTTGAGCGAGTGTTCGATGTAGGGCGGAGTTCCGCCAATCAATATCTCTCCATTACTGCTGTTGTTACAGTCTCTCTCTCTCTCTCTCTCTCTCTCTCTCTCTCTCTCTCTCTCTCTCTCTCCCCACCCCTTTTCCATCCCCATGTTAAGCCTTGTTTTCCTTTCACCTTCTTTTTCTTAAATATCGGCTATTTGTTTTTGTTTTTCCCTCAATCTGAACTTGGATTCTGGGTGCCACGTTTTTTTTCCCCCTTCATATGACAAATATTTTTTTTTTAATCCCTCCCGACAAACTTAACGAAAGACAACCACACTTAACTCAAAAACCTGTTTTCTCAACTATCTATCTATGCACTCCTGTCAAACGTGTATACACATGAATAATTAATTATCCACCCACCTATTGCCGTTGTTGTAGTCTCTCTCCCTCTCTCTCTTTCTCTCTCTCGTGATCCATTTTAACTTCCTGTGTTCCTTCCACCTTCTTCACTGTGTCCATAAAGCCTCTATTATTTTTTTTTCATTCGAGATCGACACTGTGACCACATTCTCCCCCCCCCCCCCCCCCCCATGTAACCCTGACAGCAGCGGACAAGTTAGCATTTCCATCCTCGTGTTGTCGATGTGAGAGGCATATTGGGAGACAGTGGCGGGGGAAAAAGGGGGGGGGGGGGGTCTGTTTCAATGCCCTCGTGTCTGCACTTTAACGGGCGTGGGTCACGTTGTGTTGTGGTTTACCGCTTCTTCTTCTTCTTCTTGTCTCTACTCCTGGAATGCCTCGCAGCGTCAGGTCAGGAAGAGATTTATGGAACCGACCCTTTTGTTCGTATAGTATATATTACGCTTCAGTGTCTTGATATTTCTGCGGTCCATCTGCGTGGTCGCCCTCTGACTTCGCTACCGTTGTATCTGTATAACATTGCTCTGTGGAGCCATGTCTGTTGCCAATCTGGTTACATAGCCAAACCATTTGATCTGTTATCTACCGATACAGTTCAGTATGTGTTCTGTGCCGACTCTCTTCCTGATATCGTTCCAAAGTCTTTCCTTGTCAAAACTGCAAGGTAATACTATTTCGGCATAACACATCCCATTTTTGAGAGTTTGCAGCCTGGACAAGAGATACAGCCAACCTTCACTGCGGAGACGGCATCTGATTGATTAATCCTGTTTCAGCAAATCCTTGATCAATCGCCTTTTACGACATGCTTTTAATAGGCAAAAACATGACATAGAGCCCATATACGGCAATTTGTGAATTACTATACTACACGCGGACTGACAGACTGCACAGAAGAAAACTACACAAACAAACGTATACACAATTCTTCTTTCCATTCTGCCTGGCAGCGGTTTTCAGATGAGAAAACCTATGAAAACCTATTCCAAAAATCTCTTCTCTGCTTACACGACTACTGCCCACCCACACATATGTTGAGTTGAGTTAAGAATTGACATCCCAGCACTCGGGGCATTCCCATGTATGCTCCGTCCTCATCTCCAGCAGCCAGCGCAGAGTTCCAATACTGATGGTACCGGTCACAATATGGTTATATGTCCGTCTTACCTTTCCTCTGAGTGTAGTGAGCCGGCCAGCACTCTGGTTACACCCAGGTGCCTCATTCTCTCCAGGCCATAATTATCTTCTTTCTTTACCGATTCCGTTGCTTGTTCCCAAAGGGCCTTGACCACATCTGAATTGTCATGTATCAATTCACCACCTAGTGGTGCGTATCCAGCTTATCTGTCTGCCTGTTCATTACCCACCACGCCGGCCTTGCCTGGAGAAAAGATCCAAAGTATGCTCACCACCCGTGACCTTTCCAGTGAAGCCAGCCACTCTGCTCGAAGCATCCCTGTCTTCGCCTTTTTCAGCATGCTTTCAGAGTCTGTTACAATTACGACATGTGTATGCATCTTGTTCTCTAGCCACCGGAGATCTGCAGTTACCGCCTCCACCTCCATTCTCAGGCTAGATGCTGTGGTGTCATATGCTAAGCTGTCTTGCACTAAAGATTTTCCATTGGCTTTCACTACGAACCCCTAGGCACTTTTCTTTCCTCTCAACAATGAACCATCTGTATAGATAATATACGTCTAATTACCAACTTATCTGTCTACCAATGGCGAGGTGTGATCAATCCGCAAGTGTAACCGTTAGCAGTTAACCATGACACTGGAGAGGGTACCATGTCATATTTCTCCTCCTCGTCGCTTGGCTGTTAAAAATAAGCGTGCACAGCTAACACTGTAGTACAAACAAACAGTGTCACTATCAACTTTCCTCAATACTGAAACACCCAGCAATGCCAATGGAAACTAAAAGACAAATCATAAACGCAATCTTTTTTTTTTTTTTTACCAACATTAACTCCTTGAGTACCAGAAGTTTTTACCAGAGATTCCATATGTATAAATAATTAATCGGAAAACCCACCAGTGTATTGTTTTCAAAGATGCTAAATAACAGGAAAAGCCAGATTTCTTAAAATAATGTGACTAACCATGAAAAGAACTAGAATATATAACATGCTCAGTGGGATTCGCGGCAATGCTAATTACGCATCACACGCTGTTTGGGACTGGAACAGTTAACAAAAGAACAAGATCGGAAACTAACGACTTGTGAAATTAGATATTTGAGAAAAGCAGTCAACACAACAGAAGAGGGCATACAAGAAACGAAGATATCAGCACAATGGTAAGAACACCATGTGTAATTAGATTTACTGGAATACAAAGACTGAAATGGTTTGGCCACCGGCTGCAAGAGGATACAACATGAGAATGGAAATATCAAGAGGCAAAGAAAGGCCAAAGATGCAGCAAGCTTACGAACGCGCACTATCCCAAAAACCAATCATTAACTGTGTCTGAGACGCTGAATAGCATTATTAGGCAGAGAAAGACAATAGGCAGAAATAATAATAAAAGGTAAAGGTAAAGTCGGGAGATGTGAACCAGCGTCATTGCGCACGGTTATAACCCTTAAGTGCTCTGCCACCAGTACAGACAGCTGATAAGAAACTGTTCGCCTGTGTCACGAAACTCCGTAGCTACAGCGACGTTCGTCCATTTACCCAAGAGTTTTAACTCTGGTATCCATTTTCTAGAGGCTGGGTGAACCTTGGAAACCGTCCAGTTTTGAACACCGGCCGTGGACTGCAGCGAGTCGCAGCTGGATTTGAAAGCGAGTCTCCTATCGACTGCGCTAACGCGGCCCCTAGAAAGAATAATAAATAGTAAAATAATTTGTCTTTGTCAATGGAAAGTGTCAGGAGCGATTTCATCTGTTATATGTACGGCTCGCTACTGCTGTCTGCCTACCGCTCTACACAGCTACCTACCTCCTTGTATGTCTGCACGCGCACACACGCACAGGTCAGAAACATTGGCCAGTCAATCCGTGGAGTGATGGACCAAAAATGTGTCCTCTCGACGCATAGCGGCATACAAAAAGTTAATCAGACGTTTCAAATAATTAGAAAGCACAATATCCTCTGATGAATTATTACGGCTAAATATATAGGAAGAAGCACTATATGCTACACACATGTTAGATCACGAAAAGCATCTGTAACTTCTACAATGGAATAAATGGAAACTTAAGATTTTTCGTAGAAACCGATTCAGTTTAAAACATACTCAAGGGCACACTTCATCAAGCTCTCATATGGACACCTGAAGGAAAAAGAAAACGGGGAAGAGCAAGAAAGAACCTGCGTAGAACCACCATCAAGAAAGGTTCAACCATGGGCCTAACAAGCATCTAAGCCCTAAAACAGTTGGCAACGAGCCGCCAGATATGGAGAGCTATGACCTCTGCCCTTTGCGCCATCCCAGGCCCAAGAGGAAACACGAACAAACTAACACACTTCAAATACTTATTTATAATTCTGCAACCCACGACCACATAATGTACCCAGTGCCCGATTAGTCTATAAAATATAAATCTAACAACAAACAACATGTACGACACTGACGACAGATTGGCACTAAACTGTGTACAGCGTCTACACTGGAGGTTGGCTGCAGTGCAACCTTGGCTGTCAGGGAATATGTCGGTGTGAAGTCTCAAACTCATCCATGCAGAGAAAGGTGGTGACAGGTAGTTTTCATGCAGAGCGGCAAGCAGTGCTTCAGAGGTCCCGGGTAGTCGGCAGTCTTTTGGATATTATATCCAGTGTGTTGGGAAACGAAATTAAAGATAGAATGTCTGGTTCTCTTGGTGGTGAACTGATACAGGACAATCTAGATGTATTGGTCCTTTTGCGAACGAGCGAACAGTGCAGAGTTACAGATAAAACGTCACGCTCAGAGAAAAAATAGTGCTGCAAGGAGTGACTAGGAAATCTGACCGACGCTCAACATTCAAAGGAAAAGCCAGACGGATACAAGAAAACTAGACTGTTAGTAGTGTCGTCAGAACGGTAATTATGCGCTTGCTGCTGGAGATAAGGACGGGGTACTTATAGAATGGCCCGAGTGCTAAGATGTCGATTCTTAATTCAACATTAGTCAAGCTCTTCCACTGTCCGACTCCCACCCAGTGTCAGAAACCCACAAGAACGATCTCCTTCTAAACTACCCATCCGAGGAAACTGAACCGTTATAGGCCAAGGATTGTGAAACTAGCATTGAAATCCTAGCGCTGAAACGACTTAGGCAGAAAGATATTTTGCATTCATCTTCTTCAGCATTACGAGACCTTGATGTTTGCAGCTGCAGATATCACGAGCTTCCATTCATCTCTGTGACTGGGCTTTGTGTCTTTCCAGGTGGTGACTACAAATGCCTGAAGGTCTGACTATACTATATGTCCGCTATCTTCTTGGTCTGCCTCGTGGTACACCATCTGAGGCTTAGACATACAAAACTAAGGTTTTAGAATGACGGTGGTGAGAGGATGGGGGGGAGAATCGGCCCCACGTTTCAATCCCCAACCCAAAGGACATAAGCAGCACAAGCAGCTGCATAAATCCATCTCGAATGCAACAAAGCAAATCGAACTACTGAACATGTGTCACCGATATTGCAGAAAAGACAGGTAACAGCGGAGACAGCTCAATCATCTACCTGTCATCATAACTGCTTCTAATATCACACCTGACAGAAACAACAAAGCAGAGAATACAGAAAACGAATAAACGGAATTAATGTCTGTGGCGAATTTGAAAATCCAACGAAAAGAGACAAGAATAGATATAGGACATCAGAAAGTCATCAGGGCCATTATGAAGAACATAAGTCAGAAATAAAGGACACCTTTCAAGTAACTGGCGCAAGGGATACACGGTAAAACTTTCTCAAAGGACACCTTTCAAGTAACTGGCGCAAGGATACACGGTAAAACTTTCTCAAAGGACACCCTTTCAAGTAACTGGCGCAAGGATACATGGTAACACTTTCTCAAAGGACACCTTTCAAGTAACTGGCGCAAGGATACATGGTAACACTTTCTCAAAGGACACCTTTCAAGTAACTGGCGCAAGGATACATGGTAACACTTTCTCAAAGGACACCTTTCAAGTAACTGGCGCAAGGATACATGGTAACACTTTCTCAAAGGACACCTTTCAAGTAACTGGCGCAAGGATACATGGTAAAACTTTCTCAAAGGACACCTTTCAAGTAACTGGCGCAAGGATACACGGTAAAACTTTCTCAAAGGACACCTTTCAAATAACTGGCGCAAGGGATACACGGTAAAACTTTCTCAAAGGACACCTTTCAAGTAACTGGCACAAGGGATACACGGTAAAACTTTCTCAAAGGACCCGTATCCACGCCTTCAGGCGTACTGGGCATATAGGGCTAGACCTGTATTCCACAGACATATCGGTACTTGGTGGATGGTGTGGTCAGCTGCCTTTACTTCTCATGACAATCTATCTGTACCCGTTTTAAGTTGGGCTTACCTGGGAGCCCAAGCAATTTATAAAAACTCACCTCGGTGAAAGATTCTTCTTCTGCATCCTTAAAATGGCGGTTTGTGTGTTGTTATCTTTTGCAGCTAGACTGTGATATCTGTGTCTTTCGATCGAACACAGATTTTAGCAAATCCTTAATTACTCGCATTTAAGACATGCTTGTTAATTAACACTTAAGCTATTAGCCCCCCCCCCCCCCCCCCCCACACACACACACAAAAGTCGCCCCAGAACCCGAACGAGGAGGTGAGGATTCCTCCCCCTTCAAATCCTAGGTAATAGTTGCCCCCCACCCCCCCCCCCACACACACACACACACACACACAAAAGTCGCCCCAGAACCCGAACGAGGAGGTGAGGATTCCTCCCCCTTCAAATCCTAGGTAATAGTTGCCCCCCCCCCCCACACACACACACACACACAAAACGCCCCAGAACCCGAACGAGGAGGTGAGGATTCCTCCCCCTTCAAATCCTAGGTAATAGTTCCCCCCCCCCACACACACACACACAAAAGTCGCCCCAGAACCCGAACGAGGAGGTGAGGATTCCTCCCCCTTCAAATCCTAGGTAATAGGTGACACACCCACCACCCACACACAAAAGTCGCCCCAGAACCCCGAGGAGGTGAGGATTCCCCCCTTCTTGCCCCCCCCCATACACACACACACAAAAGTCGCCCCACCCGAACGAGGAGGTGAGGACTAGGTAATACACATACCCACACACACACACACACACACACAAAACGTCTAGCCAGTGTTTTCAGTGCATACTTTTTTTTTTAAACGCACGGTGTCATGAACATCGGGGTCCCGTGATCATTTCCGAGTCCTTGTGCCAAATTGGAAGCTGGGAAATTCCAAAAGGTTTTAAACTCACACAATGCAACAATTACCAGAAAACGTCAGCAGTAATCAGAAAGTGGATGATAGCAATTGTTGTTAGCGTGGCTGTTACAGGCTCTATTGTCCGCCCGGTCACAGATGTTTGGCTTGTATCTCTTGAATTTGTCAGTTGGTTATCGTTATTTCCAACTAGTCTGTGTTTATAATATATAAGGGAAAGTACCAACTAACTTTACCTGTTTCAGCTCTTCTTTACCCTCCCTTATCGCCCATATTCGTCATCCTTCTTCTTTGACCTCTTCTTCTGTTTTCTTACCTAACCCCATCACTCATATTACTCCTCCTTCTTCTCTGACCTCTTCTTCTATGTTTTCTACCCCCCCCCCCCCTCAATCTCTCATATTCCTCATCCTATTTCTCTGACTTCTTTTTCTATGTTTTCTACCCTTCCCTCATCACAGATTTTCATCCTCCTTTTTCTTTGACCTCTTCTTCTACGTTGTCTACACTCATAATTCTCAAGCCCTATGTGTTTTTGTAGCAAATATCATGTATCCACATTCGCGGAGGTCGGTGTCTGCCTTGTCCCCTCCCTCACCCCCTTTTCAATCACCGTTCTCTCCAGACCGCCATGAAGCTTGAAACGCCCAAAATACCTCGGCTTTCGGGAGAATATGCTATTTACCAGCCAGTTCTCCTTGATAATAAGATCACGTTATTTTTCTTGGTCCAAGATGTTTTTTAAATATTTTCTGTAGCATTTCAGTTTAGAAGCTCTGATTTTCATCTTTAAAGGAGAGTCGATAACTCGCTTGGATTCGACCTGAGAAACTAGGCCACTTTTAAAAATTTCAATTTCTGCGCAATCAAACCGATGACCTCAGGCCGGCAGATAAGCGTCTGGCGACTACTCTGCTGCGACTTTCCGCTTTCTAAAACTCTTGAGTTCCTTTACAGTATCTTCTTCTTCCTCTAGTTCACCAACTGTAAGCTACGGAGAATAGTTCTGGTTGTTCGTCCACTTCTAGACTTTGGACTTGTTCCAGAACTTGTTTGGCGTGCAGATCCGTTTTACGGATTTAGTTTACATGTGTGCAGACTGCTGTTACTCAACCTCCCCCTCCGGTGGTGAGTGTGTGTGTGTGTACACACACATATATAAACTCGTTCTCGTGGCTTTCGGACAAGGTGTTGAGAGTTGCACTGTGGAAGAAACTGACAAAAATGGACGCATTGTAGCCAACCTCCACTATAAAGACGGCATGGCACTGCTGTAAAAATATTACAAGTGTGTTATTATATAAACGAAATGACTGAGAAGGGCTGCATGGAGTGGCCAGAAGAGATAACATCAGGAACGGGGTCAAAAGAGGACAAGTCGGCTCAGAACCTATTTTAAATTACATACAAAGACAGCAAATCAGATATTTTGCATACTTAAACAAAATGCCATTCGACGCCACACCATATAAGGCAGACATGAAAAGAGAAGGACGAACATCACGAGGTAGACCAAGAAGAACATGGAAAGATAACATCAGAGAAACTCTACAACAGCAGGATGTGTCTATGGTCGGGGCGGCCAGAAAAGCCAGAAGCAGAACCTTATTTTCCCTCGTCATCAGAAGAGTGTTAATAGAGGAAATGAAGAAGAAGAGTTATCACGCTTACTTTCAGTAGACTTCCACACATTTCCTAGCGCAACGAAAGCTCCACTTTTACCTGTTGTGTTCTTATCTTAACATCTCTATCTGATGTCCCATCGTTATCTACATTTCCGCCTACATAGATGCATGACTCCGCCTCTTGAAGTAAGCTATTCCAGCAAGTTAAAAATATCATGGAGGTCGTCGTTCTATCTTTGGAAGACAGAATGATACACCCACTTCCCCAACGTTCCCAAGGGGCAAGAGTTATCGAAAGCCCCCGGCTAATACATCCCCAAGAAAGGGACATCACAAACCTCCACACGCCTACGGATCTTCATGTTCAGAGCCACGGCACAAATAAAAAGACGGACTTGTTTATTGCCTTTTAAACATCAACGAACAAATACACAGATATTAAAAATGGCTATACGAGCACACACAAATATAATCCCGCCCTTGGGATTAAATCGGCCAATATATGTATGTATGTATGTATGTATGTATGTATGTATGTATGTATGTATGTATGTATGTATGTATGTATGTATGTATGTATGTATACACACACACATATATACATACACACACACTTTATATATATATATATATATATATATGGCGGTTGTGTATTCATCCATTCTCAATGTAACCCTTGCTCGTAGGCCGAAAAGCCAAAACCAGGAAGGCGAAAGTACTTATCAGAGAGCTGCCACTTGCTGATGATGCAGCAATTACACCCACACAGAGGGGCTGCAATGTTTACTATATGCATGTGTTCAATGTATGCTGCGACTTTTGACTAAGAATCAGCACAGAGAAGACAAAGATTATGGTTAGTTAGTCTTTCCTCTTGTGTCGAGTGTGGCACATAGGGCAGAGGTCTTGACTCTCCATGCATGGCGGTTCGCTGCAATCTGTTGTAGGTCTTGGATGTTTGAGTGGCCCATGAGCGAGCCTTCCCTGATGATAGTTCTACGTAGGGTTTCCCTTGGTCTTCCACGAGATCTTTTCCCCTGTGGTGTCCAAATGAGGGCTTGGTAAGATTATGGTACAATGTGTTAATGACGTCTACACTGATGGCGAAGAGCTGGAGACAGCTGATCAGTTTACACATCTAGAAGAATCCCCAGTGAATAATACATTGAGGTACTGGACAGAGAAGGTATCACAACAGTTCTCTAAATGCTTAGTCTCTGAACGCTCAGGTGGCGGGTCACTATTGGAGAATGCAGGATGGTACAGTCCTTAAAGACATCCTCGATGGTGAATTACAGAGGCGTTGAAAATACCGAGGCCGGCCTCTACTACGCAGAAAGGTTGGAAGGTGAGTGCCTGAGAAGAGGCGCATTAAATACATGCGATGACAACAACAGTGATGGAATCCCATGCTCTAACTGTGAAAGACTTCTTAACGTGGGCAGGTCTTGCTACTCCCGTTCACCTTCGCCACAGGCTGTGATTCCCATGCGCCCACAATATAACACTATCGTATGGAAAGACGGGAAGATGCCAACACAAACACACGCATGTATATATGTGTGTGTGAGTGTGTACAGACAGAGAGAGAGAGAGAGAGAGAGAGAGAGAGAGAGGGGGGGAGGGAGACAGACAGACAGACTGTGAGAGAGCGAGAAGAGAAAAGACAATGAGCGACCGGAAGAAAGAGACAAGACTTTAAGAGAGCGAGAAGAGGAAAGACAGTGAGAGAATGGGGGAGAGACGAGAGAGAGACTGTGAGAGAGCGAGAAGAGAAAAGACAGAGAGAGACTAGGGGAGAGACAAGAGAGAGAGAGAGAGAGAGAGATCTATCTTATTCTTACCATCCGAGACCCAGTGAAAATTTTACTACTAGACTACGGCAAAAACCTTGCAACAATGACATTAGAGACATGTCCCATTCACAGAATGACCATAGCCAGCGATAGCCATCGAGCAGTGGATCACAAACTTTTCCTCACTACGCGGTTAACTCTGTCGGCACCAATCAAACTCACTATAGGTTTCTTAGCCATTCAGAAGAATTACAAACTTTTTTTTGTCTCCCATTACAGACAGGAGTTATAACAATACACTTTGAATCTGACATTAGTTCAACCATGTTTGCACCTTCATATCCCGATTAAACTCCCTCCTTCAGACTTGACTATGTGTTGCTTTTACACACACCTCCTCGGGCTACATACAGGGAAAACTATAACGGCAATTGCTTGGGACTCAACAAGAGCAAGACAGAAGTAGAAATTGATGATGGTGATAACCTTAGGGTGCTTAAACACCACATACTCTTAGAAAGAAAAACAATTACACCTCATGGCACAAACGTTGATTCTGAAACAAAAAATCAACTTTCCATGACTCGCTTCCATACGATAAGAGTGATGCTAACAAACAGTAATCAACAGGCTTAAGTGCCATATGCTGGACGAGACGCTCTTTGCTAAAGCGTAGCCATCGACAGTATAGGCCCTGAAACTCGACTGGTGACGTCACTTCCCGAGGCAAACAAAATGGATGTATCAGTGTATGTTCGATTTTATTTTTCTTGTGAAAGTTTTTAATGTGGTTTAATTTTCACGTCTGATTCACCTATAAGCGGTATTTCAGATAGTAGATTTAGTAAGCAATTTCTGCAATTTACGTTGGATTTATCGTCAGTGTGTTGGTTTTCGAGGAACTATGCCTGCTAAATGTTCTGTACCCGAGTGTCGTTCAAATTATGACCTTTCTAGTGGATATGTAAGTTGCTTCAGATTCCCTTCGAATTCTCTTTTAAGAGACAAATGGCTGAAACATATTCCACGGAAAAATTGGACTCCTGGGAAAACCAGTGTAGTATGTATAAAACATTTTCGTACGTCAGATATTATTGTGTCTGATAAATATACAGACAAATCAGGAATCGAGCACATACTTCCAAGAAAGAATCCCGCTTTAAAAAAAGATGCTTATCCAACTATTTTTCCAGATCTTCCATCCTATTTATCGGTGAAAGTACCTGCCTCTCGCAAAACTCCAGAGGAACGTGTATCACATATTAATCGTAATTATGATCAAAAAGTAAATAATTGACTGTCCTCAGATATTATTACAGATTTCCAAGATCTGGAGTCACAGATAGG
Organism: Candidula unifasciata; assembly: GCA_905116865.2. Classification (NCBI taxonomy): domain Eukaryota; kingdom Metazoa; phylum Mollusca; class Gastropoda; order Stylommatophora; family Geomitridae; genus Candidula; species Candidula unifasciata. The sequence goes on from CAJHNH020001470.1 coordinate 104,663, forward strand.
AAACAAACTGAAAGGACACTTTGAAAAAAATTGGAAATACACTTCTGTAGATGGAGCTTTAGCATGCATTGCTTTGTATGTCATTACCATACAGTCAGACTCTGCACCATCCATAGGTGTCAGCATAAAGGTGTTACTTGATATGACTATACAAGTCTTTGTTCAAAATAAAAAAGTTAAAGACAAAGACCTTAAATGGATTGTAGACAACAATAAACTTGTGAGATGGTCACAGCTTGAAAATCTTGTAATTCATTACAATGCCTGGGATTATAGTAAAATTCAAAGCCAAAATAGCTTCACAGATTTAGTGCGAGAAGCAGGAAGTATTTTGAAGAGGGCTGCAGAGCAACAGTGGACTCCTAATGAGACAGCTGATGAAGTAACTGACACACAAGTAAACTTTCTTGCAGAGCAGCTGCAACTTTTAACCGTGTTAAAAAACAGAAGGCGTTACAGTTGTAGCACATTATGTTTCGCTTTCATGCTGTTCATTAAATCTCCAGCATGCTACCGGTTTATAAGAAAATCTCGTATGTTGTGCCTGCCTCATCAAAGAACACTGCACAATTTAACTTCACAGTTGTCATTGTCTACTCATACTGGCAGCATTTCACAGTACTTGAAAGTTTGGCTATGGCTAAAGCAAACAAGAAAAACGCTATCTGCAAGCTTACGATCAAAGCCTGTGTGTATTCACTCCCACGTCTAGCCTGTCCGCGCCGTCTAGTGTGTGTTTGAATTGAAAATCAATGGATTAATCAGTTTCTACCGGACAGGACAGCAAAACTAGACCTTACCCTAGAGGGATAACAGTTATTTCTTCTCTCTCGTCTTTCCGCCTCCTCCTCCCCCCCCCCTCTCTCTCTCTCTCTCTCTCTCTCTCTCTCTCTCTCTATATATATATATATATATATATATATATATATATATATATATATATATATATATATATTCACACACACACACACACACAAACACATTTTATTATATATACATGTGTGTGAGTGTTGTATGTATATATGATGTGCATGTATGCGTGGATAAATAAGTCTCTATGTCTGAATGCATATGTGTACGTGTGACTGAGTGTATGTATATAAGTGTATGTATTTATTTTATGTATAGGTGCATATGCAGGAGTGCTTGGAGGGACCGACTGCAAGTTCAGCCTACGTGCCCAGTTTGTGACCCTGAGAAAATAAATTTCGTTCTTTCATTTCCTATCTTCCTCTTCCCACTGCCTACTTTTTTTCTTAAGAAAACAAAAGAAGTAAAAATGGGTCTCCGAGGGAGAGACAAGTGACAGAATGAGAGAGAGAAATGGTGAGAGAATGAGTATGTTTGAGTGAATGGGAAGAGATAGAGAGAGACAGAGACAGACAGACAGACAGAGAGAGAGAGAGAGAGAGATAGATAGATAGATAGATAGATAGATAGATAGATAGATAGATAGATAGATAGATAGATAGATAGATAGATAGATAGATAGATAGATAGATAGATAGATAGATAGATAGATAGATAGATAGATAGATAGATAGATAGATAGATAGATAGATAGATAGATAGATAGATAGATAGATAGATAGATAGATAGATAGATAGATAGATAGATAGATAGATAGATAGATAGAATGAAGATGGGATCCTCGCTAAAAGATGAGATAGATAGATAGCCGCCTGAATAGATAGATAGAATCCAGCACACAAGCACTGTCGCCAGTCGGTTGTATATATTTACCTGTTAACACTGCGGTATTAAAGACGTAATACCATGCCAACTAGAGCCTAAGGGATAGAGACATTGGCCCTTCACATATACTAGCTTAAGATGCTGATGAGAGACAGAATTAAAAAAGGTGAGTTTACCCTGAAAACAGTACCCTGTCGCAGTTTACAGCTAGGCCTCGCTAGGCCAACAACATTTCAGCAAACGAGACTTTTTATGTTGATTAGTCGATTTCTCTCCCCCCCCCCCCTCCTGCTCGCCTGACCCAAACAGAGAGAAGTCTGCTGGGTCGACCCCACAGCCACCCCTTACAGGTGGGTACCTAGCCGTAAGCTGGGTCGACCCCCTAGGCATACCTTAAAAGTCGCCCACCATGAGGTCGGTATGACCATTATATGGGAAGACAAAGATATTTACCTGTATAAAGTAACACTCGCGACATTGTAACAAACTGTATAATCAGACGTAATACCATGTGGGAATAACCAACTCGAAAAGCCTAAGCGATAGAGACATTGGCCCTTCATATATAAACAAGCTAGGCGCTATGAGGAGTCATAACAGGATGTTGTGTGACTAGCAAGACCACATTTCTTCCCCATTGGACACCATTATTCAACAACTGTATTGAGTCTGTTTTTTCTAGGGAGCTCTCATGCTTTCATCAATTCTCTGTAGTAGAGGTTCATCTTCTTCTTTCTTTAATTACCTTGAAACGGTGAGCCCTCGTTATAATGTTCTGTTGCAGTGTTTTTACAGATCCTGGTGGCTGCAAGACTGATAAAACATGCCACCTTTCGTTGATTTTGAGGGCCAAGAAAACAGTTCACATTTCAGCAAGCCCCTAATGAGGGACTCTTTACGACATCATGACATGGTTTTTGGAGGCAGTTTGTCGAGGTAAAATTCAAGTGTCTCCAGCTCTTCACAGTCAATGTAGACCAGGTCTACCCATTAACACCCTGCACCATAACCTTTGTCTTCTTTTTGCTGACTGTTAGGGGTGGCCAGATTCGGACCCACTCACAGACGGTACTTAGTCGTAAGCTAGGTCGACCCCACAGCCACACCTTACAGGTCGGTACTTACCGTAAGCTGGGTCGACCCCCTAGGGATACCTTAAAAGATCATGCCACTAATGAGGTCTAAACTATGTCCATTATTTTGTGTTGGTCACGTTATAAAAAGAAAGAAACTGAAACATCTTGTGACCACTGGAAACATCTGAAGAAAGAGTGACATGGGAAAACAGTAGGAGAAGATTCTGGACAGCCTCATGGTATGGAGGGGTGTTAACACACAAACTGATTCACGCAGTTGCAGATCACAGAATGTGGAGAGGCACGATCCCCACCACCTGTTGGCAAGACACTTGATGGTGTGTATATATTTATATATATATATGTGTGTTTGTGTGCATATAATTTAAAATATTTAGTACTAATCACAGATTTCACCCCCTCTGGCTTGGCTATGTATTTTTGTATTCACTCCCATGGACTGCTTGCTATCTTCTAGTGGTGTCAGGTGTTGCTTTTTTTTAAAGTTACAAGCACATCCACCACCGACTACAGCCATCACCAACGAGCAATGAAATAAAAAACATCAATGATTCAATACTCATGAACCGTTGTGCCTTCAGCACTTCTCCCTGCAGCACTTCTTCTATGTACACGGGCGTCACAACAACACATTCGAAAAACAACAATCATTCACAGAAAAGACAAGAAAGCTGCTAAAATCCCACGCACTAATTGTGGGAAACATTTCTTAACGCAGGCAGCTCTTGCTAGGCCCCCTGGTCATCACCATGAGCTGTGATTCCTGTGCCTCCCCACAGCACAAAATAACACTACAGTTTGCAAAAAGGGAAAGGTGCCAACAACTGTCTGCGGTGAAGTTGGAGCCTTGACAAACAACTAATGGCTATAACTGTGTTATTTGTTACAATGTTAGTAAAAATGTTTTACTGACTGTGGCTTGTTTATGTTTATTGTTTATTTGACGGATCAACATCATGTGTGTAACCCATAAGTGCTTGGTTCCACTTCTAACCCAAGCCTGAGTCTGAAGAATCTCAGCCTAGTGCACGAACTCCGTTGTACTGGTGAGGATCCTGAAATACTTTCAGGTAGATTTTTTACTCTAAATTTTGCCTAGGCAGTGTCGTTTGGCTACTCTTTTAGATTTCCAAATGCCAATGGATTTTTTACGTGCGTAACAAGGCTACTCTTTTAGATTTCCAAATGCCAATGGATTTTTTACGTGCGTAACAATACAGACGTCCGATCTTACTACCCAGAGACCAGAAAAAATTACTAGAAGTCCACGTGAAAAAATCCCAGCCTACACCGGGGCTTGAACCCGGGACCTCCAGTACTCGAGGCGGACACCATACCTTGAGACAACTCAGCTCCCTATTGTGGCTGTTTTACCCCACTGGGGTAATACCTGCAAGTTTGATGACTTTGCAGATGCCTCATTCAACCTCCGAAGAAGCACATAATTTTTTTCATGACGGTAAGCAGCGGTGTGCAGCACCAGCACATTTGTTAGTATATTTTGTTTTCAGCACCACTGTAACAGAAATTCTAGCGAGATCTGGCATCTTTAGTAAAGAAAAAAAAATTTTTCAATGTAGTGGTAAGTACTGGCACCACCACCCGACCCCCCACCCCCCAATCCCCTCAAGCCATGTTAAGAAGCATTATTAGGGAACTCAAAACGCCTACACCAAATAGTACACTAGTGTGCATAGCTTTCCTATGCAGGTAGGGAGTTTTCTTCAACAACACAATATACTATTGTTAGGAGACTTACTTCAGTGAAGGTACTACTACATGCTGAGCTTAACCTGGTAATGCTGGTCTTGCAGTCTAACTTAGAACAAGCACTGGTTGTCAGCAAATAGTAGTTTGTTTAATGTGGGAAAGTCGATACTTCATCTGATGTGTGTAGTTCCTTCTCATTATAAGGATCTATACTGTTTGTATTTAAACTTGTCTATACAAATGTTAAATAAGCGTGTTCAGCACACATCCCTATCTCACCCCTGCATTTACTGTGAACATATCTGATAGGCCTTCTGAGTCATGGAGGACAAATGCACACCAAACTACTAGAACATAGTTAGACCTATAACAGAACAACAGCTGAGTGCCTCACAATTCACTTTCAGAAAAGGCGGAGGATGCACAGTAGTGTTATACCTTTGTATGTGTCATATTTCTCCTATTACCTTTCTTTTTTCCAAAACAGTACTTACTATAAACGATTGTTGCCATGAACATTACATCTTCCTCCCAACACTTCGATGAGGTACAAAGTGGAAGAGAAGAAGAAGAAGAAGCCACCAAGCTGGAATTTTTATTCTTCCCAGGCTGTATTAAAAATGTGTGTTAGTCATTTAACACCAACTCTTGTCTGTCTGAATGGCTGCTATGTTAATTCCATCCAGACCTGGTGCTTTGTTTCTTGGGCTGTTCTGTATAACTGCTCTTGCCACTCCTGCTATGAAATTTAGTTCCTCTTGTTTACAGCTTTGAGGTGCAAAGTTAAAGTTCACAGCTTTGAGGTACAAAGTTAAAGTTCACAGCTTTGAGGTACAAAGTTAAAATTACTTATACTGCCTACAAGGTTGAGTATTTTTTTTTTTAACTTTGCCAACTCTGGTGTGGACTAAATAGAGGTATGCCTGTCTTGTTTGTTGTTGATGACAGTGGTTGGGTTGTAGCCTATGTCTTTTTCTCTTATGATTTTTACATGTTTACAGAATTCTCTAAATGAGTTCTTGCTGAGAGTAGCCATCTGTTCTCAATAATTTCTCCAAGATTCTTCTTTAGTTGCTTTAATTTTTTGTTTTGCTTCTCTTCTTGCTAATCTGTAATGGACCTAATCCTGATGGAATTTTGTTTCAAGACTTTTTTTTTTTAATTTCTTACACTCCCCTATTTTTTTAAATATATATATATATTGTCTTTAACTAGGCTGTTCAAGTAAATAGTTCTAAAAGTTTTACATAACCTACAATTCTGATTATGCATTTGGTATTAAGTGTCTAGCACAGTCATCTTAAAACATATCAACGCTGTATCTAGGTTTCAATATTCAACAGGAAGGTATTTACATTGTCTATACATTTCGTCATCCAGAAAGCAATGGCAAATACTGGATGTAAATTTGCCTAGCAAAACCACAACAGCCATAAAATGCTGGGGTTGGTTCTGCAAAGTTCTGTAATGGATACGCAACTAACTTATACATTTCATATTAATTTAAATATATTATTATATTTTTTTGGCACTTAATATATTATTATTAAACAAAGCTTAGGGCTTTAATCCCATTGAACCTTCCAAGAAAATTTGTAAGGGAGATGAATGCCCCAGCCTTTCCCTCCCTTTTTCTTGGCTCGGGTGGGTGAGGGGGGGGGGGGGGGGGGGGGGGGGTGGGTGGGGGGGGGGGGGGGGGGGGGGGGTTAAGTGCTACCCCCCCCCACCTTTTTTTTCTCCAGAGTGCAGGGAATTTTTTTTTTCATTGCTCTGGTTTTGCAGCAATATTTCTAAATTCATGTGTTAGTATCATTTAATCTGTCAATCATCTCTTATCAGTGATAGTGACACAGATGTTAGGAGCTGCTGGCCGAACAGTTAAGAATTCTAGGCTCTCATTCAGGAGACCCAGTTTGAATCCTCAGTAAGGTGATTAATTTTGCTTCTGTTGAGAGCACAAGTTAAACCCTTATTTATAGGCTATACATCCATCACCAGGCTCACCAAACACCCATCCCCCCCCCCCACTTTTTCTGAACCTCTTTCCTGCAGTACACCTGCAATGCCATGCGTTAGTTATGTCCTGGGTTTGGCGACGATGATCAGCAGATACAAAATGGCACATGTCAGGGCGTACATGAGGGTATCCGCAGACGTTAATCACCCACTGCACAAAGCTATACACGACACAAAAGAAACGCATCTCAAAAGAGGCCGCTCTTGGATGGCAAAGGCTGAGGATTTAATCCAGCAGATATGTGACCTAGACGTGATCAGTCACGGAAAAGAATGGACGATTACACCAGTAGACATGCATGGCATCTCTAAGGTTGTCATCACACTCGGAAGGTACTTAGTTAGTTAGTTATTCCTCTTGTGCCAAAGATGGCGCATAGGGCAGAGGTCATAGCTTTCCACGTCTGTCGGTTCTTTGCCACTTGATGTAGGTCTTGAGTGCGACTGAGACCTATGGTTGAGCTCTCCCTTGTGATGGTTCTACGGAGAGTTTCTTTTGGTCTTCCCTGTTTTCTTTTACCCTCTGGTGACCATATGAAGGCTTGGTGGGGAAGTCTCTGTATGTCCATTCTGAGTACGTGACCGATGTAATTCCAGCGACGCTTTCTAATAAAATCAGACACATATTTTTGTTTTGTTTCCTGTCTTATAGATGTATTGGACCTAAAGTCCGACCAGTGAACATTCAATAGCTTTCGGAGGCATCTATTCTCGAAAGCGACTAGTTTCTTATCGATTGATACTGATGATTTCCAACTCTCACAACCATAAGTTAGCACTGGGATCACACAGGAATTGAAGACCTTAAGTTTCGTGTTGTTGCTGAGTGATCTTGACTCGGAAGGTACTGCAGGGATCAAATTTCTGCGGCCGTATACACAGAAGTAAGTGAACTGATAGATCAGCATTTAGACCCAGAAGATATCATCATCTACACAGATGGATCTGTGAGGCGTGAATCAAGGTCAGCATAGGCATACACAGCGCAAAGAAGGGGAAAAACAATACAGGAGGACAGCGGCGCTTACCAGACAACCACGTCAAGCATGACCATGGAAATAGCCTCTGTTTCTAGAGCTTTAGCATGGGTATCCGAGCAAACCGCCACACAGGCAGTAATTGTATCAGACTCCATGAATATGCTTCAGAAGATAGCAACAGGCTGTATGAGCTCTGAATGGGTAAAAAGGGTTCGAAAATCGCACTTAACCTCCGTAACCTGGATCTACACGCCGGGTTCAATGGGGGCGTAAAGGGAAATGAGCGAGCGGACCAGCTTGCAAGCACTGCACTAAGGATTGTGGGGAAAAAACATGGACAGAGCAGATACCGTCAACACTGTATGAACTGGGCTAGTGGATAATGAGGAATCCCTTACACTAACACGGTTGCATGACATGGGAGTAAAGCATGATGAGGCACGTCTATGCCATCTCCGAGGCCGAAATACAAGACAATATAACTAGCTTCTCATGGGAACAATTAATAGAAGTACTTTGGAGTGGCTGCTGCATCGACCTACCTAGGTCTGAGCACGCACGGGAATGCCCAATGTGCAGTGACGTCGATTGTGATAACATAACATAACACCATTCTAAAAATGAAAAAAATATATATAAATAGTTTTTAAAATATTACAAACCCAGTGAGAACAGGTACAGTATACATGTGTTTGTTTACGTGTGAGATGATCATCCACTGCAGACACAAATTGTTAATGAACAATAAAGTGTCGGTGTCCTAATGACAAATCTAGTTCGCGATATTTATAAACTCATGTGTTGATCTCCCTGTGCAATGATTTTAACTGTTCTTCAAACCAACTACAATACTACATGAACTACGAATCTGAATCTGGAAAAAAAAATTAATCAATTCCCTCAAACAGTAAAGACATACAGATGTTACTCTGTTACTTACTATTAGCAGACATTAAGATGCCGATAATAATCGGGAGTACACAAGAACAATAAATTATCTACTACTACTTCGGGGTGCTAATGATACATCTAGTTCGCGATATTCACAAATTCATTATTTATGTCTTAGCTTACTAGTTACTAGATTTCTCCCTCAGCCATGATTAACTTTCTCTCAACAATGAACCCATTGTAATCTTTTACCCAAACGAATACGTAGTAACCTCTAACTTCTACTTACCACTCGACATCTGAAGACTCCCGGCATCACTTAAACATAATTCGATGAAGTCTGTGCATCTAAACTGCCATCAAAAGCCTGAGAAATATAATCTACAAACTGAACCTTATCATCGCCTGGCCGTTGTCTGATCTCATCTTGTGACCTTTCCCCCACTTCTGCTGCTTCTGTCGTCTGGCAGCACTGCGCAAGCATACATTACCGACAACATATAATCCGGCTTTTATTTCTAAATATACAAAAAAGTTCAGCATCATTTTAAGAAATGTATGTTTAAGTTAGTTATAACATCTTATTATTCGCTTACATACTTGTAATATAGATAAATGCGTTGTATTTGATGACTGTAAACTTTTGAGAAATATTTGACGTCACTGGGGTGAAACTGTCTGCTGCTAAATTAATATTAATAACAGTATCTGTTTTATTTAATTCTGTCGTCTATTATTATTTTTGTCATTTTGTGCGTGTTGTGTTTTGTTTCTAGTCATTGTTCTTCTGAAGAAATCTAATTGACGCAACTTCCTTTGTTTGCTTATTTTAAACTGATTCTATAAAGCCCACATATGCGTGTTTCCAATTATTATTATAATGATAGTAATGCTTAACTTACAAGCAAACATAAATATGTGTTCAAGATGTTTCCAGGCTGTAGTACGACTAGTACAGCTTGTCACTTTATATTTTAATACAGCTGTGTAAAATGTAATAAACAAGCGAGAATTACATTTACGAGGAAAATCTTTGGCGCGGATGAAGAGACGCTGCAAATAAAAATATTTTATAGGTTGAAGGTTATGGTTATTTTTAGAGGAAGTTCTGCTGGTGCTTTCCCTGTGATCACCAAATGTTTACATTCGCATTATAGATGATCTATTTATCTGTGGCTTCCATGCTCCATTATAGGGGGTGCGAGGGATAAAGTAGACTCAATGCCACCAGTAAGCCTGTCGTAAAAGGCTACTATGTAGGGTTTTATTTAAATTGACTGTGTTGAACCCGAAGGCAGGGTTCTCACGACATAGCTGTAGCCCAAAACACAATGTGTCAACACATTTCGAAGTAAATAGGGATGCAAGAAGGAGCAGAAGAAGAAGAATCGCAATACACAGTAGAAAGACTATCTCTTTTATCGGACCACCTTAAGGGAAAGCATATTCATGGAATGCTGGTGATTGTTTCAAATTATTTATTTATATATATATATATATATATATATATATATATATATATATATATATATATATATATATATATGTGTGTATATATATATATATATATATATATATATATGTATATGTATATATATATATATAGTATATGTGGTATCAAGGCCAAAGGGTTGCGATATCCCATAGAGCCGAGCCAAAGGGTTAACAACTCATGGTTTCTGGATATTAAAATATATACATACATACACCGACGTGATGCGGCCCACATCACCCAGCTTGTGCCGATTGGTCTATTAAAATAAAGGTCTAGCCCTATATGCCATATACGCCCAAAAGCGTGGAAAATGGTCCTTCACTTACTTATATATATATATATATATATATATATATTATATATATATATATATATATATATATATATATATATATATATATATATATAATACACGTTTGAGTTAATTAATATGTGTACATCATTTGTAATTTTTAGATCCCTTCTTTAGAGTTACACTTTTTAAATGTAATTAGTTATATTTTTTTTCTGATTTGTACAGATTTCTTCGTGAGATAAGAATTCCTTTTTGTATGAATGAGTGCATTAATACATCAGTCGGGACATATTCTCACACATGCATCCTTGTAAGAATGGGTTTTCCGGCTTTCTGATGCTTTTAACGACCGCAAGCCATCTAGACCTGGCCCTAACCCCAACCCACCTACGTACCACGAGAGAGTGCAGCCTTGGTCCCACGACTGCATGCAGCCTAGGTCCCAAGACTGCATGCAGCCTAGGTCCCAATACTGCATGCGACCCTGAAATATTAGACCTGTAGATCTCCCCTGTTTGGGGTAGGATAATAATAAAGCACCAGTAAAAGTACAGAACGTTTGTCCACGTCTTTATGCCTATTAGGGATATAGGAGTAGAACTATATTTTTTAGACCAATTGGCATTCTGCGGCCGATGTGTTCAACATCATGCCGGCCGCCTTGCCTTCCCAAGAGTATACCTGGTACCCAGTTAAGGCTGGGTCCACCTGGATGCCACGATTATTTGAAAAAATAATCCAGCTGCGTCAGGACGCGAATTTAAGGCGTTCCGATCCAAAGGCTAGCGTGTAGCCGCTACACCATGGTAGCTTTCATGTAGCCTGTATGGCTAGATCTATATTCTATAGACGAGTCGGTACTCGATGGCTGATGTGGTCTGGGTCGACCTTGGAGTCGAGGTCATTTCTGAAAAAAGTCCAGCTCCGTTGAGATTTGAACCCATAATCTTCGGATCCTTAGGCGGGCGTGTAGTCGCTACACTTCGGCGGCTTCCCGTGCTAATCGTGCAAAAACATGACAATGCTCACATTTCTTGCAATGTGAGGATGTCTGGTCCAGTCGTCTTTCCATTCTTCGTGTGATGCAATACATACTGAACTTTTGCAGCCAGTAGTGGATGGCATTCACCGTTGTAATGCAGATATACTTCTGGTCTTTTATTATCCGACAGATCTCCCACGTACTCTGTCTTATCTTTTAATTATATCACTTTACCCCAGTTATATTTCATCTTTTTTTAGAATTTGAACACCCACTGATATTGCATCTCTTCTTCGTTTTTTTTTTTTTTTTTTTGTGAATGAAATGTTGAGTCTTCCCCGTGATATTTTCCCCCTTAACCTCTGCGTACATTTGATTCAGCCAGTGTTCTTTAGCCTGTTTGCATTTGTTCACTATTTCTTGATGTATACGAGAAAATTATTTTTTACCGTTGTTTTTCTTTTTTGTTTTTCTCTTATCCGTCATCTGAAGAATGTCATTTGTCATTCACTTTTTTTTTTTTTTTTGCTTTGCAGTCGGCGTATGTGGCTTAGGCATTGCGAGCGCGCTTCGTAATGCCGGAGTGCTGGCTTGGATCACAGCTGCGGACTGTTTGCCTTGCTTTGGTTTCGACAGATGACCGTTCAGAAAGCAGTGGCAAACTACTGAACGTAAAATTTGCCTAGAAAAACCACAACAGCAATAGACGCTGGGGTTGATGCTGCAACGTCCTGTAGAAGAGACGCAACCAACTAGGCTTTGTGTTGGAGGAATAAGCTTTGTTGATGCACGCTGACATTACTCGCGCAGCATATCTTATTATTCATCGTTAGTTTGTACTATTTCCATGGTCGGCGTCTGTGGCTACTTAAGGTTGCAAACGAGCTTCCTAACGCCGGGCTGCAGGCGACTTGGCAGCAGACCGTCCTGAATTGGTTTCGACAATGGTACAGAGGGTCGACCGTTCAGTAGCAATAGCAAACTACTGAACGTAAATTTGCCTAGATAACCACAACAGCCACAAAATTGCTGGATGGGCCCCCTGGCAAATTAGTGTATTTCAGCCCTTACGATAACCATTCACTGGAATTAAATGTAATTTCAACATGTTTATTTTACTGGCGCTTGAACGAGACTGGCATTAAAGCGTATACACAGATAAGATGGCAAGACATAAAAGTACTACGAACTTGTAAAGATTAGTCTGGGGCTCCTATTCTTGCGGAGACCCCTGAACAAGTGCCAAGTGGGCACATATTTTAAGACGGCGCTGGTAGGTTCTGCAGCATCCTGTAATGGAAGGCTAGTAAACTAAGTTGGCTCAGGTGCAAAAATGTTCAAAAACGGGGATCGTCACGGGCCAGAGGCCTCAGCTCCAGCATAGGTTAGGTTAGTTGCGTATCCTTTACAGGACGTTGCAGAACCAACCCTAACAGCTCCTGGCTGTTGTGTGGTTTTTCTAGGCAAATTTACGTCCAGTAGTTTGCCATTATTTAAGGCTCTATAATAAACAACAATGGAGACTGTTCGACAGAAATTAAAAGGAGGATGGCCATAGCAATGCAAAGATTGAACAGCCTTAAAAGTCTATGGTTAAGCACCAGCAAGGAGATACAAATTAGAATTTTGAGAGCATGCATCTTCCCTGTGGCTACACACGGATGTGCGTCGTGGACTATCTCTCAGTATCTCGGACAAAGAAGATGAGAAATATTGACATCTTAGAAGATCTGAACATCAAGGAAGATTGACTAATAAACAGCATCCTTTCTTGAAAGCTGAAATATTTTGGTCATATCAAGCGCCACGACGGATTGGAAAAAAATTATAGCAGAAGGCCTGGTACCAGGAAGGAGGGGCAGGGCCGACCGACACGAAGACGGGCACAGGATATAAGTGACTCCTTGAGTGTGCATGAGGTGGGAGAACTGGCGAGAGACCCGAGTTTCTTTCAGGCACACTGTGATGAGATCGATGTTCTGCAAAGGACCTGCTACACGATGATGATGATGAGTTCGCCATTTGGCTTTCTAGACAGTCGGCTTTTTTGATACCACTGTCGAAACCAACGCAAGACGCATGGCCCGCAGCTGGGATCAAACCCGGCATCCTGGCATTACGAAGCGTTCGCATCGACTTAGCCACAGAGCCAACTGCCCCAGCATAGAAAGATCGACAATACATTCCAGCTAGAAGTGATCCCTTCATCCGCCAGTTGAATAGCCCTGCTGTAAAGGATATGCAACTAACATTTTACAGCTACTGTAGAGAAAGTAAACGTCAGTAACATCTAAACAGTAATGGAAATGTCAGGACACTTGTACAAAGGTTCATCATAAAGGGAGTGACTTACCTTAGCTATAAAGTCAGACTACGAGGGAAAAGTCAAAAAGTAAGTCACAAATGGTTATGGGATGGCATGAAAATGTAGATGGCGATTTTTGAAGTTGTCATTAGGTTACAGCAACATCGAAATTTATGTCTCATTTTGTTATGTGGAGCTAAGTGCTGCATGCGCATTCGCAGCACAGAAAAAAATCGTGACTGTACTAACCAAATGTACCATTAAGGAACGTTGCGTTTTTTGTTTGTGTGTGTGTGTGTGTGGGATGGAGGGGGGACATCGGATGCCTGCAAAGGACATTCATAAAGGAATGCTTCCTGTTTATGCTGACAAATGTTTGTCCCGCAAAGCTATGCAGAGCTAGCAAAAAAAAAAAAAAAATATTTGTTAAGGACGCTCTAAAACTGTCGATGAAGTCCGACCTTTATGGCATTGCCACATAAAGCTCGGTTAACTCAATGATAAATTAACCATATAGAGTGGGAACATCCACCTTATAGCCCCGACTTAGCTCTGACTGACTGACTGACTTTCTACCCCACCAGGACACACACAAGCGATAAACACCCGTTGACACAAAGTGCCACCATGTGGATGAAGATCGCCGTGGAGAGGTCCCAGAAACCGCGTTCAGACAATTTGCCATATTTATGACCTACCTATATTGCTACCCCTGGCAAAAGCCAGGGTGGGGCTTCAAATAATAAAAAATTTCGTCCTAAAAAGGACGAAACAAAATTATGAATAGGAACTTAGCTCTTAGCGATTTTCACGTTTTTGGTCCACTGACAACTCACCATAGCGGGAGACATTTCGCGAGTGACGCAGAAGTTGGTGAAATGAAAATGTAGTTTGGAAAACAGAGCGCGTAGTTCTATGCAGCAGGTTTGGGAGGACTCATACAACAATGGGACAAGTGCATCAATGTTGGTGGAAATTATGTTGAAAAATAAAGGGACAGCGTATGTGAAGAACGAATGGTTCTCAAGTTATAGACTTCAGTTTTAAACAACCATTTGTGACTTACTTATTGACCTCCACTCGTATTTTTTTACCAAGGGAGATAACTATACAATATTCAAAATTTATCTACGCTTCTTCGATTGTGAACCCTATGAAACGAATGTCTGAATTCCAATCCCAATGTCGAACTCTAATTTTTCGTTTTTTGAAAACCGCCGTCCACCCCCGGGCTGTAGTCGAGGGCCCAGTATAACTTAATGGTTAAACGGGGTTTCCGAAGCTCGCGACCAGGTGATTCTTATTCGAATTGTGCCACTTTCTGTCACCGAGTGTTAGTAGTTGCTTATATTCCTTACGTCCTTCTTAGGACGTTATTTTTTGTTATTTGAAGCCCCACTCTGGCTTTTGCCAGGGGCCGCAATATAGGCAGGTCATATTTAGGCCAAATGTTGAACGCGGTTTCTGCCACTCTCCCACGGTGATCCTCATCCGCATGGGGCACTTTGTGTATCGGGTGTTTATCGCTTGTGTGATGTCCTGGTGGGGTAAAAAAACCACCAACCAACCTTGCTCATGTCTTCTCAATTTCGTTTTTTCGGGACGAAATTTTTTGTCATTTGAAGCCATACTCTGGCTTCTGCCAGGGGCAGGCCACATATGGCCAAATGAACAGGTTTCCATACCCTCTCCACGGCGATCATCATCCCCATGGTGGCAATTTGTGTCATGAATCGCTTGTTGATGTCCTAGTGGGAGAAAGTCAGTCAGTCCACTCAATAGGTATCATGCAATATAGGGAGATAGAATGCCAATTGTCTGAACGCAGTCTGGGAGCCCACATGGTGGCAGTCATCACAACTTGCTTTGAAATTGAACTGGCATGAACTGGCATATTTGGGGTTTTTTCCTGGCATTTCTTATCAAGATGTGCATTTTCTTCATGGTTCCTCTGTTAGAACACCCAATTGAGCAATGTAGACCTACAGTTAAAATCTTTATTTCAGTTTGAGTTGTGATGTCCTGGTGAGACGAAGATTCGCGCCATTTTCTTTTCGTTTTGTTTTCCTAAACGGATCGTGACTGCCATATCCTACTAGAATAAATGCGAGATATAAAACGAAAACCCACCACTGATACCAAGTGATTCAGACTGTTCAGAAACTACTTGACAGAAAATAGATAAGATATAGACCTAGTTAAATCTGTGATAGTTTTTGCTTTCCACCAAAAATTGAAATATGACAGCAATCGCAAGTATAATAGTATTAGTAGGAAAACAAAATGACCAAAAGATCTTCAGACGGATCAGAGGCAGCATATTGTAAACTGTGTCGTGCACTGTTGCACCAAGATTTAGTAGCATTTCGGAAAAAAACAGGATGAAAACTCCGTCAAAAGCCAGTCACAGCTTATTATTACAACAATAACTCCTAGACAATGTAATGATAAGTTGAAGCAGTAGTTACAACTTGCTATGCATGACTGCCCTTTGTGCCACTCATTTAAGTACATTGGTCAGGGAAGTACACTTACAGATGCATAGAACTAAATAAATGTTTATGCTTTATAATAAATATTATATCGCCTGCATTAAGGATGACCCTTGATTTTCGGAACTATGCATTATAGATGAGTCTACTGGTTTCCACTCAAAGTACTTGTGCCTCTCCATCATCAGGTGCCTTGCCCGACTGGCGTGGGCGATCGATCGATCTCCTGCAGCATGTATCAGTTTGTGTGCGGACACACCTCCTTGCCATGCAACAAGACCGTCAAGCATCTTCTTCTTCTCTCGTTGTCTTCCTCTCTCTCTTCTTCCACAGATCTTTCCAGTGGTTACATGTTCTATTTTCCCTCTTCTCATAACATAGCCGAAAAATGATGACCGTGTCCTTCTGATGTCTGTGATAAGTTGTTTTCAGGCTCTCGCCTCTTTTAAAACCTCTTGGTTGCTCTTTTTGGCTGTCTAAGGTATTCTAAGCATTCTTCTGTAAAACCACATCTCCGAGGCCTCCAGAAATTGTTTGGCCTGCCTACCGATTGTCCAGGATTCACAGCCATTTGTTAAAACTGGATGTATGTAGCAAGCAATAATTTTTTTTTCAAACTCTCAATGACAAGAATATATGCACAAGATGTTTTTCATTTTATAAAATGCAGTTTTTGCCTGTCCTATTCTATTTCTTATCTCAGTCATGCATCTTCCATCTGATGTTATCCATGTGCCCAAATACTTAAATTTCTGATCTTGTCCTAAAATAACACCATTGTGCATTTTAGTTAGTTTTTGTCAGTGACAGGACAAATGAAATATTTTACTGGATTTCTTACTTTAATTTCATTGCAAGTGGCTACAGGAGAAAACTTGTTTGATTGATAAGGAAATCAAAAAGTGTGGCCAGAGTCTTACAAATTGCATTGGGTTTGCGTCAGATGGCGCTTCAAACATGGTCAGGTGCAAGAACTCTGTATGGTCCAGAATTAAAGATGTGTCTCCTTTTTGTGTACAGCTCAGATGTGTCTGCCATTCACTAGCACTCTGCATTTGTAGTGCAATTGCCAAGCTGCCATCAAATATTGGTTTCTTACTGTCAGAAATACGTCCGTGGTTTCGTCAGTGGTTTAAGACGAGAAGCCTATACAGAACTGTTTAGAGTGATGAACACATCTATGGAGTTTGAATTGGAACAAACTGCTCCTCTTCCATTTGAGAAACTGTCATCTACTAGGTAGCTTGTGTGTGGAAAGATTATGTTCAATACATTACCAACCGGGAAGAACTGAAAGCTCATTTCACATGTGCTGAATTAGCACAGACAGCATTTGACACAAAATATAAAGTAAGATTGTTAAAGGAAATGCTGTTAGATCCCAATAATAATTTGTACTTTGTGTTTGCGACACCAATTTTACGAGAATTTGAAAGACTGAACAGTCTTTTCAACAAACAAAAGCTGATCCTCATGAACTACAAGAATTGTCCATGCACCAGAAAAGTTTTAAGAACAGACTGTTTGACGTCAATGAGCAGGAAAAAGAAATTCACATTGACTTTGGTATTAAATTCCTAACTGAATGTAATGTGTTCCTAGAGAAGAATAATGGGACTGAAGGTCAGATAGAAATAAACAATGTTAATGAAAGATGCGCGTCTGTGCTAGAGGAAAAACTCAAATTACGTGTAGACTTTCCGCAGAAGAATATATTTCAAAATCTTGTCAAAATTGAGCCCTTTGGCAGTTTTAAATCAAATATCAAGGACACAGTTTTTAGAGCTACCATTTCTACACCTGGCATAAAACAGTATTATAGAGAACAGTAAAAAAAAAACTGATTGTCAACTGGAAAGAAGAAGCTACATTTAGGAAGGATGGACTACCTACAAACAGGGAAGATTTTTGGATAGGCTACTTTGACACCAGGCATAAAGAGTTGGCCACTTTCGCCCTTACTTGCTTCATAATGCCAGTCAGCAATGCTGTAGCTTAGAGAATATTCTCTCTTGTTATTTCAGCTAAATCAAAAGCAAGAAACAAAAATACAACTGGATTTTCTTGATGCAGCTGTCAGAATTAGAGCAGAACTATTGACATCAAAGAAATGTTGCAAAGACTTCATTCCATCTAAGAAAATGCTTAAAAATTTTACATCCGAAAAGGCTTGCATCTTCCACTGGTTCCAGTGAGGATGACAGTGAAGAATTCAATCTAGAGCTTTTGATGTGAAGAGAGTACAATGTTACACTTTATTTGGCAATTTTCTGGCATATTTTGGGTGATGGTTTGGCATAAAATGAATTTTTTTTTTTTTATCTGGCAACCCTGGTCATCAGGTGTTTGTTGCTTGTGTGATGTCCAGGTGGGGTAGAAAGCCAGTCAGTCAGTCGCTCAATGTGCAACCCTAGAAGGGTTAAATTACTCTAGAAACTATTTCATCATTGAGCATTTTTTAGGACAACGGACAAGATAACAGAAATTGATGGGTAAAATAGTGACGGTTAAGCAAATTCACAAGGAAAATTGATTTTCAGTGTGCGTACACACATGCGCGCATGCGTGTTATGTGTGAGCACGTATGCAAGCGCGCACGTGCGTGCGTGCGTGCGTGCGTGCGTGCGTGCGTGTGTGTCTGTCTGTCTGTCTTGACCTGTTTAGGAAAGGAAGGGAAGCGTACCACTCAGCATTAACATAAATTTGCTTGACTTCCCTGTCAGACATATCTAGACAGTTTTTCACATTATGGTATGGAAGATCATCTGTGCCATAAATGATAAGTTCGAGACAAAAGTTTGGATAGATATGATGCCACATAAATTGTGCAAAAACAACTTTGTTGTTGGTAGCAATGTCCCCCCCCCCCCCCCCCCCCCCCCCAGATTATAATCAAATTTTCTTGTTCGTTTTTGCATATCATTAATGAATGAATTTGATTCATTCACCATGAATGCCTTAGCCGAAGATTTTGCCCTTAACCTTCAACCTTCACCCAACATTCAAACCCCACATTCAACAAGCACTTCAGCTCAGAAAAAAAACCTGCCTGATATGGGGCAAATACGAAAGCATATTTTAAAAAAAAAAAAAAACCCTATCAGCGAGATTACAAACATTTATTTTCAAAAATACTTGAATAAAATCAACAGCAAATAATCCACCCAGTGAGCTGGAGCAAAACAAATGGAAACCAAAAAACTACAGAGCAATCTGATATGCTGGACATCATAAAGAACTTAGTAGTGACAATCCATCTTAAGGTTCATTGTATATGCCTAAATGCCAAGGGGGATAACAGGCTACATTTTATAAGTAGCAACTTATAAAAGATGCTTTAACTTGAAAATGTTAACCAACAATAAAACATGTAAGCTAGAACTAACAGAAAATGGCAAAATTTCAGGAACTACAAGGAAACATTTCTGAGTAATGTAAAATATATTATGAAACATGAAACTCCTGACTACATCAAAATGCATCTTTTCATAAATTTAGAAAAGGATCTTTAACAGTTGTTTAAGGTCATAGTGATATGTGCACATCTACAGGTGGCTCATACCACTACTTCAGGCCTATGCATGTAATCATTCACTAATTACTCTACCAGTGCACGCAGGGCAACCATCTGTCCCAATTTTTTTTTTAAATTTACATTCAGTGCACATACACAGGGAAACCCTTTGTCCCACAATGTATTTAAGTTTTACATCCAGTCGGTGAAGCACTAAACAGTACTAACAAAATTTTTTTTTTAAAAATGCAAAAAAAAAAAAAAGTTAACAGGAAATCTTTCCCATCAATGATATATCTAAAGAATTCATAAAGCATTGGTAATGATTTTTAAAGCCAACATTACTGCATGGTCACTTTGTAGAATAAATGACATGAACATTAAAGGAAAATGGAAATAAAGGGGTATGTGTCACTACCACACACAGTGATCTGCAAAAATGACAAAACCACATCAGTGCCTGCAGTATGTAAGACAGGAAAAATCTAGGAGCCCTTGTATTCCACAGCGATTGGGACCTCTCTGGGAAGTGCCGATGCTGCGTCCTTACTTGCTGTCATGCGAAGGATGCCGCGGTTGTTCATAGTGGAGCAAAATGACTTTGGATCAACACCCTGCGGAACAAATCAAAGTGGTTAGAGCGCTATTATCAAATAATACACAGGCTTTTTGCTTCTTTCTGACATTGGCAATCTTCAGAGCTCTCGAGGTTCACAGATTATGTCCACTGTTAATTTTCTTTCTAAAATGCTTAAAGTTCCCAGAAACTTGCTCAACTTTCCAGGTGAGTGTTACACTGTGCTAGAGAGAGGGATGATGATAGCACACAACGGTCGAGAGTGTTGAACTCTAAGGTCGAAAGGAATGCTGAAAGTTTCAGAGTAGAAGCAATTGGGTTAACCATAGCACAGAGAGAAAAGAACAGACCAGAAATGCCAACTACTTACAAGGAAAAATGATTACGAAAGCTAAGCGTCCAAGAAGCATATTAGACACCAGTTATGGCAACAAGTCCCTAACTAAATTCATGCCTTCATCGTGGAAGGTTTTTTTCCCCAACGCTGAAAATATTGCTGCACTGAAACAAAACTCGCATAAATGGCAACATGGAGATAATCAGCAAGCCTGCTGCCGACTGGTTATTGATTGCAGTCCGACCCATTTGGCAGTTAAAGATGAATCTTAACATAATATAAACTTGATTTTAATACAAAAAAGTTGGCCATATAAGTTTGACACATTTTGGTGGGAGCCCGTGGTGCTCCACAAAAGGTTTAGATAACTAGAAACTAGTGTTACTCGATCTCCATGCCCGAGATGGTGCTAACTTGACAGCATGCAACAGCTGCAGCAGGAAAAGAATAGTTCTACTGATGGTCAGATCGTCTGTCAGTTTTTTATCTCCCCAATTTTGTGTGTGCGCACGCACGCACGTGTGTGGATCAAACCATCTTCGATACCACAAAATGTTCTGGGTAGGTAGTAGTCAAATGTTAAATTCATCATTGATTGACCGCCAACTGGCTTATAGTATAATCTGTCGACAGAGAAATGTGAGAATGTGACCCAGAACATTACATCTGCAGTGACACACACAGGATTCAGGTTATGCAATGCAATTATCTAACAACATTAATAATGCACACTGTACATATCTACGTAGCTAGTCCTGCAATAGGGAGACCAAACAAATCAATAAAAATAAATTTACACTTCTGCCTTTGAAGAAAAAGAATGAATTAAATCAGCATGACTGGTTCTTCTTCTTCACTTCCTCTTTTACCGCCGTGGGTGTCTAGGGAGATAAGGTTCTGTTTCTACCTCTTCTGGCCACCTCGACCATAGGCACATCATGCTGTTGTAGAGTTTCTCTGATGTTATCCTTCCATATTGTTTTTGGTCTACCTCGTGCTCTATGTCCTTCTCTTTCCATGTATGCTTTGTATGGTATGGTGTCACATAGCATACTCTGTAAGTGGGCAAACCATTTTACTTGCTGTCTTTGTATGTAATCCAGAATTGGTTCTGTGCCGATTTTTTCTCTTATGATCTTATTCCTGATCTTATCTCTTATGGTCACTCCTACAGTCCTTCTCAGACATTATTTCCATGGTTACTAATTTTCTTTTATGGTTTGTTGTGAGTGACCATGTCTGGCACTGGTAGCACAGAGTTGGAATAAATATGCTTTGAATAAGATGTCTCTTTGTGCCGATTGGGATTGTCTTATGCTGTAAGAGGGGGGATAGCTGTCCCAATACTTGGTTTGCTTTACTGCATCTAATGTTAATTTCTTTATCCAATTTCCCATCTTCGGTAAATGTAGTTCCCAGATATTTAAACTCAGATGCCTGTTTAATGCCTTTGCACTCTATTGCTATGTTTAGATCTGTCTGACCTGTTCACTAATCTCTAATGCCAACTAAGAGGGAGACTACTAAAATTCCAGGCAATTGAGAGATGAGGAAAAGATACTGGCATCAGAGAGATAACCCTTAAACTGGAATTCACAAATGCAAATATAATAAAATACAGATAAAGGAGGTGCTCACAAATGAAAAAAAAAATAGGAGCATAAATGGGTGAACTGCAGCAGATAATGGACAAGATGATTCAGAGATTGTTAATGGTCATTAAAGAATTACATACTTCACAATAACCCAGATTAGCATACAACAAACACTCAAGCAAACTTACTGGTGGCAACGTGTATTTGCGAGTCATTGACCGACATACGTAGCCATGTTTGTCTGGTCTTTCCTCATGTTTGGCATTGATACACACCTCCTTGTCATTAGTAGTTATATTCACTTCTTCTGGATTGAAACTACTAAGATCTACTTCAATACAAAATTCCTTGTCTGTCTCCCGCACCTGCAATGTGAATGTTTGACATTTAGAAAACTTGTTTGCCATTTCAAGAACTAATCTGCTAAAAGTAAGTCACAATATTTTTCTCTCAGCCTCTGTTCATTTCTCTCTCAGCCTCTGTTCATTTCTCTCTCAGCCTCTGTTCATTTCTCTCTCAGCCTCTGTTCATTTCTCTCTCAGCCTCTGTTCATACATAGAATTCCTATCCTTGCTGCTTTACATTATTTACGGCTATCCTCCGAATAACGGTTCTAAATTATTGAGGCAGAAAATGTACGCTAACGGGGCCTCAGTCACGTATCAATTGCGCACTTCCGGCAACTTAAATTGTGCACTTCGGCGACTATACCACCACCGCTGAGAGTATCAATGCCGCGTAAGCGGCGCGGTATAGTCGCCGAAGTTCACATTTAAGCACTATCCTTTTCTTGAACTTCTGTCTTTCCATTCTCTACCACCACCGCATCTATCAATTCCTGTAGTTCTTTCCGACTTGTCACTACCAAGACAGTGTCAGCATTAACGTAGGTTAAGTTTATGTTATACCCACCAACCACAATTCCTGACATACATATCCATGATCTCATTCTATAATCCTTGCATAATTAAAACAAATGAGGTGATAGTATGCTGTAAACACCTGATGAAAAAGTTATGGTCATTCATCCCCTTCTGCACTTTGGTCTTGTTCCAAAAAGCAAGGTTCAACCTGATGAAAAGTTATGGTCGTTCGTCCACTTATGGCTCCAAAATGTAAGTTTTGCATGCACATCCATTTTTAAGATCCGTTTTTTTTTTTTAAAGCAGATCGTTTGGTTGCTCACCTTTCAGGAATATGAACTCTAAATATAACACCATTAATTAGCTACCTTGTTAGGCAGTAAAGCAGTGGCTCTATCCACCACCACCTTAAATGCACAAGGGCAGAAGGAAATTATACTCAGTCACCGATGGCCAGTGTGGTCTCTAGTCTATGGCGAAGTGGTCAAGCCTCACACTCTGAAGGCCGTAGGTTTGTTTCACAGAAAACAAGACTGCGGCCACAGCTACAAAGTTTTATATTTTGGGCAACCCTCTAGGCAGGTGGCCATCGTACCCGAGAGAGAGCCCAAGCAACATGGGATAGGGCTTGGTTATCCTTCCAACTTTAACCTTTACCATGAGCGGCTGTGTCACAACCTTGGATACTCGTGTCCCAAAGGTCCTAGATGCAAATCCAAATTTTTTTCTTCAAATAAAATGATCTATGCTCCCAGTGTAACCTGCCTGAAAAGGGTACCAGGAAGAAAAGTGATGACATATGAACATGGAATGTTACTGGGTCTGTTACAATATACCGGATAAGCCAATAGCATCAGGAAGGTCCTGTAGTGAAAAGTAATTTTCTTTACTTTATACAAACGTTTAATGTGTCTACGCTCAGAAACAAATTACTGTGGCTCCGCAGAACGGCAAGCCACCTGCAGAAATCACAGCACAAAGCACAAACTTCATAGCTCCAGCAACAATTCCAAGGAATCTCCATGACAGTTGCCCTCATGAACTGAATGCACAACCTTAAAAACAAACCCCCTAACCTTCACAGCAGGTGGCAAAGAGGCTGACCACTGTCACAGACAGCTTATGATCAACGGCTATCCTCCGAATGACGGGCTATATTATGGCGGCCTCAAAAACAGGGCCTCAGTCGCGTGTCGATTGCGAGCTTCCGGCGACCGCCACCGAGAGTATCCCCCCCCCCCCGTCCATGATGGCTAGGACTCACAAGCAGCAGCTTCCGCATTTCCTGCAGCTTTGCTTGTGAGCCCCAATCCCCGCCACATGGGGGATACTCTCGGCGGTTGTCGCCGGAAGTGCGCAATCGACACGCGACTTGGGCCCTGTTTTTGGCTGCCATATTTTGTGCCCGTTATTCGGAGGATAGCCTCACCAACTAATGATGCGAAGGTCCAGCTAAAAATTTATTGATAAATTCAACAAATGAAGGTTGATATAAAGTTTGTAGCAAGATTAACAACAGATAAATTACCTCTGAATCGCCCCTCAAATTGACCAGCTGTGCCAAGTCGTTGGCTCTCCGCAGTGCTCTCAGTGGTCGTGACTCATACGAAGGTCTGATCAGGTCATCAACGAGCTGTAACAGATCGTAGTCGTCTCGTGGGTTGTAGTTGTAGTATGCTGATAACGCCATCGTTGATGAACAGCTGGGCTTCTTGTATCAAACCACAGAAAACCAAAAATCTGAAGATTCGTTGACCGTCAACTTGACGCAAAGATCAACTTCGAATAGAGAAGTAAAACGCGTTCCTCGTTAGCTGAAAATTCGCTGTGTAAAATGTTCTAGTGCCCAGCAAAACCCGTGGGCTTTTATAGCCAAGCAGCCCGCACGAGAAACGCGGGGAAGTTTCTGGCACTGGCTTGTTGTTATCGAATCTACGCGTGAAGTAAACAAAACTAATCAGAGGAAAGATCCAACAGGCCGGTCAACGGTCATGGAACATTCTTCGAACGTTCACGTCCCTTCGTGAATACTCACGGCATTTTCCAAGGTTATGTTATTGTTAGCAACGTCCACACAGTCTTATCGATTTGCTGCCTAGATCTAAATACAGTAAAGGCAGGTAAAATATAATAAATAACAAGAAGCTGTTGTGAAATTCTACAAAGAAACATTTTAAATTTGTATGTGGCCCTATCCTCCCTGTTGGTATTGCACTTTTAGAGCCTTCGATTACAGGCCGGGAAAACAATGGTGTATTCGATTACTTAAACAAAAGGTCAAGGGTATGACATGGAAAGCGTACTTTGGGACTTCATTTTTCTATAACGAAAAAAAAAATGTCATTTTTTCTTTGACGATATTTACTTTAAAAGCTAAAATTAATGAGGATAATCAAGAGCTATGCAAAGGACATTTTTAAAAATCCACTATTTTAATAGATAATCTTATTGAGATCATATAAATTCTATTTGTACAGCATCTGTTGTAATCACAATGCAAAAGGAGTGAACAGGAAAATATAGAAAAAAAAATAGCAATGGTACAAATGGCATGAATAACAGAAATGATAAAAAATATATAAAATTGTAAAACCACACTGAAAATTGAGTTACCAGATTATATCCAAATTACAAACTGAGAGATGAAAAAAATATTTGTAATGTGAAAATTACCACCATCACTACCGCCACCACCACCATTTACTACTACTACTACTACTACTACTAATACTACTGCTGCTACTACTGCTGCTGCTGCTACTACTGTTACTACTACTACTGCTGCTGCTACTATTGTTACTACTACTACTACTACTACTACTACTACTACTACTGCTGCTACTACTACTTCTACTACTACTTTTTTTTTTTTTTAATCGAACACTGGCTGTGAATTCCAGTGGAAGGTCCCGGTTAATCGTCCGCTTGGACTTTTGGCCTTCACCTGGACCTGATTTTTGCGTGTACAACCGTTTTTTATTTCCCTGCCTCTTGGGCAGCTGTACGCCGACTTCGAAGGAACTACTACTACTACTACTACTACTACTACTGCTGCTGCTGCTACTACTACTACTGCTGCTGCTGCTACTACTACTATTACTACCTCTCTCTCTCTCTTCCTCCCCACTTTCTAAAATGCAGTCTTATTCTTCTTGGTCTTCGCTGTCAGCGGCTGTTACCTCCAGCTTAAATTCTGGTTGTTCGTTAACTTCTGGACTAGGGTTTGTTTCAGAACTTGAGTTTTGTGCGTACTTCCGTTTTACAGATCTGGTGCATTTGTATGCAGATTGTTGGTTCCTCGCCGCTCTGACAGATGCGATCTAGCTTCTACTACCTGCTTGTTAGGGTGGCATAATAATAATAATACGACGAAAAAAGAACGATCACGTTTTTATTGATTTCCTGATTATTTTTGAAAAATGTGTAAGGTTGTTACACTGTTCGAGAAAGATACTTCTTCTTCTGCTTCTTCTTCTTCTTTTTATTTATTATTATTATTATTATTATTATTATTATTATTATTATTATTATTATTATTATTATTATTATTCCGCGGCAGTGGTTCAGTGCGTCTGACAGCACAAAACCTCAATTTACTTCTGTGATTGGCCTTCTCTTTCCACTTGGTGATCTCAAGTGTTCGTAAATATGCTTTATCGTCTTTTCGCAATTTTACATCTTGAAATACATCACCCATTTTCAAAGCAAGTGAGCAGTGCCCGCAGTTCAAGTGATCTGTCTGCAGTCAAAATTGAAGAATTTCCAAAAATCCCCCAACACCGGTTCGCATATCACTTGAGCGGGGAATAAAAAACCAACAACTGTAGGGAATATCGGCACTGAATAGATGTATAACATACAGTCGGAATAACTCAGTTTTGCGGATGGGTTTGATCTGCTTGGTCAACACAAGCTACGCAACTAGGAATAGATAGGAAACTATAACTTTTCTCAGCGGCGCTCTGCGGGGGAAGCTGTAGAAAAAGGCTAGGGAGAAAATTGAAGGCATAAACAGGGAAAAAAAAGAATTTAGTAAATACAGCATTAAAGATCAGGTAACAAATCAGTAATTGTTGCCCCCATCCTGAATAGCAGCTCTAGGACTAGCGATATAAGGATGAGAGTCAGACAGCTACAAATTTGGGAAAGCCCGTTGAACCCTACAGCCATATAACATAGTTCTATTGGGATACCATGATTTGATTTTATTCAAGAACCGACATCACAGCACTCGGGCATTCCCATAAGCGCCCCGTCCCCATCTTCAGCAGCCAACGAAGAGTTCCAATACTAATGGTGCCAGTAGCATTCTTATTAAACGTCCGTCTAGCCTTTCCTCTGAGCCTCGAGCATCTGCCAGAACCTCTCGTCACTCCCCGCTGCATCAATCTCACCAGACTGATGATCCATCTGCTCCTCCGAACTGAACACGCTCTCCCACAAGGCACTCACCACGTCTGCCCTATTATGAACCAGTTTTCCACTAAGTTGTGCAGAGCCAGCAAGTCTGTCCGCGT
This sequence comes from Candidula unifasciata, assembly GCA_905116865.2. Classification (NCBI taxonomy): domain Eukaryota; kingdom Metazoa; phylum Mollusca; class Gastropoda; order Stylommatophora; family Geomitridae; genus Candidula; species Candidula unifasciata. The sequence goes on from CAJHNH020001470.1 coordinate 132,025, forward strand.
GTTCATTTCCCAACACACCGGCGTGCCCCGGTGAAAAAATCCAGACAATATTCCTCACCAGTGTCCTCCGCAGCGAAGCATGCCACTCTGCACGAAGCATACCTGTTCTAATCTTCCTCAGCATGCTTTCTGAATCAGTTACAATCAAGATGTGTGTGTGTGTGTGTGTGTGTGTGTGTCGTGTCCTCTAGCCAGCGGAAAGCTGCAGTGACCGCCTCCGCCTCTATTCTTAATTTGGATGTTGTGGTATCATATACTAGGCTTCCTGCAACAAACGTCGACCAGTAACTTTTACTAAGAAGCCTTATTTTGCCTCTTGACACTGAACCGTCTGTGTAAATGATCAAATCCTCTGAGCGAGCATTATCTTGAATTACTTGCTGAATTTCCACCTCTGTGGCATCTGCTGGCCAGTCTCTGCATTCCAGGCTCTGATTATGACTCTACACAAGCCTGACTGCTCAGGTGGCACTTTGACCCACTCTTCTCCCCGCCTAATGTTCTCAAGGATGCAGACCTGTCTGATTGTGTCTTCTGCCTGAGCCATCCATGACCTCCCTCCTATCAGCCGCTGACCCTTAACTGCACACATAGCTTCACGCAGAGGGTGGTCTGTGTCTGCAGCCACCCTGATATATGACTTCGCCTGTAGCACCTTGTGCCTACCTGCAACCGTCGGCAAGCCAAGGATGTATCGCATACACACCACTGGTGTGTCTCTGGTGCATCCCAGAATGACCCGCATAGTCGCGTTCTGTATGCGCTCTAGTTTGTCCATCTGACTCTTTGAAACGGTAAGCAGTCCCAGGCCATAATCAACCACTGACAGGATCAGGTGCTGATATAGTGTATAAAAGCATTCTCTGCTCTATGTCAATTGCAGCCACCGTCTTAGTGCACAGCCTTACAGAAATGAACATCAGTCGTAATAGTGCTCTTGACAAAGCTCATCAACGAACATTACATCTCCCCCGACACTTCGATGAGGTAAAAGGTGGAAGAAGAAGAAGAAGAAGAAGTCTTAAGTGCACTAAATCCTTTTTGGCATCTCGTCACAACACTCTCCAGATACTTCAGTTTGCTCTCTCTGTTGACGTTTCTACTATATATAGGACACCACAGAACGGTTACTACGTATCTTGCAATCCAGTGTCGGTGAGTTTGATTATCCAGTTTAGAAATATTTCATCTCAAAGTAATTCACTTTGGCCGTTGATAGAAAGTTTAAATTCACGGTAGCAGTTACAAGAATACAAGTACATAATAATAATGGTATAATGACAGATCAATCTAATATCATGCTAGAGGTAGAAACATTAGAGTAATATTTGGGTGGAGGAAATGATGGTTAGTTGCGTATCCTTTACAGGACGATGCAGAACCAACTTCAGCAGCCCCTGGCTGTTGTTTGGTTTATCTAGGCAAATTTACGTCCAGTAGTTTGCCATTGCTACTGGACGGTCGGCCACCTGATACCACTGTCGAAACCAACGCAAGGAGCATGGCCCGCAGCTGGGATCGAATCCGGCACCCCCGCATTACAAAGTGTTCGCATCGACGTAGCCACAAGGAAACGATGACGCCAAAAAAAAAAAAAAAAAAATACGATGAACTGAATGAGAAAGACCAACAGTTTTAACCTGCATTTCATCCATGATTTCCAAAACAGTACACAGGATAGAACTGAAGCAAGTTCTATGTGATATTTAATGGTAACACGCGACGATGATGCTCCTTCTGTTGCAATAAAAAATAAAAAAAAATCTTCGGTTAGAGTTTGGAGGCAGTATTCGAGGGAGGTTATCTTAAGGATGTTGAAATGCAGTAAAATAATGAATTTAAGATATCGATCCCCACGTATAAAAGAAGAAAGTAACAAGGAGGAGGAAGAAGAAGAGTGGAGGAAGAGTGGTGGAGGAAAATAGCAAGAGGAAAAAGAGGAAGTGGAATAAGAAAAAGGAGGGGTGACGATAATTATAAAGGGGGGGGGGATAAGACGAAATTGATAAGGAGAATGAAAGGGGGAAGGAGAAGAAGAATATTATCCTCTAGCTTATTCTTCTTCTTCTTCGCGTTCACCAGCTGTACACTCTGGTGGCGTAAAGTTGTGGTTGTTCGTCCACTTCTGGACTGCAGTCCTGCTCCAGAACCTGAGTGTTGCGTGTGCATCAGTTTTACAGATCTGATTCATTTGAATGCAGACTGCTGGTTCCTTGCCTCTCAGGCAGATGCACTCCGACTTCAAAGGAAGCTCCCCAGTTAGTCGACTCTTACGACATGCTTTTGGGGAGGCAGTGGGTCTATTCTTGTTTTCCCTACAATAGGGCCCCGGAACCCACACGGGGGCCTCTAGCTTATTGACTTCATGCTTTCAACAAAGTAACGTTTACTAACATATGAAAAGAAACTTCGAGAAGGTGCTTCTAGAAATATTTGCTATTTTGTTTGTTCGCCACTGGTAGGCGATTACATAATGTATGTTGGAGGTGTAATCGATTACTTGGACACGTTGAAGGTCACGTAGTCCTGAAATAATAACAATAAAATAAAATAAAAAGTTTTTATGTCCAGGATGACGTGGATCTAACTTACAACGTGGATTATAAAATAAACAGTTTGGTTTGAAACTTCACTTCACTAATGACTGACTGTACCAGCGTCTTTTACTATTATCGCCCAGCAGTTTGAATCTTTATTTAACAGCACAATTTTCGTCGACGAATTTGAATATCGACGATCAAGAGAATGATCAAGGTGTATAGTCTTTCGTTTAATTTCTTCTGATAATTAATTTTCAAGTTTCGTTTACTTAGTTTCAACACTACTTTGATTTGAAACGGATAGATATGTAATTTTTTATATATATATTTTTTTGTTTTTGTTTTTAACACGCCGTAGAATTTGATTTACTGAAATAGCGACACGAGCACTCAAGGACTGAATTGCTCGATGTACCACAGTAAGAATGTTTTGTCGACTGACTCACTACAAAACATTTCATAAGTTTTCCCCCTAACAACAATTCAGAACAGCCCGATGTATATACAGTAATCAGCAGTGATAAATTGTTTGGACAGGGCTGTAGTATTATTTCTACAATCTTCTTGGAACTATCTAGAAAGATTTCGAAAAACAGGGAGCTCGTCATTTTGCCTCCTAATAGACAAAGTATGTCTTTTACTATCAATTATGCTTTCATTCTTTTTAACTACTTTCATCGTCTAAATAAGTTATTTTTTTCTCCCCCTTCCCCCCGCCCCACGCCCCTCCATTTTGTGTATAGAACATGTATTCTCCTCTGTTCACACTTTTTCTGTTTTTATTCGGGTTATGTGTCTTTTTGTTTTTAAATTGTCTTTTTTTCCTTTTAAATTCTTTTTGCTTTGTCTTTTATTCTCCACTAGCTGTATTCGGCCACGCGTTGTTGTGGCTCAGACTTGTTAAACGGAAAAGAAAGAACATAGAAAGCGTATGTGTCTGTTTCTAGATATGCATGCATATGTGAGTAAGTATAAGTGTTTATATTGTATGCATTAACGTTTATTTATGTGTGTTTATAAATGTGTGAGTTTGTTTGGGTATTGCTGGGTATTGTGACACGAATGTGTCTATATGTTCGAATGGGTTGATTGTATGTGTATGTATGTATGTATGTATGTATGTATGTATGTATGGTATGGATGGATGGATGGATGGATGGATGGATGGATGGATGGATGGATGGATGTGATGGATGTATGGATGGATGGATGGATGGATGGATGGATGGGATGGTGGTGATGGATGGCGTGCGATGGATGGATGCGTGGAGTGGATGCGATGGATGGATGCGTGCGATGGATGGATGGATGGCGTGGTGGATGGATGATGGATGGATGGATGCGTGGATGCGATGGATGGAGATGGATGCGTGCGATGCGTGCGATGGATGGATGCGATGGATGGATGGATGGATGGATGGATGGATGGGTGGATGGATGGATGGATGGATGGATGGATGGATGTGTGATGGATGTATGTATGTGATGGATGGATGCGGAAAGCGGGTGGGGGAGGGGATTGTGACCTGAAGGTTAAAATCTTCATAGATTATTTGGTTTTGAAAATTGACATCTGCTGCTAGTGTCGATTGTTCTGTAGTAAATCCAGTTTATGGTCTGTTCCAAAATTTCTGCACATTCTACACCTTTTTTGTAATTCGCAGAATTTGTTGAGATAACCCTTGTTAGAAATAATATGAGTTGGCTACTTTAATTGCTTAACGTCACACACACACACACAACACACACACACAAACACACACACACACATTCAACAGCCAATAATGCATGGAGTGGTTCTGGAACCCAGTAAAGTTGCAACTAGTCCGCTTCAAAAGTGTACCAAAATTAAAAATATATTGTAGAACCCAGTAACAGTTCTTTGTTAATTGTGAAAAAATTTTGCATGCAACCTGTTAATTATAACGTCCTCTTAGAAAAATATTATAACGTATTTGCGATGTATAATATATCTGGTTCTTCTTCGCGTTCACCAGCTGTAAACTCTGGCGGAGGGTTGGCTGGTAGCTCGTTCCACTTCTGGACTGCATAGATGCTCCATACCTGAGCTTGCGTGGAATCAGTTTTACAGATCTCATTCTCTTGAATACAGACTGTTGGTTCCTTGCCTCTCTGGCAGATGCTACTTTATTTTGACTTAACTTCCTCTTAAATAACAAGTTACCACATAACCTCTGGTTTATTCAACAGAGAATAATAGCATACCTGTCACTGTTGATAGCCGTTGCCCTTTTTGATGTCTCGGAGCAAAATGGTATAAGTAACAGTTATTGTTAGTCTTAACTATTGTTTTTTTAAATTTCAAATATGATTGGAGGAAAAGTGGTTTTGGTGAGGAACCAACAGTCTGTATACTGATAAGTCAGATCTGTAAATCAAAAGTGCACCTCATTCCCCGAGTGGGTTCCTGGGTCCCATTGAAGGTGAAAACACCTGGGTTCCATTGAAAGTGAAAACAAGAACAGATCCACTACCTGCTCTAAAGCATGTCGTAAGAGTCGACTAATTGGGATCTTCCTTTGAAGCCGGAGTACATCTGACTGAGGGCAAAGGAACCAACAGTGTGCATAAAAATAAGTCAGACATGGGAAACGGATGTGTACACAACACTCAGTTTCGTAAACATGACTGTAGTCCAGAAGTGGACGAACAACAAAAATTGTCCGCCGGAGTTTACAGCCGACGAATGCGAAGAAGTAAAAGATGTGCATGAAAAACTGATGTTCTGGAACAAGACTATAGTCAGGAAGTGGACGAACAACCAGAACTCCCGCCCAAATTTACAGCTGGTGAACGCGAAGAGGAAGGAGACTTTATAGAGATCGAAAGTGTGAAACGTCATCTGTGTGGAGCGACACGTGGAATTCAACTGTCTGCAAAAATGTCTGCAACATTCTACACCTTTTTTGTAATTC